>CM038147.1:331968126-332382845 GCA_021437245.1 Aegilops speltoides | reverse complement strand
TATCGGTGAAGTTTCTTTAGGAGGAGCTCCTCATATTTTCTATCTTCTTTAGATTCTCATCGTTGATGGTGGCGGTTGTCCGTATGATGCAGCCTATTTGATTGCCATAGCACGCGCGCGCTTCCTCGGGCGCCTTTGGCTCAAAATTGCCGTTGTCCACCTCCGTGACCAGCCGGGCCTGCAGCAAGTGCGACCCTCTTGGCTGATTATACATTTATATTGAAGGGGGCCGGTGTGGAAGATACCGTGAGGGCGTCGAGCTCAGCCAAAGAGGAGGCACCACCGAAACACGTCGGTCTCGGGGAGCGGTGCGGGAGCAGGTGCGTGAGCGGTCACGAGGAAGCAGGTGTGGGAGCCGGTCGGGAGGAGCAGATCGCGGTGGCTGAGTGCGGGAGCATGTGCTACCAAGAAGTCAGCAAGGGGAAAGTCCTCTGCATTTTTTTTTGGATTTTCCCTTGTCCAAGTGTGAATGCCCGTCACCAAGGAAGTAGATATATCTGCAATCGCTTTGTTTTGCGGCAGCTACCGCTATTCTTGGTATGCGATATGATTTCTTCTCAACCGCAATCTCAACCTTCTTGTCGATGCTTTCTTGATTAACCTCCGTCTTTCCATTCTCTCCTCCGTGGTCTCACGGTAGTACTTCTTCCATGTGGCGCCGTCTACGACACCGTGCAGCGTCCATATGATGATCGAGTATCCACGGTTGTCGTTTCAATATGTTCAACGCCGGTTGAATGGAGTGTCCCACTTAGGCCTCGCCAATGCCTCGAGCGGCGAGTCGCTTTGGCCGCAATCGGCGTTGCTCTCTCGCAAAAGGCACAAGGATCGTTTACAAATATGACTAGCGTGTGCGGTCGAATTGATCGAAACTAAAATTACCAGCAGTCTCATGAACTCCGTAATCACGGTGTTGTCTCATAAACCTTCTTGATGGGTCCCAAAGGTGGCGGGCCCTCGGGGCGTCACGCTCTGCGGGGCGGTGAAATCCGCCAAAGTGCAGGATGCCCGGACTCGCGGCTTCAGCGTCCTCCTTGGCCCATTTGGACCTCTTTCCGTCGTAACCACGGCTTCCGGTGGTGGGTCCCAATGTTCCTCTTTTGAAGCCCCTTCATGTACTTAGACTTTTCTTTGGCAACCGGCCTCGCAAGCCTCCTTGAATATTTGAAACTGCTCTTCCGTGATTGTCGGACTATCCTTTACAATCTCGGAGTAGGGTTCCGTCGTTGATCTTTGCTTTCACTCGATTTTTCGAGCGACCACGCGTTGCTAAACTTGGTCATGGCGTGTTTGTTTATCTTCTTCATTGCGGGTCATTATGCGGATCTTCATAATCCTTCTCATTCCGGCCGGGAACAAGAATATCTGGTGAAGTTTCTTTCTGAGGAGCTCCTCATATTTTCTATCTTCTTTAGATTCTCGCCGTTGATGGTGGCGGTTGTCCGTATGATGCAGCCTATTTGATTGCCATAGCCTTGCAGCTCTTCCTCGGCGCCTTTGGCTCAAAATTGCCGTTGTCCACCTCCGTGACCACCAGTCTAGTAGTCTGAGTTTGTTAGGAACCCGTTGCCTCTTTGCTTTCAGTTCTACGGCTCCGCTCCCGTGGCAGCACGGTCTCAGCGCCGGTCTCGATGCGGTCTGAATCTCGATGCGGTGTCGATCTCAAAGCACCGATGCATATCGGTCTCGGCACCGGTCTGCGTGTCGGTCTCGATCCCGATGCGGGCCCGGCAACAACATCTGTTGATCGTCGGTAAAGCTAAAAAATTAAATCGCCGCCCGGTGAGCGTCGTTACAATCACGGAACCACATCCTTCATCGTTGCTAGCCATGTTTCCTATGATTAAATCTAGTCAATTAATTCTAGACCTAATAAAATGAATAATGACATAAAAAGGACTATTGTTTTGCGGGAATGTTGACTCCTTCTTGGTGCGGCAAATACAGGGCACTTTCGATATGTCCTAGTTTGTAGCACAAGTCATGCGAAATTCACGGGAAATTTCGGCATGACCTTTAACTAAAAGTGGACAAATCGAGAACACGAAATTTGCCGAACGAAATGAATCAACATTCGGCAAAACATAAACCCTCGACATCATTCACAGAAACAACAAAGCCACCACTTGGGCACAATCGAACAACTTCAATGAAAAGATATAACATGACCACTTCAATGAAAAATAAAATTTGCCTAAATTCTTTTCCTTGAAAAATAGTGGTCTTTTAAAAATCAAAAACCTTTGCCAATCTACTTAACCTAGCTTCTTAATCCAACGAACCTAATTAACCTACCTATTTAACCTAGTTAGTTAATCTAGTTTACCTAGATAATTAACCTAATTAAAATAGTTAGCATGGCTAGTTCTCTGTCAAAGCCTAAAATAAATTTTTGCACTAATTAACATGGATAATTAACCTAATTAAACTAGTTAACTGACTAGTTCTCTGTCAAAGCCCTAACTAAGTTTTTGCACTAACCTAGATAATTAACCTAATTAAACTAGTAACCTAACTACTTCTCTGTCAATGCCCTAACTAAATTTTTGCCCTAACCTAGATAATTAACCTAATTAAACTGGCTAACCTATGCATGAGAGAGAGAGAGAGAGGGGTGGGGCTTCTGAGATGATGGCTCGTGGTGGCGGCGGAGGCGGTGTGGTGGCGAGGAGGCGGCGTCTCGGTGGCGGCGAGGAAGGTGGCGTCGGCAGCGACTCGGTGGCGTTAGCGAGGCAGCGGCTCCATGGCGTTGAGGCGGCTCGGTGTCGTCGGCAGCGCCGCAACTCTGAGTGGCGTCGGCGGCGGCGGCGAAGTGTGGGGCGAGAATCGGGGAGGCAATGGCGTCTTGTGAGGTGGGTTTGAGGATTTGGGGAAGTGGTGGCGAAGCGGTTTTTGGCTGAGTCAAACTTAAGCGGTAGCGCGTTTACAAAGCGCGCTATAGCTAAGTTAACTATAGCTTTCCTCAAAAGCAGCGCTGCTGCTATAGCTAATTTCCTATTCTGTTTCTATAGCGGGGTCTAGGGCACGCGCTGCAGCTACGTTAGCTATAGCGCCTCTTACAAACAAGCGCTGCTGCTATGCCTTCCTCCGATTTTTCACTTTTTCGTTTATTTTGCTTTAGATTTTATTTTCCCTTTCTCCTTTTCTATTTCTTTCATTTTCATTTAAATTTCTATTTGTTTATCATCTTATTTTATTTACATTAGTAGTAGCGCTCTTCTCTGAAACGCAGCGCTAATCAGCTTTCTAGCGATGGCAGCGTTTACATTAAGCTACGCTCTTTGCTATCGTAACCTAACATTCTGCCAATGGGAATATTAGTAGTATCGTTTTTTTTACAGCGAGGCGCTTTGCTAAGTTTGTGTCTCAGTAGCGGTTTTTAATAGCTACGCTCTGCTATATAGCACTAAGCGTAGTTTTTGAACATATTTCTTTGCTAAGATTCTGTGTATAGCCTTTTCCCTAGTAGTGATGGTGGGCGCCAAAAACAAACTCCCGTCGGCAAATATTCGGTGTATGCGAGATTACCGTCCTATCCCCAACCGACTAATGCTGCTGTGATGTAGTAGAAATTTGAAACGGAGGCTAAGTTTGTAAATTTCCTCGCATTTGAGATGAGCGCGCCCTGACAACATGGTTCCCCCCCTTCCTCTCTACCTCGCTTTTCACCATTCGTACTCCGTGGGTGCCAAAACACCCTCTCCACCCCACCCTCCTCCGTCCGCCACCCCATCCACCGCCGTCCTCCTCCACCATGCCGGAGCTGATACCCCGACGCCGCCGTCCATTACAAGAGATCGACCTCTCTCATCCACGCCTTCGGACTGGGATCCTTGCATCCCGTCCTCTCGCTTCATCCCCGCAGTCGTCCACCTTGTCGGTGCCGCTCCTATGACCGTCTCATCCACCGCGCCCCACCGCCACCGTCTACCCTCCTAAATCTGCTTCCACGCCACCGACAGCCATCACTACCACAGCACTGTCAAATTCTCACCAGATGTGTACACGGCGCCTCACCAGAGGCGGTACTCTTTTGTATCTGCTCAACTTTTTTATCGCGGCAAGAAAATAGATGGCCACTGCTTTACTCTGATTTCTTGTCTTGGTTGCGAAGTTGCCTTTGTCCAGTTTGCACCTTCAGATCCGCCATGGCACGCTCACCACTATACTCCCAATGCTTATGGTTTTCCCCTTTCATATTCCACACTAGTTAAATCACAGTAGACTAAATTTCAAAATTGGGTTAGTCGATTTTTTAGAGCTTGCCGGAGTTCGCCGGTGCGATCCAAGGGGCTCGGGTGGTTGTGGGGCCTCGCTTGAGCAGAAGAAAACACAGCTGGTGGGGGTAGGGTGGCGGAGGAACACAAAGCGGTGAGGCGGTGGTCGGCGGCCATGCCCGTGCGGTGTTCAGATGGGAAGAATCACGAGACGAGGAAGAAGAAGGGTTAGGAGACATAGGATCTTCATCCAACCGCCTAAAATGGTTGAGAGACAGCTGGGAGTTGCATTCTTAATGCGCTCTGGTTCATCATGTGTGGGCACTGCGCAACCAACATTTTAATATCCAAAATCTGCTTGCTCTTCTTTACCATGTTCGATAGTCTTTGTGACACAAAGCGTGGGACCGACTCAGTGATGTACCCATACTTCCTTTGGACACACAACTAGCCCCACCACACAGGACCTGCACTCCAGCAAAAGGTATACCAATTTCATTTGCCATAGCACCGGTGTACCACGAGAAAAATCCCTCCGACAAAAAGTACAACAAGTCCACCGGCGAAGACCTATCCCAACTACGAGACGGCCAATTCCTGCAGATTGGAACCCCATTCCATTTATTCCCAGTTTAAAGACAATGCTTTCAATGTTGTTAGGGACTACGTGCTTATATTCCCATCATGGGAAGATTATTGTGAAGACAAACACCATTTTCACATCTTCTGTCCAACTTACGTGTAAGTGCTATTATTCATGGTTATTATTTTCTGTTTTCTGCTGATTGAACACATCAATGATTTACATTACATTGTTGTAACTAGGTGAGGTCAATCTGGATAGTCATGATGAGGAAAGCTTGCTTGTGCTTTTCAAGGAAGCATTGCAGCGATGTCGGTGTTACTGAGGAAATCACACATTGGTGGCAAATCTATAAGCGAATTTCGGTGAAGTCTCATGTGCTAAATTTAGAAGACATTGAATGGAAAAATATTGTTATGCCTTGGTCTCGTTCGGGATGAGGTCTCGTCTATGAAATCACATGACAATTTGAACTTCAACTTTTCTGCATGTGCCTTACGGATCTTGTTTGCAGGAAATCTGCTCGAAGAAGAATTCCGGTTTGAAAAGAACGACAGGATATCACAAATATGCTGCCCGCTGCTTTGCTCTTGTTAGTACCAGTTGTCCTGTATCACTGTACTTGCATACATACCTGGTTCATTATGTGACAGCAATATGCATGATAGCTTCCTTATCAATTGTTCGCTCCAAATTCTTCAGTATCCAATGCCAATGTTTTTTTAGCTCTGCATTGTTCTTGTAAGTACATGTTATCCTTTATCAGTGTACTTATAATGACAGGTAGTTGGTAATGACAGGTAGTTGTTCATGTACCATCAGTCTGCAGCTTATTTTCCTTTGCCCTCCATTTTCTACACATCAGATCTATATTTACTCTTACCATAAGGTTGGTACTGAAGAAGTTTAGCTGTGCATTGCTCTTGGTTGTACCTTTTGCCTATATCGCTGCACTTACATTTATAGCTACTTGGTTATGTAGCATCACCTCTTCATCTTATCTTAAATATTCTCCATTTTTTCGTATATTATCACATCTATATTTACTCTTAACAAAATGTAGAATAAAGGCAATGCTTATGAAGAAGATTATGTGGTAAACTTCTTGAATTGCCCCCATCAGCATGGACAAGGCCTTTATAGAGCCTATCTTCACCAATAATGTAAGTTTGTCCATCTCAAGCCTTCAAACTTTATTGTATATATTTGGTTAGGCATGACTGCAACAGCTGTTTAGTTTTGGTGTTTGCATCAAATTGCATGTTTAAAGTTTATTATGTACTAGTTCATGAACAAAAGTTTATCCTTTCTCAATTTAAGTTTTCAGTTGTACAACCAAGTTCCTTATTCATAGCATGTAAATTAAAGTATACAGAGCAAGTGATCTTCTTTTGCACTGCATGTATGCTTCTGTTCTTCATCGTAATCCAGTGGTGTGGTGAGCCTACCCACTACAGCACAATGTCATATTCTGCAATGTCTTAACTATGAACAATGTCATATCATTCTACTACTCCCTCCGTCCGAAAATACTTGTCATTGAAATGGATGTATCTAGATGTATTTTAGTTCTAGACACATCCATTTTGATGACAAATACTTCCTGAACGGAGAATATTTAAACCATCTCTTTATTTGCCAATCTGAAATGGGATAAATTGATAGCACACTAACCATTGATACTTATGAGTTCTTGATCTGTAATCCAGTGGTGTCGTGAATCTGCCAACTCCTTCACAATGTTACTTCCTGCCATGTCTTGACCTAAACAATACCATATTGTGTTAATGCAATTTTAAACTGTGTCACTTTATTCGTCAGTAAGAAATGTGATGAATTGTCAGCACTGATACTTTTATGTGCAAAACCTGTCATCCGTCTGCTTGTTTATCTTTCAGAGTGAGGAAGATTTAAGTGTTGAACAAGCGCAGTCTCATCATCTTGCTCAGCTACTTGCGCTGCAGCTCCCCAGCAGGGCTAACCTTTCTTGAACTCTATTGAAGTGTTGTCGGTTTTGTATATTATTTTGTCGGCGTGTTTATTTGCACTGGTGGCGATCTTTGATGCCCAGTGTATGTAATATGTTGTCTGCTTGTGCTTTATTATCATA
This sequence comes from Aegilops speltoides, assembly GCA_021437245.1. NCBI lineage: Eukaryota > Viridiplantae > Streptophyta > Magnoliopsida > Poales > Poaceae > Aegilops > Aegilops speltoides. The sequence continues at coordinate 332,375,935 of CM038147.1, read as the reverse complement.
GTGGCGAACTTTGATGCCCAGTGGATGTAATATGCTGTAATTTCTTTATTGTATAGTCTAGGTTTTTTCTTATTCACGATGCTGCAGTTATTTTACTGTCTTCGCAGTAAACCGGCCAAACCGTAAAATTACGGTACATAATCGGGCCGTCATGCAATCACGATGTAGGTTGGGCCTGAAACGTGTCGAACAGCTAACGGGCCGTCAGCAGCCCGAAATGAACCCCGACCCATGATTGTGCGAATCAAATCACGGGCTTTTAACAGGCCAAAATTGTCTCGGTCCTTGTTTGGCCCAATCAGATACCGTCTGCGAGCAGGCCGGATGCAAACCGGGTCGTAGTTAGGCCCAACTATATGATGGGCATTTAACAGGCCGAAATTAATATAGGGCTGAAATGTTAAACGGGTCCTTAAGATGCCAAAACTAATGTCAGGCCGAATTACTAAGTGGGCCTCTAGCAAGTGGGCCCAAAAGCATAGTGTCCAGTTCACGGGCCGAATCTGATATGGGCCATAATTGAGCCCATAGCCTCTTAAAGGGCCATACCTGATACGGGCCGTAATTTGGCCCAGAACATGGTAGGCTTTTAACGGGCCGGATCTCAAATGGGCCACTATTAGGCCCGGAACGTGACAGGCCATTAATGGACCGGATCAAATATGGGCCGGCGTTTGGCCCAAAACATGGCAGCTAGTTAATGGGCCGGCCTACTAGGGCCCTCAAATTCTTGTGGGCCTACAGCTAGGCCGGCCCATTAATTTCGGCGAAATCTCGTGGGCCTTTAGCTGGGTCGGCCCATTATGATCCGCAAGAATCTTGTGGGCCTTTACCTGGGCCGGCCCATTATGGCAAACAAAATCTTGTGGGCCTTTACCTGGGCCGGCCCATTATGACCCGGGAAATCTTGTGGGCCGTTAGCTGGGCCAGCCCATTATGGCCCGCAAAATCTCGTGGGCCTTTAGCTGGGCCGGCCCATTACGATCCGCAAAACCTTGTGGGCCTTTAGTTGGGCTGGCCCATTTAAACTTGATGGGCCGGCCCACATGTCACCATATCATAGGCGCGTCTCGTCCATTGGATGAGTTACACCTGTGCCAGCACGGACCTGACACGTGTCTCCTCCAGCCAATGATGATTTTACATGTGGAAAATCCCCATTGGTTGGGGCTGTTAACGGGTTTCGGATCCAAAACCCGACCCGATAGCTTAACGGCGTTCCGTTACGGTGGATGCCACGTGTCGGTCACCCTTGACGAAAGCACTTTTGTGACGCGCGATTTATCGTCATGGAAGTGGACACTTCCGTGATGATAATTTTGGAAATGTCATGGAACACTTCTACGATAGCACAGGTATGACTATCTTGATTCTGTCATAAATTTGTTATGGATGTACATGCATGACAAAAAACACGACCTATTGTGACAAACACGTATCATCACGGAAGTGTATTTTTTTGTAGTGAGACCCAGCAGTAAGTTGGATGGACGAAGGAACCATCACTCTTGCGCCAGTGAGAGGTCACGTCCGCTCTGCCCGGGCATGAATGCGGCACCGATTCTTTGGAGCGGCGCTAACCGTTTCAGGCAGGAAGCGCGCGCGGGCGATGGAGGGGCTTTGGGTGGGCCAGGCTGGTCAGGAGCGGGCGTGGCAGCTGTCCGCATGTCCCTACCGGACACGCACTACACACCATCTCTCTGTAGGAGTAGGTCGATCCGTCGCTCTCTCTAACACACGCATGCTGTTATACACACACACACACACACACACACACACACACACACACACACACACACCTTGCTCCCGTTGCACCTTCTAACGTGACTTATTACTCCTAAACGGAGGGAGTAGTAAGTATACGAGATACGGTGGCACACTGACTTAAGTCGAATACAAGTGCCCAAAATTGTGTGCATGTTATAATAAGGATTCACTTAAAATAGTACGTGAGCGAACAGAGGGATCAATTGGACCAGTGTTCCCGGCGATGGCGAGATGTGTGAGGTAAGATACACCGCTGGCGCTTTTAATTTTTCTTATTAATTTGTTTGTTTCACCCTCTGACTGGTGGGACCCAACGTACTACGTGGAGAGAGTTAAGGTGACTAAGGATGCATTATTTCTGCACCACTGTGGATAGTCTTACAACCAAAGCCACATGACACGATTATCATTGAAATCCCAATGACTCCCACAGACACAAAAAAACACGGCATGCTTGTCACACGAATGCAGGAATGTATAAAAGGTTATTTTCCTCTCGTTGAACATAACGGGAAGGTTGTGTAGCTGGTTAGCCTATTCGCTAATCAAACTTGAGGTCTCGGGTTCGATAACTACACTTGAGCATAATTTGTGCCGGGAGGATTCTTTGTCTGGTCAAAATGGATGGATACGGAGCTATACGATCTCGTAGTGACCGTATAATCACCTCATCATGTATAAGCTGCAGCCTCGGCACTTGTTTTCTAGGGTTTGCACGCTTCACACTATCTCTCCAGTATATATATACACGCTGGATCCTCAGCGCTTGTTGTTGCTCTCTTCACACTCTCGCCCTCTCGGATCTAAACAAGACTTCGTTGGCCTCTCTCTCCCCTCTGCTTTGAAAGAGCGGCAGGATCCGTCCGCCGGGAAGGAAGGAGGCTTAACGCTGTCGCCGTTAGTGAGGAGGAATCCACTACAGGCGTAGCTGCTCACTTTCACCCAACAAGGTAGCGGGAGGGCCTCCGACCCCTTCTTCTTCGCCGTCCCTGTCCGCCCACCGAACCATGCCCCAAGAACCTTAAGGTATAATTTACTTACTCCACATGCATTGCTCTAGCTACATGTATACCATGAATCTAGGACGTGGTTCAAAGAGGAAAGGAGTGGGGGAAAGTAGTGGGAAAAGTTGTATATAGCATGAATCTAGGATGTGGTTCAAAGAGGAAATGAAGGGGGAAAGTTGTATAGCATGAATCCAGGACGTGGTTCAAAGAGGAAAGGAATGGGGGAAAGTAGTGGGGAAAGTTGTATTGCATAAATCTAGGACGTGGTTCAAAGAGGAAAGGAAGGGGCGAAAGTACTAGTACAGACTAGCTATCCAGCACCTACGTAGGTCGAAAAGGGAAAACAATGACAAATGCAGTACGCACATCTGTAACAAACTGATCTTTTGTTTTGGGGGACAAGGCTGTAGAGTTTGAGCAGGACTAGATTTGCTACGCTCACATAGGGAAAGGTGTCTAAAGATACCAAAACTGGGACCAACACAAATATGCTCCTTGGTTGTTTGTTCTTTGTTGCAACAGACTGTGCATGACCACATTACATCGGTAGATGCACATGGTGTTGGTGCGTCCACTGTCCTGTGCAACTCATTAACTATTGTTAATCTAAGGCCCTGTTTGGTTAAAAACTCCCTAGTCCCTACCTGCTTGGTTCCAGGGACTAAACATGGACTAGAGGTTATTAAATGACATGCTAAAAGACCATGTTACCCTAGTAATGAACTAATAGAGACAAGGTGCGATGCGTGGCAGGGGCAACTGTTGGAAAAAGTCCCAAAAAGGCTCCCTCGAGGTCTTCTTTCTTTAGTACCAAATGCCCACTTTCAGTCCCTAAAAGTCCCTCCTGTTTGGTTTAGATGGGACTGACACGGAGTTTTTTCAGTCCCTACACCAAAATGTCCCTGTAAACAAACACCCTCTAATAATGCCGCTGGAAAATTGATGCAATGCCACAGTTAAAAGCAAATTACATGTTTAACGAATTTTATTGTTAATATATTCTCTATGTTAATATTAATCAATGCCACCGTTTGAGAAATGCTACTATCTTGCTTTGTTTCCCATTTAGATAAGGTAGATGCTTCTTGCTTTGCTTCCCATTTAGATAAGGTAGATGCTTCTTTTTGTTGGCTTCTGTGTCATCCACCGTTATTGACCACTAATTGTTTCCTTTGCACCTCTGTGTAAACAGGGTTATCTACTTCACCTCGTTGCCATTGTGACCTTTTGTTGCACTGCACAAAACACTTTGTTTTAAGAGTGTTTTGTGCAGTTCAACCAAAATGTCCCACCGACAACATTGCTTGATTGCTTGATCTTAGTGGAAATGCACAAGAGGAGATCTTACTTCCTATCTGTGTTGGCAAATTTGGTTCAGATCTTCTTCTTGTTAGTTGTTTGAATTCTGCATCATGAGAGGTCAGTACTAGCCTTCTTTCACATGATTTTTTAGTGTGCTTTCATATGCTGTGCTACTTCTACGATAATGTTGCTTGATTTTAGTGAACTGCACAAATGGAGACAAGACTTCCAATCTGTATGTGCACCGTAATTTCCCATTGAGGTAAGATAAGGATATTTCTGGCTGTTGGCACAGATTTTGCCACTCTCATCGAAAAATTAAGTTTAGTACTATACTTGTGCTCCCTAATTGACATGCCAAATCTTACATTGAAGGCGAAGCTTATGCATTATTGAACCAAGTGATGAAGGGAAGAACAAGCGGAAGAAAAACAAAATCAACTCCGGTCTTTGTAATGAAGCCTTGGAACTGTGATGACACAAGTAATGATATAGTTTTGCATCTTAATTTATTGCTATGGCTGGAACGAGCAATTATTTTGCCACTGATTTGATTCCACTCTTAATCTAATACGTAATTATCTCTACTTGTGCAAACAGGGATCTTCTTTGAAGATACCATATATTTTAGTGGAACTGCACAAGAAGATGTTGGAAACATTAAACTAATCGAGGAGTATATAGTAAGCATGGCCACCACCGTAGATAGCAACAGATGTTTACGGAGAAGTGCTTCATTAGTATGCTCTACACAATAAGCCTCCTGACAAAGGTTGGTACTCGCCCACTGATTTCATCCATATGATTGAGCTTGGTCATCTCTATTGGTGTTGTGCTACTGTTTAGATACTGTCATGAAAGAGTGGTATTGTCCTTGAGAAGTGCTTCATCTGTGTTGTTTTAAATATTTCCTTTCCTTTCACATTTAGTAGTCCTCTTGTCTTTGCACAACAGGATCATCTTCCTCTGAAGAAGAATATGGAGTGCGTGAAGTGACTAGTTCGATTATGCGGGATGAAGAAGCCTGTCTATCTTCTCATCGGAAGGAGCAGTTGAAGGATGGTTACATTACTCCCCACAAGATGAACTAACTTCATTTCGGAAGGACCGACAAATCTCCATATTTTTGTTGTGATGCGCGAGTACAATGTTGTTCTAGGATTCTTTCTGGTGAGTTCCATTTTTCTAAAAGTGTGCTCTACATGGACCATGTAGGTGCCTGTTTAAACTATCAATTCATAGTACAGTTTGCTTTTACTAATCACTTTTTTGTATTTGTGCAAACAGGGGTGCTCAGCTTGATTTCAATGGGAACTGCACAAAATGTTTATGAATACATCGAATCATTCATTTCCACCACAAGAAAGGAGGTGCCGATAAGTTCAAGGCGTTGCAACATATAAGGGTGATATCATACAAGCTACTCGCGAATTTGGTTGATTTTGGTGGAACTGCACAAAAAGAACAGCTAGTTTATTTAGCACGAGGTGCCATGTCAATGTCCGAACTAATGGAAAACCCTGCCCATTTCACAATCGTAGGCATTTGATATTTTGGAATGGGACAACCTTGTCAAATTTTGCTCATTGATTTTAGCAAGACATGTGTTTGATATTTTCGAATGGGACGCCCTTTGCTGTCAGCGGCGTCGATCAATTTTTTCTTTATTCTTTAGTGGTGAAGTAAATATTGCCTCTGACATGTGAGTCACTGAGATGCATAATCATCCATTGTTTTGAATGTTCTCTCTGAATTGCCAGCCCTGTGTGTTTGATTGCAATTTACAGAAATGCTAAAAAGCTGCTCAAACTCTTTGTACTCATACATTCCTTTTACTTTGCACATTGTGAAAGTGCATACTTTTTTAGATAAGATTGGTCAAAGTAGAGATACTTTATTTGGAGACAAAACTTGTATGCAGACTAGAAAGGACGGAAGGAGTACATGTGAAATCTTGCAAACAAGGTGATCACCACAGGAATAATGCTAGTACGTATTGTTTTGCATATTCATCCAATGCCAGTGATACAGGAATTCGAAGTAATCAAAATAAATTCATTCATACATGGTTTGATTTCATATAAACATGCCAGATTTCATTACATTTCATACATTCTTCAACTAAAAATTGGTGCGCTGGAGGTATAATTAATTAACCGAAGCTACCCACCTGTGTCCCGCTGAGCCGAACAGAAGCTTAAGTGACTTAACTACAGGTGCAGTTGCAAAACTGACATGTGGCCTGTTGGGCCCACGTGCCAGTCAGCCAACTGCACCAGCTGTTAAGTAGAAGCAGTGTTCTTCTCCAGCGCAGCTCTCCGACTCCACGTCACCGCCAAGAAGCTAACCGACTGTCAATGGTCAACCCACCTAGCTTGGCTTCAACCGGAGGGTAGAAGCAGTGGCCTTACTTGAACCCGAGAGGCGGTGACCTACCGTGTTCTACTCTTCCTTGTTTTCTATGTGGCGCGGCCTCGTTGGCAGCAGGGTGGGGCCTCGGCGGAGCCGGTGATGTACTCTGTCTCGTTGCCGGCGGGCGGCGCCTTGGCGGAGCAGTGGAAATCCTCCCCCACATTATCGGCATGGTGGGGCCTCGGCTGAGCCAGGGATGTCCTCTGCCTCGTTGTTGGCGGGGCGGGGCCTCGGCGGAGCCGGTGGTGTCCTCTGCCTCCTTGTTGGCGCCGCGGGGCCTTGGCGGAGCAGGGCCTCATCGACCCCAGCGGAGCGGGGACTCGTCGGAGCCGGCATTGTGCTCTGCCTCGTCCTCGGTCTCGCCAAACAATGCCTCGCCCGCTTCATCGCCCTCTTTGTAGGCGGCCGCAGCCTCCGCCACCCGCATGCGGTACCGCCAGCGCTCGAGGCGACCCTTGCGGGCGGAGCGGTATGAGTCGAGCAGCGCCTCCTGCTATGCCCGCTCCGCGGTGATCTGCTCCTCCGCCTGCAAATGCTCCTGGAGGAGATGGTGGTTGTAGGCAGCATCGGCCTGCGCCTCCTGGGCCTCACTAATGGTCATGGTGCAATGCACCGGCGAGGATGGCGCGGAGGAGGGGGTTGGCGCCGGATCGTCGACTACTATGTTCTCCATTGGGACGTAGTCGTCCTCCGGCTGCCTGCCGGCTAGCCGGTCGGCAGCAATTGCTACCATCTCCTTCTGGTCCGTGATCCGCCCGTCCCGAAGAGCACTGGGGCACGAGGAAGCCATGGTGGGCAGTAGTGGTGTGGAAAGGAGAAAGGGAACGGATGTGGATAACTGCGGATATGGCCGGCGCAACAGTTTATATAGCAATGTTGTGCGGCGGAGGGATGGACGTGTGGTGCCAAAGTAGCTGCGTCGGCAACCGCATATCATTAATGTGGGCGGCAGATGGACGGACGGACGACACTTGTGTCGTTTGAAGCGAACAATCAGGTTTGTCTGGGAAGCGGGCGGGCGGCGCCGACTGCTTTTTGGCGGAAAGCAGCAGCATGCGAGGAGATGACTTTACTTCGAGAGGATGACAATGGGGACCCACCAGGGCCATAGCCTCATGTACGCAAGTGCCTCCTTATTATATATATATAACTATAATTTATTTTGCTTCCTCCTGGTTTCCTGACATCACGGTCCCACACCATTGTCAACCTATGTACACCCTCCTTTCCAGTTTATAGGGCTTATCTCAAAATTTTAGTTTTTCCATTTTATAAGGCTCAATTTGGTTGTTTTCCATCACATGTTTAGATTCCAAGGTGCATTAAATCATTGCATGCAAGTATTAAGAGAAAATTGACCAATGCATGTACTTTATGCATGCATGCATTGCAATTAATGCATTGATAAACATAATTTTTTGACGATAACAAGAGCATTAATTAGGTGCTTTTGCAAAACTACAAAAAGTAGTCCACCACTCGCCATCTACCTTGATTGTTGAGATTTTTGAATTGAGCACTATAAACCGGAAAGGAGGGAGTAGTCAATAAACGAGAGAATTGCACAAGAAGCGGCCGACAGCTGGGACCAAGCAGCTCGAGCAGTATTTGTGTTTTTCAGTATGAGCACCTTTGCGAGTTTTTGATGTTTAGCCCAGATATTAATTTTTCTCCTCCGAACAACAACAAAAACATCATCTGCAGGTATTAATCTGGCGGGCTGTGGCTCGTCTAGCCCGAGCCGTATCCAGCCGGATATTAATTTTTTCAAGTTGAAAATGGCTAGCCCACTATACTTTTTTTAAGGAATACCCGAGCAAGGTCAAGTTTTATTCTCCGCCTCATTGGCTGCAAATCTTTACTAGGAGGGATGCATTAGGCTTAACAAGAAAATGGGCTTTAAGAAATAATAAATGGGATGTAATTATAAAACTGGCGAAGAACTATAAAAAATGCACCGAACACGTAATTACTTTATAAAATATTATTTTTGGATATTGAAAATTTGAATTTCATTAATTGTTGCGAGCGCAATGTTCCGTTGGATTTTTACGTAATATAAATTTATATTGAAATTGTATTTAATCTGACTAGAAATTTCAGGATAAAAATATTTCGGATCCCATCAAAATGTGGGAAATTTTATTGAATTCTGTTTTGAACGGTTGGTTGGAATGGGCTGTGCTTTTAACAAACTGTAAATGGGCTGTAGTAAATTCCATTAGAATTAAAAAAATGGGCTGCACATTCTTACAAATCTCAAATGGGCTATAAGTTCTCTGCCACACACTTCTGGCCTTACTAAGTTGACGCGTCCCCTAAAAAACAGAGTTGACGCGTATGCAAGGCTTTGTCAACTTATAGTCAACACACGGTTCTAGCGGCGAAGGCGTTGGATGTCCATCCAACAGATGCCGTGCTTCTTCTTCAATCTCGGATATTCTAGCTTCACCCGCCCAAAAAATGATTCCTCCCCCTGACATCTGGGCGCACTATTTCGGAAGCTAACCTGTGGGCCTACTAGGTTGACGTACCAAGGGCTTTGTCAACTTAGTCAATATAAACGATGCTAGCAGCAGTGACCGTACGATGTCCATCCAACGGCCGTCGTGCTTCTTCAACCTCTGGTCTTGTTGCTCCAGCCGCCCAAACCAGCGCCCGGTCGTGCCGCTTTGCTCGCTGCTCCCGTGGCGGTTGTCTTTGCCGCAGAGGCCTCACCGCCCCCTACTACTCCCACCGCTGGCCAGGCCATCCCTCCACTCACCCACATCCCCTGTTATTCTGCGGCGACGGCAACGTAGCCGAACCAATGAACCCTCGTACTCCTCTCCGCGTGTGCATCCACTGCCGCGTCTTCCCCGGCTCCGCGTCGTCCCCTTCCTAGGCCTCGCCGTCGTCCATCGCCGTGGTGCTCTTGGCGCGGCATGGTCAACCTGGTCAAGGAACGACTTCCATCGGACGTGGACTGTATGTGGAGAGGCTGATAGCTGGGTCCATGGCAGCCGCAAGGAAGTGCCTCCTTATTACGTGCAAAATAATTATTCCTCCACCTGACAGCGGGGACCCACCGGACGGGCCACCATATTTCACGAAAAAAAGATTCGCCCCCTGACTGCTGGGACCCACCAACTACATCTTCGCACGCAAGGAAGTGCGTCTGAAAAAAAAACGATTCGCCCCCCTGACTGCTGGGACCCACCAGCTACATCTTCGCATGGAAGGAAGTGCGTCCGGGCAAAAAAACAATTCGCCCCCCTGACTGCTGGGACCCACCAGCTACACCTTTGCATGCAAGGAAGTGCGTCTGGGCAAAAAAACAATTCGCCCCTCTGACTGTTGGGACCCACCAGCTACATTCGCACGCAAGGAAGTGCCTGACAGTCGGGACCCACCTGGTCGAAGCGTACGTAGCGTTGTCATTCTGGTCGCGAACGTGTACATACATATATACTGGTTGATGTAGAGGTGCGCACGTGTCATAGTAGAGGCGCGTACATGCCGTAGTAGAGGCGCGCACGTAGCATGTACACATACGTACAGCGGCAAGTGTGCAAGATAAAAATACGGACAGGGCTCGTGTACATGGCTGGGTCGGAATGGAGAAACAGCGTCATCGTCGTGTTCATGTGGAGGCAACAGAATGCGTCGTGTTCTTGGGGAGGCAACAGAATGCGTCATGTTCATCGGGAGGCAACGGAACGCGTGGGAGCCAACCGGCTTGGACGGAACAGGCAATGGAAACGAGACACGGCGTCTGCAGAAGCGGAGAAGCGACCTTGTGTTCGGCCGCCACGTTCAAAACAGGATCCTGTTCGCCGGGAGGGGTGCGGCGTCGCAAAATGGAGAAGCGAACCTCCTACGGTCGAAAGGGGGGTCCTTTTGATCGGGAGGGTGTGGCGTCGCAAAAGCGGATGAAACGGACTTGTGTTGGGCGCTTCACAATCGAAGCGGGGTCTGTTGATCGGGAGGGTGTGGCGTGCCGCAAAACGTAAGAAAGCGGAGTTGTGTTGGGCGTTACGGTCGAACAGGGGTCTGTTTATCGGGAGGGTGTGGCGTCTTGCAAAGCAGGACTCCACGGGATACTTTTCATCTCCACCGTCGACCTCCTCCGGCCTCCACGGGCTACCGTCGACCTCCTCCGGCCTCCACGGGCTCTGTTTATCCAGCCTCCACCGCCGCTACTCCACCGCCATCTTGTTCAACCACCCCTCCACGGGCACCCTTCACCGTCTACTGTTCATCCAGCTCTCCACGGGATCGTCCTGTTCATCCAGAGGCAACGCCACGGGGTCCTGCATCCACCCCCACCGCTCACTGTTCATCCAACCCCCCCCCCCCCCGCAACACTCACTGTTCATCCAATCGATCAGCTTTAGTTAGCAGCAGTAGCGAAGGAATCGCTCGATCGGGTTCAGTTAACAGCCATCGATCGATCGCTCGGGTTCAATAACGCGTAGCCTGCAGTGCAATCGCTCGGGTTTAGTTAGAGCCTAACACCTCGCTCGGGTTCAGTTAGAGCCAACACCTCACACACACGCGTGTACGTGTACAAGAGAAATGCGCATCGCTCGGCCCCCGACCGCCCACCGTAACTGGGAACTCCCCGAAATTTTCCTCGCCCTCGCTTCTACCATGGTTTTTTCCGTCATGGATGGCCCAAAGAATGCCATTCAGCTGCGTCTCCGGCCCGCCTAGGACGAAAAGCCCATTTTCTGTCATGATTTTTTGTCATAGAAGTATGAGCCCACCACATCTATGATGATACCGGGTTTTGTCACAATTATCGTCATAGAAGTGTCATATGTATGACAGAAAAAAAATTCGTTCAGCCCAAAATGTCACGGATGTGTCCATTTTTTTGTAGCGAGTGGTGCTAGGGGAGAGGGAGACGAGGCAAGGCATGCTAATGTGATATACAGCAGCGGTGACAGACTGCATAGTGCACAAGGTGAGGCTGACTTTGGTAACCTGAACACGCCTCCTGGACTAGTGTCAGGCGCAGGGTGTTGTCACTTCACTTTGAGGACCGGATGAATCGTATTTTGACCATCAAGTGTACCACAGTTATACTACTACTACTTGTAGTAGGAACATGAGTACTCCAGTACCGTATAGTGGAAATATGTCTCCCGTTCTAGCATGCCTCTGTGTTCACTTCATCCTGTAGGTATCATCCATATTGCGAGCAGAACCAAATTCTCGTGCATGCGGAAGCGTGAAGAAGGGCTTTTTCTTTTTTGAGGATAACCACTTATTCCTTAACCAGAGAATGTTGTGTCTCCCACGCACGCACCAATATCCACCCGAACCAGATACGACACATTTTTTAACTGTTTGCATAGGTCCCACCTGTCGGCAAAGATGCAGAAATAAAAAGGAATCATGAAATGTCTCGCCATGGTGATTCGAAAGAGTGACCTCAACCAGTCAGTGGCACATGTAGCGCTAGAAGGATGGGCACGTACACGGACAGTTACCACTCCTCAGTCTACCCGCATAGCCTTTTCGTTTATTCTACCTAGTCGTCTAAATCAACTGCCTGCAAGCCACTTCTCCCATTTACTTCTCCATCGTGAACAGATTTTCCTCGGCTTCTTCACCTCTCCTTCATCTTCATTTGCCCCGCTGCATTCACATTGTTTTAACCTCTTCACATACTCCTGGAGTAATTCCGAAGCCCTTTTAAATAATCATCTTCTGCAGTTAGACTAGCCATCTAATCCTAATTCTCCAAACCATAGCCCTCCGTTCCAGCGGTTCCAAATGGCGAAAGAGATCCAGATGCAGGTTTTTAGCGTCCAACATGTCCTCGTCGAAGGCTCGTTGAGCATAGTTTCCATCGTCACCGACCACCCAAGGGTTGTACGGAAGTGGATCAACAATGTATCCAACTCCCTCAAAGAGGTAGAGATGAAGGTCATCGGTCTCGATGCAGAGTACATAGAGCGCACCACTGGGAAGATCCAATGAGCCGCCGTCCTTCAGCTATGCCTCGAAGATGATGTGTTGGTGTACCACATCATACATGCACCCTCCATACTAGGTGAGCTCCACGATTTCTTGTCTTGGGAGGATATATACTTCTGTGGGGCAGCCATCGAAGGGGACAAATAGAAGTTGGCGCCGTACAACCTTGATCAGAAAAGCATCGCTGACCTACAAACCAGAATCAAAATTCCTGTAGAAGATTGTGATAAACAGACTATTCGACATAGCAAATTTTGTGCTCGGTACAAATATTTAGAAGGGTGACGAGATGCTAGCATTAAGGTCGTCTGGATGGGAGAATTATCCCTTGACATACGAGCGGACAAAATATGCTCCCCTCAATCGCCGTGTGAGTTTCAAAATAGCTGCAAGGTCCAAACGGCTTGTTGTGAAGCCGTCTCCCATAGAAAATGAGAAGAAGAAGAAGAAGAATAACAAGAAGCTGCACCAGTAGCAGGGCATTATGGATGGATGAATTGTTTCCTCTCTTGTAAAAAAATATTTCATCTCTTTGTATATTGATATAGATAAACTATTTCGATTGTGTGCATGTCTTTGGAACAAGTAGCAACATATGTCCGCTTGACTATAAGGAATTTTTTATTCGCCTAGCTTTCTCTACTACTCCTTCTAGTGCAATGCATGTGTCAGTAGACATGACAGCTTGTCCATGGAAGTTGAACTACTATGACCATCACGTTTCATACACTGCCACTCGCGATTCCCACGATGCCACTCCAACCCATGGCACGCACCACGTCCCCTGACGTGCAGCTCACCCCTCTCGGACGCACCGCCCCTTTGCCTTTGTGTGCATGACATGTGGGCCAGCTGAAATGCGGTGAGCATTAAGGTTCCACAGCCACACGCGATTCCTACGACGCCGCTCGAACCCAGGACACCACACGTTCCCCGACCTGCGGCTCACCCCTCTCGGCCCCACTGTCCCTCTGCCTTCGGGAGCATGACATGTGGAGCAGGCACCTACCGGGTCCACTGAAGCTTAGTCCCATGGGCCCCAAGAGGGAAAATGTAACTCCTGCGCCAGCCCTTATGGTGCTACCGCTGCACGAACTTGTGCCAAACTCGAGATTTGTTTCTTACTAGCAAGATCCCCGTGCATTTCAAGGAACATCAAGATGCATTTGTATGAGTAGTTTATCTTGTGGGAGAAAAGGATAAACGAGGGAAGGCCTTATTTGCAAATGTGGAGAGGGGTGTGGGTATCTTTTTGCAAAATTGCCATGGTTTCCTTACACGGACATCTACGCCTCATAACACCCCGATGTCTAGCAGTGGCACCCTCGCCATGGCCAGGCCACCACCGGCCAGTTCAACTCGAACGAGTGAGTCGCGAATGCCGCCGCGACAACGGCCAGCTGGGCATCTCGAACCACACCGATGCCGCTTCTCCCCATAGCCGAGCTATGCTGGCATGTGGCTGCATGCCTCTGAGCCGCGCATCAACGTACGATGGCAGGAACGCCTCCAGGCTCGGGCTACGTAGAGTACATCATGTTCGCAAACCGATATCCGTTGAGCAGGTTCCTCCCGCCCATGAGCACACGCCTATATGTATCCAGCATTCCAGCCTCGTCGCTGAGTGGTACATCCTCGGGATGGTGCAAGTTGTCGGAATCTGGAGCCCAAGTCAAAGCTATGTGCCCCGGGTAGATCACTAGCTCCCGCCCGAGCTCCCACTCGGCCGTCGTTGCCATCGCAGCACTGACGATTAGGAGAAGCACTTTGCCACTCATCCGGAGTGCGAGCTAGTAAACATCGTGTGACACATTACAACAGTCAAGCACCTCGACATGCGTCGGCCGGGCAGAGGCTTTTCTTGGCCACAAGTTCAATGGTCTCGTCAAAGATCGGTGTGGTACTGCAGTCGAACATGTGGGTAAAATACTATGGGAGCAACTGCATGTGCATGGCCCAAACGCCGATGTTGGCATGGAGGAGGTGGTACTCGCTGGCGCCGCAACGTGCTACATGGCTTAGGCACGCACCTGTTGCGACGCACTGGCGTTGGCACCGCCATTGTCAACGCAGCTGATGATCCGGAGGAGGACAAGCAGGAAAGGAAAGGGTCTTGCATGTGTGTACAGATTCATGAAGGAAATTATTTCCTATAAATACAGCCTTTGTTTACCTTTCTTTGAGGCTATAGATGACCCACATGAGGAAATCTATTATAACCATCAGATGAAAATTAGTGGTGAGGGAGTACGGACCAGAGCATGGGAGGGGAGCAGGCAAGCCTCGTCCGCCGACCTGCGCCTCACCCCTCTCGGTCCCACCGCCGCTCGGCTTTCATGAGAATGACATGTGGGCCATCCGCATTTAAGATCCACATGTCATTGACTCATAGGCCAGTGCACTAAGCCACTGAAGCTCGGCCACGTGGGCCCCGAGAGGGGGAAATGTCACTCATGCGCCAGGCCTTGTGGTGCTCCCGCAGTACAAGCTCGTGCCAAACCCAGAATTTGTGTCTTACTACTACCAATGTGCCGGCCCGTGCGTTGCAATGGATCCAAAATATCTATTTTTAGTGGAGTGCACTCTAAACATATTATCTATTTATTTTTCTCTAGCCTTTCCTAGCCATGCAACCAAGCCACATAAGCTTCATGGGTGCCCCCACGTCATATTATTCATACTACGTTGATTGAAAAGAAGATAAATCACCCTAAATAAGATCTTCCCTTTTTAGTTCCTACGATGTTGTGTCGTGCACATACCTAGTTGTATAGTGGTAGTACTAGTTGTAGTACAAACTTTGTACTAGTACGGAGTCCTCCTACTCTTTTTTTTGCGGGGAAGGAGTGCTCCTACTCTATCAACGAGCCCCATTTGACACCAAATTTCTTGGGTTCCGTGCTACAGCTAGATCTTCCCCTCGTATCTGTTTTCCAACGCGGCGGGAGGGTTGCGGTTTACCGATAGTCGGTTTGCTCAACTGCGGTCCCACAAGAAAGTGAAAATGCTAGGCAACACGTGTTCCCTAGCTATGTGGCATGCTGGACGGGCCATGGAGTACTCCCGATTCCTGGGCGTGGTGGGGGTGCGACGCGAACGCGCCTGACCTTTTTATTTTACTAGCAATGTGCCCGTGTGTTGCGATGGATGCAAAGTAGAATAGTACTTGTTCACAGACTTTAAAGAAAACACTCTTTTATAGGAGTAGAGAAACATGTATAAATTGTACCATTTGGTTCTGCTCCTTGGCACGGTCGATAGATAGAAATAACGATTGGAAACGCCAGGGCGGGCCTTTTTCCGCTAGATAAGCAGGGTAGTAGCTAGGTTGGTGCATCGTCGGTTTGGTCACATGCGGTTGGACATGTTGTACTGTTTCTAGCAAGATGCCCGTGCATTGCACGAAGTTGATGGAAAAGGTAAGCGCAACTTATAATTTGATGGATGGAGTACTAGTTATAGTGATGCATATAATTGCTTCCAAATGTGAGCAAAGGGATCGCACATGTCTGTATTGACTGGAACGAGAGTGCAATAGTGCAATAAGAATTAAGGCCACTATGATGCAATCACAGTGGTGGTTACTGGAGGCAAGAAGAAAGATGCATCCATCAACGTATGACCTCCTCCTCCTCGACTCAGTGCGCCGGGCCACCGACCGGCGGCTTAGGCACGACGGCTTTCGTGGCGAGGTCATGGTGCTTCTCAACAAAGGCGTCCAATGCTTCCGTTGAGGAAGGCCAATGTTGCAGCGTCCTCACTGGCCTCGTAGATACCTATGTACATGACTTCATCGTACACGTGGATGTGTAGGTCGACGAATTCTTGCAGGGCAAGGCACCTCGCGGCGAGCGCGACCTCCAGGTGGACATTCTACTACCTCCTTCTCGGTGAATAAGTCATTCGCATAGTTCTAGGTCGACAATTTAACTATCTAAATATGTATTATATGTGACAAAAAATATATATTCAGAAACTACATCCATGTAGAAATCTAGTGATATACTTTTCTTAACATATAGCACATATTTAATTCCTCAAATCGATGACCTAGAACTACGTGAATGACTTATTCATCTAGACGGAGGTAGCTGCCGAATCGAATAGTATTGCGCCACCCGTTGCACGCTCGGCTGAACACGCCTCCTCGCCTCCATCAAACGCTTCCGTTAAACCCGCATGCAAACCGAGAAACCTACTCCGGCCACACATCCGTTCATGAGTTGGCCGTAATTAAACGGAATGTCAGCCGACCTCCTCCAGTCTGCCCTTAGTTTAAATGAGGCCAGATGTTGGCCAAGCTCCTACCATCCGCCCTCCATTTAAACCAGGCCAGACAGACAGCAGGCAAGAATCGCACCCCTCCACCGCTCCCCCATCTCCTCCTTCACCATTTTCTCCACTATTCCATTGTCTTTTGAGGAGCCGTCTTCCGGCATACAAAGCGGATGGGTGGCCCACCAAACCTTCCAGATATGAGCGAGGCCGCTTGGTGCTTTACTAACCTCGCTTGGCCCAATGGAGCTAGTTGCCGCCCCAAGCCGACACGTGGTTCAGCAACTCACCGCTCCAGTTCAGTTCTATGAGGAGTGGCGAGTTGATCCACGCCGGCATGGCGGCGAGCACGACAGCACGGGCTTCGTCGCTACCGCGTCATACCGCTCCACCAGTGTCTGTGGTGGGCGTGCCTCCCGTGTCTGTGGACGCACCTCCCGTGCATGCGGCAGCGCGATGCAGGCAGAGACAGAAGGTGGGTACATGGAGAGCGACGAGTCGGTTGCCAGGTTCTCTGTGTCCGCCGCCATCATCGAGGAGAAGTAGAACACGGGAGGCCGCCGCCACTTGGGTCCCATGAAGGCCACCGCCGAGGCGATGACTGCGTATACATGTGGTTTCTTTGCTGCTTCGTCTCTTCCGAGGACCTTCGTCGACCCCGCAAGTGTCTGCCGGACATGAGGAAGACAAAGGGATCCGTGGGCGGCCATAGGTATTAATTATACAACGAGAGCCGGATTAGCACCTCTTAGAGCAAGTAAATGTAATGAAATCCATCATGTTTATATGAAGATCCGACTCTTTATATGAAATCCTTCATGCTTATATGAATCAGTCCATGTTTGCTCGAATTTCCTCTGGTTGGTTAGAGTTGTGAAAATGTATGCCGCTAGCGTTGGATGTCGTCCTTCGCGGAAGGAAGCGGGAGGAACTTTGCCGGCTGCCATTGGAGATGCTCTTATGCTGGAAATAATAGAGTCACATCCAATCCATTTGAATTAATTGTATGTATGATTCTCCCACTATAAAAAGTTAAAATCATGTATAGTGTACATGACTTGCATGGTGGCTACAGCTTTGTATAGAAAGTTAAAAGAAACAAATCCATCCTTAATCTGTAATCTAAGTACTCTGTGGGTTCCACTGTCAGTACAGTAGCGAAAGAAGTAAATATTAAATAATAGTATATCTCTACTCTCTACTTCTCTACTCTTATAAAAAAACAGAGTTGGTGATGATGGTGTGCCTACCATCCTGCAATATGGGCCGTCCAATTTATATCTGACAGATAGGAAGGAAACTATGGCAATTTTACAAAAAGATACCCACACCCCTCTCCACATTTGCAAATAAGGCCTTCCCTCGTTCATCCTTTTCTCCCACAAGATATCTCTACTCTTTTTTTCTTACAAAAAATAGAGTTGGCGATGATGGTGTGCCTGCCATCCTACAATATAGGCCGTCTGATTTATATCTGACGGATAGGAAGGAAACTATGGCAATTTTGCAAAAAGATACCCACACCCCTCTCCACATTTGCAAATAAGGCCTTCCCTCGTTCATCCTTTTCTCCCACAATATAAACTACTCATATAAATGCATCTTGATGTTCCGTGCAACGCATGGGCATCTTGCTAGTAATATAAAAATCTAAAGTTAAAGAAAGTATTCGAACTCAGGTCATCGCGTTGCGAGCATCCGACGCTAACCAGTCCAACACATGTTTGTTGTGGACGATGCTGGAGATATATATATCTATGTCTACTCTAATACTCCCTCCGTTCCTAAATATTTGTCTTTTTCAGATTTAAAATGGACTACCACATACGGATGTGTATATCGACGTAGTTTAGAGTGTAGTTCACTCATTTTTCTCCGTATGTAGTCACTTGTTGAAATGACTAAAAAGACAAATATTTAGGAACGGAGGGAGTAGAAAAATGGAGTTGGTGATGATGGTGTGCCTGCCATCCTGCAATATAGGCCGTCGGATTTATATCTAAAGGATAGGAAGGAAACTATGGCAATTTTGCAAAATATACCCACACCCCTGTCCACGTTTGCAAATAAGGCCTTCCCTCGTTCATCCATTTCTCTCAGAAGATAAACTACTCATACAAATGCATCTTGATGTTTCGTGCAACGCACGGGCATCTAGCTAGTTTCTTTTAAAATAGTTACTGCGATAATTGGGTTGAAGTGATATATTGTGTGTCTGCCCCGAATGATCTCAGATTCACTAGTAGTAACAAAGAAAAGGTTACCTTGTTAATTAACAGAAAACAAGGTTAAAACTATTACATGAGGCCGGTAAAAACAAGGCACACTGGGTTCAGCATCATCATCACTACAACTGTGCGCACGAGAAGTCTACATATCGAGGGGGCCATGGAGAGAAAG
Source organism: Aegilops speltoides (assembly GCA_021437245.1). Taxonomy (NCBI): domain Eukaryota; kingdom Viridiplantae; phylum Streptophyta; class Magnoliopsida; order Poales; family Poaceae; genus Aegilops; species Aegilops speltoides. The sequence goes on along the minus strand of CM038147.1, from coordinate 332,356,805 downwards.
ACGTGTCGAGTGTGTGTGAGCAAGGCACATAGATACAACTAGCATGTGTGTGTATGTGTGTATTCTTGCGAGGGAAACCAATAGATGGATTAAGATCCAGATCGAGTTGTCACCCTTCTGCTATCATTGTTGGGGGTAGGGGGTGGGAAGGGGGGAGGGAGAGAAAGACGTTGATACGTCTCCAACGTATCTATAATTATTGATGTATTGGTGCCTTGTTTATAATATTTTTACATGCTTTTGGTATGATTTGATTAGAACTAACCCGGACTGACGCTGTTTTCAGTAGAACTACTGCGGTGTTGTTTTTGTGCGGAAATAAAAGTTCTCGGAATGCGCTGAAAATAAACGGAGATTTTTTCTGGAAAATATAAAAAATACTGGAACAAAAAGTTATCCGAGAGGAGTCCCGTGGGGCCCACGAGGGTGGAGGGCACCCCCCTAGGGCATGCCCTTGTGCCTCGTGGACACCCCATGGATCCTCCTGACTTGTTCTCGACGCCAAACCCTCCTATATATATAGAAACCCCCGAAACATAACCTAGATCGGGAGTTCCCCCGCCGCAAGCCTCTATAGCCACCAAAAACCTCTCGGGAGCCCGTTCCGGCACCCTTCCGGAGGGGGAATCCATCACCGGTGGCCATCTTCATCATCCCGGCACTCTCCATGACGAGGAGGGAGTAGTTCACCCTCGGGGTTGAGGGTATGCACCAGTAGCTATGTGTTTGATCTCTCTCTCTCTCTCTCTCTCTCTCTCTCTCTCTCTCTCTCGTGTTCTTGATATGGCATGATCTTGATGTATCACGAGCTTTACTATTATAATTGGATCTTATGATGTTTCTCCCCCTCCACTCTCTTGTAATGGATTGAGTTTTCCCTTTGAAGTTATCTTATTGGATTGAGTCTTTGAGGATTTGAGAACACTTGATGTATGTCTTGCATGTGCTTATCTGTGGTGACAATGGGATATCACGTGATATACTAGATGTATGTTTTGGTGATCAACTTGCGGGTTCAGTGACCTTGTGAACTTATGCATAGGGGTTGGCACACGTATTCGTCTTGACTCTCTGGTAGAAACTTTGGGGCACTCTTTGAAGTTCGTTGTGTTGGTTGAATAGATGAATCTGAGATTGTGTGATGCATATCGTATAATCATACTCGTGGATACTTGAGGTGACATTGGAGTATCTAGTTGACATTAGGGTTTTGGTTGATGTGTGTCTTAAGGTGTTATTTTACTACGAACTCTAGGGCTGTTTGTGGCACTTATAGGAATAGCCCAATGGATTGATCAGAAAGAATAACTTTGAGGTGGTTTCGTACCCTACAATAATCTCTTCGTTTGTTCTCTGCTATAAGTGACTTTGGAGTGACTCTTTGTTACATGTTGAGGGATTGTTATATGATTCAATTATGTTATCCTTGTTGAGATAACTTGCACTAGTGAAAGTATGAACCCTAGGCTTTGTTTCCTAGAATTGCAATACCGTTTACGCTCACTTTTATCATTATTTACCTTGCTGTTTTTATATTTTCAGATTACAAATACCTATATCTACCATCCATATTGCACTTGTATCACCATCTCTTCGCCGAACTAGTGCACCTATACAATTTACCATTGTATTGGGTGTGTTGGGGACACAAGAGACTCTTTGTTATTTGGTTGCAGGGTTGTTTGAGAGAGACCATCTTCATCCTACGCCTCCCACGGATTGATAAACCTTAGGTCATCCACTTGAGGGAAATTTGCTACTGTCGCACAAACCTCTACACTTGGAGGCCCAACAACGTCTACAAGAAGAAGGTTGTGTAGTAGACATCCGTCGTATCGAGAGTGCGCGCGCGGTAGGCACAGAGGAACACTTAGCAAGTCTCTCTCTCTCTCCCTCTCTCTCTCTCTCTCTCTGTGTGTGTGTGTGTGTGTGTGTGTGTGTGTGAGAGAGAATTGAGTAGATAGATTACTATCAAGATCGAGGTGCCACCCTACTCCTTCGGTGTCAGGTAGTGTGTGTGTGTGTGTGTGTGTGTGTGTGTGTGTGTGTGTGTGTGTGTGTTTGAGAGAAAAGCCAGTAGATAGATTAGTATCAAGATCGATGTGTCACCCTACTCCTTCGGTGTTGGGAAGTGTGTGTGGGGGTGAGGGGGGGGTAGTGACACTTTGATATAGGGAGAGGAGTTTGTGTGACACATATCTATATTAAGTGATAGGTAGATAGCATGTGTGCGAGGCATACTTAAAACATCACGGAGATAAACAAGCGGTGTGCATGCAAGTGCCGGGAAAAAATTGAAGAATGAAACAATGTTGTCGGTGTACTAAGGTAGGGGTACCTCAGTACCCCAACTTGTGCACGGGCATTCTGACTCCTCATTTGGATCCTTGCATGCTTGCCGAGACCATTCTGCTCCATATCAAGCCATCCAAGAACAAAGTGTACAAGACAGAAGATCAAGACCCCGGCAAGAGGAGCTTGCCGGGAAGGCCGTCCTAGGCTCAAGACTACCTCACTCACGCAAGGCCACGGGCGAGAGGAGCTCGCCGGGAGACTAGAAGAATACATCGTGAAGACACGCCTCGGCGCTATACGCGTCGGCGAGGGCCGAGGCGCGGCAAGTTACAAAGCCCGACAAGCTCCGGGCCCGCAAGATCAAGACCCGACAAGGTACTTGCCGGAGAATCTGTGTGTGTGCCGCCTCCAGCTCATCGCCCACGCCGCCTTGAGCCCTCTCCGAGAGACGCGTGGCGGATGGCTGTGCAGCTTTGGGGTGCGGTGGCACTCCACGGTGGTGGATCCATCGCCCGTGGCAGACGGAGACGCAAGGGCGGGAGCTTTTGGGGTCGACGGCGACGGCATTAAATGCCTTTGTCCCCCTCACAAAGTAGGTAGAAGCCACTTGTTCAAGCCTTTCAGAGCCGACTGCTCCCCGCTTGCTCCAACTACCACCTCTTTTACATTTCTACCCCTTTCTCCTACGTTGCCACCTGTTGGCGCCCCCTTTCGACTATAAAAGGGAGGCCCATGCGCACGTAGAGGGGGTTCGACTCATTTGCAACTCTCGCGCTCGGGTAGCCACTACTGTAGCTCTTCAAGCTCCCGAGCCCAATACAAACACAAAGCGGCAGTAGGGTTTTACGCGTCCATCGCGGCCCGAAGCTGGGTAAAAATCCGCCCGCGTGCATCGCCTCGATCTGCTCTCTGTGCTCCCTCCGCCCTCGTACCGCTCAGACAAGGGGCTCCGGCCCCATAGGTGCTCGCGGCGGGCGGGCCTCCTCCGTCCCGTCCCGACAAATGTCTGCACGTGTGTGTGTGTGAGATAGAGAGAGAGAGAGAGAGAGCAAAATCTCAAAACAAAAGGTACTCTGTTGGATCCCATCGTATGTATTCATATGGTTTTGGGACTCAAAAGATGATGGAGGTTTTGGCCTTCAAGTCAATAATAACCTCCATCGTCTTTTGAGTCCCAAAACCATATGAATGCCTACAATGGGATCCAGCTCAAGTTAACCTTAGGCATATGTGTGCGTGACATAATTATACTTTGAGACATCAGTGGCAGTGGGTGGGCGGAATGAAAGGAGTGGGCGTGTTTGACAGAGAGTGTGTGTGTGTTTATGTGTGAGAGACTTGTAGGACGGGGTAGAAAGACGAATTCTAACCTTTACAGAGGGTGAGAATTACACGAAGTGCGCGTGTGTGATTCCGATGCCCACGGAGAAATGAGATATGTATGCATGTGAGGGAGATGGCAAAAGTCATTCACATATCACTATCTATCGATCGTGGACGTACATCGCTTGAACATAAATCAATATCTACTTCGTATATTGGCCAAACATACAATACCGATTAAACGCTATAAAGATTGGACACTCACATATCACATTTTTTTCTAAATAATCCTTTTCAATTGTGCATGCCAAAGTTACACTGATGTTTCTTCAAACAACCAATGTAGCTATCATGTACATGCACCATTGTTAGTCTTGCATTCAGATTCATTAGTCTTGGATGATTTAAGGTTCTATTATGAAGTAATATATGTAATATTTATATATGAATTCAACGGGTACGCAATTTATGAAATGGAGGCTATGTAATCATATGAGGTAACACTTTTAAGTAGCAGACTAGAATATCCATTTCTTTTGTGTGACTACAATATCCATTTCTTTTTCTGCGCCACTACAATAACACGTCAATGCATTATGTTTAAAGTAAATAACCAATGGCACTAAATTATATATTTACATGAGAAATACATAGGCTGAGCGTTTGGTCACTTCTTTTTGTGAACGCGCCTCTACACCCATACGGTTGGTCATGCCCGTGTGAACGTCCAAGTTATCGATGCATCATCCCGAGTTATTGTATTTTTTTTCTGGGGTGGACTTCACACCAGTTATTAACTGCTGACGTCTGCCCCGTGAACACAGTCTCGCATGACCTTCCCGCTAGCACTGTCCAAAACTAGTTGAAACTGGATACGAACGATATCGCGGGCGGCAAAAATCTCCTGTCTCCTTCTAAAATTTCTGTTGCCTAGTCTTTAGCATGCAAAATTCCCCTTTTGTCCTTGGTGCACAGAGAATAACAATTACAATACGCCCCTCATTTACATAATAGGTCGGGGCTGCTTTGCTAACTTCCGGTTCCCGCACCACACGACACCCCATTTCCTCCCCCCTTCCCGCAAAAACGACTAACTCGATAGCACCAGAGCATCTTACATCACACCGTCCGTACTTCATCGGCCTTTCTACCCCTCCCCTCTCGAAACTTTAGACTGCTCATCCACCGGCGTACCAGAGCCCATTCACTTCCAGCGGCGTCCACCTCGTCGGATCTGCTTCTGCGGCCACATCTACCCCTCCCACCTCCCCTACAAACAAGTAGACTGCTCATCCACCACTATACCCGCCCATTCGGTGCCGGCATTGTCCATGGTGTCAGATCTGCTTCGCCGGCACTCTCGTCAACTACAGCGCATCTGCAGTGGCTCCTTCGTACTCCCCACCAGAGATGCTTCGTCCACAACCCCCGAGCCGCCCCACCGACGCCCCTGTCGACAACCTCTATGCCTCTTCACCGACACCTTCTTCAACCCTACCAGAGCTGCTTCACCAACACCATCATCAACCCTGCCGGAGTAGCTTCTCCTATACCATTCTCAGCCCTACCGGGGCCGCTTTGCCAACGCACAAGTCCACGGCCTCAGATTCGCTTCGTCGCACCCTCGTCCAACCTACGGGAGCAGCTTCTGACGTCCCTTTCATGGCTGCAGATCCGCATCGTCGACACCATCCTGAACCCAACCACTGGAGCAGCTTCACCGACGCCCTCGTCCACGGCCTTAGATTCGCTTCGCCCACACCTTAGTCCACCCTATCGGAGCCACTCCACGAACACCCTACTCGACGGTTCTAGATCTCCTTACCGGTGCCCAACAGCCAACACAGCATCATCAACCTTGAGGTTTCTAACCTGATTCCCACCGTCTGGCAAGATGCCAAGCAGCCGCAATGGCCTAGGTACTTGTCAGCTTTAAACCCTTCTAGCATCACCTGCCAGATGTACTTCAAATATACTAACATGTCGCCATTACATGTTATGCAGCTGGCAAAAACTACAAGGACGATGTTTCTTCAGGATCTAACAGCTTTGCCAACCAAGATCCTGGACTGAGGCATTGGTATGATCTTGTAAGTGCATCTCTCTCTCTCTCTCTCTCTCTCTCTCTATCTATCTATCTATCTCTCTCTCTCTAGTATTGTTGTGTGCCTGCCAGCATGCTTTGCTAGGATATTCGACCAGTAATCCCTTTGTGCAGACAATAATTTCTACTACTGGTTGCTAAATTAGATATGTAGATGTCATACATGATACTCGCTGGAACAGAGGTAGTACATTACACCAAATCGTAGGTGGCATGTAGGAATTCCAGTGCACTACATTAGGCACCCTTAGAGTGCCTGCTAGTCCGGCACACAGAGTCATGGCTAGTTTATGCTTTGCACACAATTGTTATTGGTGGTTTAAATATGCGCAAGGGATATGCAATGTATTATGATTTAGAGATGTCTAAAATTAGCCGTGCTAACTGCAGATAGGGTTACATAATGAAAAATTCCAAGATGTATGTGGCAATTTCATGGAACATCGCAAAAAAGGAGCGGCAGCGGTGAGCCTATACAGTGTACTATGGTAGGTCATTCGGGCCCAGTTCTCTTGCAGGATTCTCCCATTGCAATCATCGTGACATGTTATTTGTATGTCAGTTCTATTGGCCAAGTTTCTTAGGGATAGTTATTTTGAGTTATCCTAAGAAAATAAGACCTTTGAATATAAGCTCCAGGTAATAAGCCAACCGGTTCTTTTCATTGCCTTCCTTTTCAGCTTATCTATGGTATGATCAGTGAAAAGTCTAGATTGCATTATATTTTGTTATTTTGCTGTCCATATGAAAATTAATTTGACTTGCAAACATGACAAATTGAACCCAGTGCAGTAATTAATATGGTAGGAAAACAGACCATAAATATTTTATTCAAAATGCAAATACAAAGATACCATCTACTTGGCACAATCTACTTTGGTCAATGTCTTCCATGGAGATCCCATTGCCTAATTTAAATGAAGAACACATAACTTAAATTTAAATGAAGATCAATTATTTATCGAAATTCGATTGTCCAAGTGGCTGGTTATTATCATATAGCAGCACCACTTGAAAGCATCATATAGAAGCAGCAACAGCTCATAGCAACTCATCATACAGCAGCAGCAGCAGCAGCAGTGTGCAATTCATCATATACCAGCAGCATCTCATTGCAATTCATCATATAGCAGCAGCAACTCATAGCAATTCATCATATAGTAGCAGCAGGAGCAGCTCATAGCATTGCATCATATAGCAGCAGCAGAAGCAACTCATAGCAATTCATCGTATAGCGGATCAGAATGAAAATTTGGCAAAAACAGAGGAGATCCTCACCTTGTTGGATGCGCTCATCCTTCAACAGCACCTCAAGGCCACAACCTGGGAGGAGGGGATGGGGAAGGAGGTGCCTTCTGCCGCAGTGTGGCATTGGCTATAGTTCTGCAGCGTCCGCCGGAGTAGTGCATTGGACGGACCACAACGGAGCAGCTGCTGGAGACCATGAGAATGAGGGGCGGCGCCAGAGGGAGGAGCAGCCTGGGAGATTTGGCCCTACCCGCCGGCCATGTAGCCTAGCTGGAGAGCGTCGAGGACCAGGCCAGATGGGACCAATGGCAACGGCTTGCTGGAGGAACCCTAGTGTTGCAGGCAGGGGATCGAGGTAGAGGGAAAGGGGAGAGGAGATGCAAGCAGGCAGGACAATGAACGCTTGCGTGTTTGTTTTTACTTGAGGGTCAGGTGTGACGCGGGCGTGAGCAGTGGCATTTTGAGTGTAATATAGGCAGACAACACAGTCTTTCACTATTCCCCTTCCCTTCATTTTTAGTGAGCTTCTACCCGAAACACCCCCTTCTATAGCGAAATAAGTTAAGCCCAAGCCCATAACTCAAAAATGACTTCTTTACATCTTTTATGGCTTATTTTGACAATATGCTCTGAAAAGGTGGAATAGAACTCGCCCTTAACATGCAATTCAATTGTGAATGCACTGATGAATCACTCCTGCCTACTATAGTGTACATTTAGGCATCATCATACATGGCATAACCTAATACATGTGCATTTCATTATAGAATCTGAAATATGCAATGTTTATGTTACTTCATACGTTGCACATGATGTTTAAATGCCCCTTAAATCTGGTCAGTCAAGTGATGGTCTTTAAGCCTCCTTCTATGCTTCTTTTCCTGATATGTAAGATTTTCTCACACATCTGTTCAATTGCTTGTTTGTATCAGCCCCCCATACTAGGACTGTTTGCTTTGATTACTTATTGTTCTTGACCTAGCAGAGCTTGTTAACGAGTTAAACACTACGGACTCCTGTAGTGGGGGCTTGTATAACTCATAGGTGACATAAAGGTTTAGCCGTACACTAAAGTAGGCTCTTCAAGAGTACCTGGAGATCCAATTCGAAGGTATGCCTAGTTTTTACATAGTGCACACATAGTAAATATCATTTCATTGTGTGCAAGAGATGTGGCATGATTCATTATGTGGTGTTGTTTTGTTATAATATCATCCTTTTTTGTTGTACACAGACTTGAAAGTATGCATATTTATCTTCCAAGGAGACCAGTAACTAGTTTGTGTCACCTTGTAGAGGGGGTGCAATGAAGATAAGATTGAGGATTTCCAAGTACAAGATGTTAGGAAGGAGCCTTGCAAGAGAAGAAGGAGCAGCGCTGAGCCTGTTCAACCTGTTAAGGTAAGTCACACTGTATTACAATTACCAGGACATCCTATTTGTTTGACATTGTGCTTGCGTAGGGTTCTTCACCTGTAACCCAGTCATTGGGCCATTGAATAAACCCCCCTCCACTCACTACTATATGATGTTCTAATTTTTTTGTAAGTCAGATGTATGTAAACACATTATAATGTGTCGGTTCACTCATTACGGATGTAGTCTACTTTTAAATACCTACAACATCTTATAGTACTGAACAGTGTGAAACTGCTTCCTGCCATGGTAGAGTTGTCGATGTCATAAATGTCATAACCAAACGCATATTCACATCATTAGCCTCCCTATCATTACTAGGATATTGATTACATACTAGTCGAACTTTATAGGGGGCAACAAATATTACATTACTTGTTCCTTTATATAGTAAATGTAGCTAGGCCATGGATGTTTTTGAGGCATGCATGTATGCATGCTGCCAACTCAACAGTTCAATTGCTTGTTTGTTTCAGGCATAGTTAAATTGCTCTTTTCAATGATGCCTGATGTTGGGTACTTGTATAACTATTAGTTGACATAATTAAAGGCCTTACCATTTAATTACTCTGGTGAAGTGTGCCTGAAGCTTTGAAGTCTATTAACCAACTATTACTGCATGAAGCTCACAAGCTAGTTTATACTAGGCTAATGATTGCATAGTTTTGCTTGCTGTAGTAGGTTTGTATGAATCCCTTTGCTGTTCAATATGCTCCCTCAGACTTTAATTGAGCTACAAAATGGCCAACTGCTTGCTGATACGCAACGTGTTGTCTAAATTTGTAACCTGCCTATGTTTTGGATTTGCCCCAACATCATGCTCCTCTAGTGAGCTAAGAGAGATTTCTGTGTGCGGGCTCCACAAACTACCATTTTTATAATTTTTAAAATATCACCTGCTTATGCTTCACGACGTGTAACATTATTGTTAGTCCTGTTTTGCCATGTACAAAATAGTCTGTCTTGCTCGATTCACTGTTGTAACTATATTTTGCCCTAGTCATGTGTACTTACAGAAACATTTCAGGATGAAGTGACATCAACACAAAGATCTACAAGCAGTGTGGCATGGCCATTACCAAATGATTATGGATTGGAATTGGAATGTGCTGACATTCTCGAGCATCAACTAGAGGTGACAAGACAACGTGGACATGATTCTGAACGTGCAATCAACAAGTTGATACTGGACTTGCAGGTATTATATGCAGTAGTCAAGAAAATGAAACGAGAGACTGAGGTAACCATGAAGGAATTGGAGATTTTGCAGATTGAAATTTGTGCTATCTGAATCCAGCCAACCCTATTTTCTGAAGAGATTATAGTTCAGTTGGTAAGTTCTGTTTATGCGTGTCTATGATGTATGAGCTGTATTTGCCCAGTGTATGTAATTTGCTATTTGTGTATGCTTTATTATCACTGGTGCCGAACCATAATTCCATGTGGGTATAATCGGCTGTAATTTCTTTATTGTATAGTGTAGGATTATTCTACGTTTCTATGGCTTAGTCTCTTTATTGTATAGTGTATATTTTTTAGAGGTGATAGTATAGAGTAGAATAATTCTTTGAATATGCTATATCATTCAAACGGGGGCCAACTCATGGCCCTCCACGGGCCGTACAATCCATGGGCCATGTACGGATGTATGATCCATGGCCATGTACGGGTCGTACGATCCATGGGCCTTCTACGGGCCGTCCGATCCATGGGCCTTCCACTGGCCGATGGATCCATGGGCCTTCTACGGGCCGTCCGATCCATGGGCCTTCTACTGGCCGATGGATCCATGGGCCTTCTACGGGCCATATAATCGTTTCGTCAAACATGGGCCGTACTATTCGTGGACCAATAACGCTCCACCAAATGGGTCATAAATAGGCTAGTGGAAGTCGTATGTTTTATGGTCCGACCATAACGGGCCGTTAGTAGGCCGTATTTGATGACGCTATGAAAATAGCCCAATGAGTTAACGGGCCACAAACAGGCCGACTGTAACCATGGGCTGAATTTGGCCCACAAGCGCGACAGGCCAATAATGGACCGTAAGTAATCAAATTCTAGAAATGAGCCCAAGAATAAATGGTCCCTTAGAAGGCCGAAAGTAAACACGGGATGGAAACGGCCAACGGAATAATGGGCCGTTAATGGGTATAAAGCGATACACTGTTCAGTACGGGCCATTTTCTTCTCGGGCCTTTAGTGGGCCCAGAGTTACAAAGGACCTCCTATGGGCCGAAAGACGTCTTGGGCCATACATGGGTCGGAAGTTACAACATGCTGGAATCATATTGGACGGCCCAAATGATGCTACTGGGCCAACTTCTGGTAGGCTATCTCGGGCCATGACTTCGCGAGCTGTAAATGGGTTGTATGCGAACATGCCGTTAAGAGGCTTTCCATGCGCCGGCCCGCTACCTTTTGACCAAGTCAAACGGGCCGGACTTTTCACTGGAATGGGCCTCTATTGGGCTGTGCCACGTGTTGACGTATCACAGACGCCTTCGGTCCAATGAGTGGATGACATATGTCCCAGCGGTGAGCCGATACGTGGTTCCTCTGGCCAATGAGAAATTTACACGTGGAAAATCCCCATTGGTCATGGCTGTTAGCGGGTTATCAGATCCAAAACCGGACCCGATAGCTTAACGGCGACATGTTATGATGGATGCCACGTGTTGGTCACCGTTGATGAAAGCACGTCTACGACGCGTGATTTATCGTCATGGAAGTGGACACTTCCGTGATGATTATTTTGGTAATGTCATGGAACACATCTACGACAACACAAGTATGACTATCTTGATTCTGTCATAAAATCGTCATGGATGTACATGCATGACAGCAAACGTGACCTACTATGACAAACACGTATCATCATGGAAGTGTATTTTTTTGTAGTGAATAATGATTTAAATTCGGTGCCCCAAATATTCCTTAAAAATGTTAACTATTTTTGGTTTGGATCAAAATCCTTGCCAAAATTAACAAACATCAATGAAGGGATTTGTGGAATCATTAAATGAGATATTTTAGGGTTCTTGCCCTTCTTTTATTTAAATTTCTCTAAGGCTTTGAGAACTCCCTTGTTTCGATTTCCTTTGAAATTAAAATGATGCATGAGGCTGCTCACTAATGCAACTAGTTAGAAGCAAGTTACATGGATGTGACACCTCACCCCCACTAAACAAGAATCTCGTCCCGAGATTCAATTCGTAAGGTAAAAGGAAAGAGGGGACGTTAAGCTAACACAATCTTCACGATCCATATTGCCCTTCTAGAATATGTTAGTTCATCACCTCATATTGATGTTGACGTCTTTGCTTTGAGAACTTCATGCAACACGACGACAGAGAGAAACTCTACAGGATTCCATCTTCCCGAAGATCGAGCAACTCAAGATCAGCTCATGGAGTGAGATGTAAGAACAACTCTTGAGTTGAGACACAAAACACACATCAGGAGAAATGGAAAGAAGAAGATGACAAGGGTTCAATTTGGCAGGCAACAATTCCACGCTTAAGTAAGATGGTGCATGGGTTTCAAAGTAGCGAGGAGATAAATTGCCATGATTCTATAATGGGGCAACTTAGGGAAGGAGACTCGTAGAATTATTCCCTTAAGTAGCAAAAAGAATTACTTTGAATCCAAAGATCATTAAAACTCTTCATACCAGCCTAAGGCAATTCGCAAACGATCGTTTAAAGGAGTTCAAGGAAATGGCATACTCAGAATGAAATGGACACTATGGCTATAGAACAATCGGCAAATGGAAGGTACATTCCAATTGATACCGAGGGTATAACCTAATGACTGAGCATGCTTTCAAGAACTTTATCATTTCCATACCCATCAAGGCTTTACCAACATCTATGCCAAAAATCTTTGACACCTCGTACTACCATGATGTATAACAATGGAGGATGCAGATGCAAAGGAAGACAATGCTTTCTCAGATGTCACATTAGCGAGGCCAAGGAAAAAAATATAGATGATCGATTGAGAGATATTTAGCACTCCTCTTCTAATGTTCTCCTTGATGTACTGACGTATCCCAGTTGTAGGTACTATTTGGTATCTAGAACATCAAGTAAAGGTCGGACTTCGGAGAATAAAATCCATGAGGGACAATTCTAGAATAAGTCGCATGACATCCTCTTGGAGAAAATGGTCATATTGCTCAACCAAGATGCTACAATAATAGATCTTCCGTCTAGGTGTGTCGGCCAAAACATCAACTTTGCCGGAACCTACATCATATATCTTGGAATAATTCCAACCATCACACCTGCCTGAGATTCAGATCTGGTTTCTAACAAGATAGTTCAGGCTCAGCATGTCTGAAAAGGAAAGGTTACAACACAAATCGACGAGATGACGTTGCAAAATTCTCAGGAAATGAACTATGGTAGCAAGCTCCAAAACATGAGCTAGTTCACAAGACACACATGAACACACTGTCGACAAGCATGACCACATAGAAGTCTTACAATAAAACACTACTGAGTTCTGGTTGGGAACCATCATCGAGGAAATTGAAGTCCCTGTATAATATCGGGTCCTAAGAAGGAACTTATTCTCCTTGAACAAATCAATCAGTTGCTTGGTGTGCTAGGAAACACATATAGAATGGAGGCGGCCAACCTATCAAACCGTAGAGTACTTCACACTTGCATGACTAACTTGGGACTATTCCAGTGGAAGCAAAAACAATCTTTCTCGGATCCATAGTGGCAACTTACATCAAGTGCACGTGAATTAGAGGAAGTCACTTCTTTCATCCAAACATATGCTTCATGAATGGGACACGAAGAAAATGCTTACACAAGTTTCCAACACTAGAATGATGTTCAACATGAATCATGGAGAAGATAAAAATGTTGCCGATGGGCTCAACAACAATTCATCCAGGTTTCCATATAGATGGAATTCCACAATGATGTGAAAAAGGTGATAACATTGGTCAGACCAAAAGATATAATGGTGCATGCTCAAGGAACAACCATGAGTAAGACAACATTATGAAAATCATTGGTTCTGATTTTGATTTGAAGATAACCCACACTGAAATCAAAGATTGCATGAGATAATAGATCAATAGTTGATCACAAGTGTCAATCGATGAAGATATCATCTTTATTCAATACACACACAAACACAAAGGTATCCCTTCGGAACAAACTAAGTTAGGCAAAGCATTTATCTTCTAACTCTCCAAGTTGTTGTTTAGCTTAACCAACTAGCTCAGGCGTATCCAACACATGCTCTTGGAGAAAAGGTGGTCTATAGGAAAACAAACTTGATCATGAACTCAATATAACAGTCAGGAAACAACCCGGTGATACTTCCGAGAAGACATTTGGAAAATCATGAACAACCGATATGTCACTAAGCTCGAGAACAATCTTGCTTTTCAGGGAAAGACGATATGATAAAAAGAGCGAGGGACTGACATAATCCTAAATCACTGATCAAAGAGTGCACCAGGAAATATGAACTAGATAGCATGATCAATCTTAGAATGGCGATTCAATGACCAACATGCTAAGAATGAGTTTATCGTCCATTAACTAGCAAGCGACAAAGTTGCTGGGAGTTTTGATTTCACACATCACATTTCATTTGTCGTTATTGCGGTTGCAACAACATGGGGACCGAGGAATGAACAATGATGGCAAGAAGTATCACTGCATCAAGAATTCATAAGAGGGGGTGCAATTCTCATGACAATCCTGACATAAAGGGGCTAATACTCCAGAGTAGAACAGAACAAAAGCTGGATTGGCATTTTGATCTATGGAATACAACTACTTTGACCCAATCCTAGAAATGGATAAGGTACCGGAGTTTGTTTCTCCTAGTCATTCCAAAATTGATAGACTTTGACGGGTCATAGGAATAATAGGCACCGATGAACACGAATACACACATACTCTTGACTATCAATTGATAGACGGAGGTCGGAATACAACTGAAGAGGGGCAACTCAAAAGAACACATGATTTTCCGAGTTGTGAATGCATGGATTAGCATGTCGAACAAATTCGACATATTTCTTTTGAATAACCCATGCAGAAGAGGAAGGACTAGAAAATTCACAATGTAGAATGGAGAACTCATCAAGAGGACTCTGGTTTTGTTCTTTTAGTTCAAAAGAACTTCTTCCAAGGATGGTTCATGGTATTTGGAAGAATGACATACCACGGACCTCGAAGACTATCACAAAGGTTACTAATATCCTAAAGGAACGAGCAAGACTATCAACAAGAAGTAAGTAGGGTGAATCTTGGGTTAAAGAACCAAAAAAATGGAATACCTACTAACTAAATAACATCATGAGATGCTTTCAAAAATGGTGGCCAGATCATCACACTGAGAATTCAAAACATGGCTAGATTACTAGGTGGTTCTCTAAGATACCCTAGTGTCATAATAATAGCTTCAACAAATATGTCGAGGCAATGGAGTACCTAAACACACCGGTTAGTGTGACTAATCTGACCCAAAAGGACATCGGGAACATGGAGATTTTTTTCAAATGCAATAGATTGTTTAGAAACCTGGGACAACTCGGACATCATAACAGTTGTAAATGCTCAAAAAAGATTTGAGACATCCTGCAAAATGGTAGCACAACTCAACATCACAATATCAATGTTTCGAGACCAACTGTTAACACACGGAAGTACTAGAGACTGAGCTGAGACTTGAATCCAACATTCCTATAAGTCTACGGATTAGTAACACGCGATCTTGATAGAAAAAGAGAAGCCTAGTTCTTAATCCCCGTAGAAAAGAAGAGGGTGACTCAGAATCAGAATGATACAAGGGTAAGGAGTAAAAAGAGCCTTGTGTTCCCTCCACAATCAATTACCTTATATAACTAAAGCAGTTCTAGACCCGACTTCGACCAGTTTGGCTTGGTAATCCTAGAGGCAGTCAGGCTCTAATACCAAAGCTGTCGGGACCCCGATCCTAAGTCACACCGATCTAGCATGTAACACATCATATCACTTTGCGGCCTCACATACGGTATTCCTATGGCATACATCCTTACCTTGGCCGGGACTGTTTGCGCCTTTTGGTTGACGTATAGGATTGTGTCACTAGCATCCATATGAAAGAGAACCCATGTCGACATGACTAGTCGTAAACACAAGGTGGCACAAACTTATAGGGATAGGCATACATGACCCAGCAATGCATGTCTCAGTCAACAGCGAGTGTAACCGGGCTGTAGCAAGCTATCATGACTCTGATAAACAACGTGTGACATTTCCCCGTAGGTACAGACACAAGAGCTAATAAGGACACGTGCTGATCAATCCATGCGTTCCGGTGGAAGCACTAGGAGTCATTTCCCCATAAGGAAAGCTACCAAGAATAAACAACTAGGTGTCGGATCCCGCACATACCAAAGAATTTCAATAACATACACACATATGCTCGATATGTGCAAATACAACATGGCATCAGAACATAACTCTACGACTCGAAGTATTTAATTAAAAGGCTCCAAGGAGCCACACATAGCATGATATTACAAACATGGGTCTCGTGACCAAACATACAAAGTCATACAAGCAACAAGCACATACGGAAGCTAATCCTGTCAGAGTACAGACAGCTAAAAAGAAAGAAGGCTAGGAAGACTGTCTATATACAAGACCCTCCATAGGAACCAAACCTCTGTCTGGGATTCACAAGCTAATTGTCGAAGCCCACATAAAACTACTAGTGAGACTGAAGTCTCTCCGGAAAAACATAGTAAGAAAACGTGTGTACAAATGTACCTAGCAAGACTTACATCAGAGCTCACTACATATGCATCAGTATCAACAAAGGGGTGGAGGAGTTTAACTGTAGCAAGTCAGCTCTGACTTAGTGGCTCTCCTGTACTACAACTACTAGCATTTTTCTTTGAGGTGAGAAAGCACACACGAGTCCACATATTCACCACATCAATACACCACTATGGATCAGTTCCCATCTCCCTACGACAAGGCCATCCATAACACTCATGCTTATCTTGCGCATTTTAGAGTATCCACTTCCAGTTATCTATGAACCATATAAGCTTTCCAAGTAGTCCATATCTGCGGACGCGACTATTCGAATAGATCATTTATAACCATGCAAGGGTGTACTTCACACACGCTCTCACCACTTACCACCATGTACACGTCATGTATCACGGCAACCTTCTAGCGGAAGCTTAGCGAGGGTGTTGGCCATGACCTGACTAACCACATAAGACTCTAGTCCAGGTTTATCACCTATCTGAAGTTGTACCCGTAAAGGAAGTCTGGCTGAGGTTTCAGTCACGGCCTCAAACGATGTGTGCAGGGTTCCCAAGCCCACCAAACGGGTGCCTCGGTACACCGTGCCATGGTGTATCTACCGCATCATAGCCCACCCCGAGGGTCAGCGCTACGCACAACCTCCAACATATATCCTACAAACACCAGAAACTAGCTGCAACTCCTACACATGGATCAAGGCGATTAATAAGTCGAGAGGGGTTGAGTTACCGGAACCCAATGTGTGGTAGTAACTGTCTTGGATCACAAACACAGAACTTAATTCCTGAGGACGGTTTCAATGAGACAACCCACCAAGTACTCCTACATGGCCTCTCATCGCTACCTTTACCAAATCGTGTTCACACACTTAGCTCTCAACAAAAGGATATGTTCACCACCATCCCAATCCATCCTGGATTAATTAGATCTGACATAACTCTAAGCATAACAGGCATAACAAGCAAGCATGAATGAGTAGGCACATCATGGCTCTAACCACTCCTACTCATGCTACTAGGTTTCTACTATTTACTGTGGCAAGGACAGGTCATGCAGAGTGTCGGTGCAACAAACATTCACGTTTGTCGACCGAGCTCGTGCATAGGCATACTGACGATCATACATCCAGCACCAATGCATGACATAAGATCAAGGCAGAGAAGATGCTCTTCGTGAGGTCAAGGAGAGCATTAAGAAGAACAAGACTGCAGAAGACTACCTTGGGAAGGCCTCCCTTGCTGGGCAGGAGGGCCTGGTCACGTCAAGGCCACCCCCAAGGGCAAGCCCAGGCTCGCCCTGGCAGGCTTGCCGAGGCCGCCAAGATCAAACCTCCGCCAAGATCCTTCGAAGGAGCATCGCCAAAACGCCAGCTCAAGGTACTAGACAACCGGGTGGATCCTATCAGTCATGTGGCAACATCAAAGATAAGGGATTAGCTTTATTGACACCTGTCCAGGAGGCGTGTGAAGCTGATCAGAAGAGGCAGATAAGCGGTGCAGCCAGCTTGCCGAGATTCGCCCTCGACACGACACCTAGAAGTGCATTTAATGCATTTTGTCCTAACTGCCAGAGTTAGGCATAGCACTGCTAGCTATCAAATCACCCCAAATGACTGTTTTGCCACTGTGGTCACCCCTTAAACTATAAAAGGAGGCCTGAGGAAACCTAGCAAAGGGTTCGAACACTTCAGCCGCCAAACATTTCTAAGCTCACGTTGCTTTCCCCATGGCATCCTTGCCGGGCCAAAGCGCGTTGAGCCTTCTTCCACCTCTAGATCAATCCACAAAGCAGGAGTAGGGTTTTACGCTGCAAAGCGGCCCAAACATGGGTAAAAAGCGAGTTGTCTGTCGTCATGTCGTCCCCAATTGCTTCTGCTCTTTGTGTAACGCGGTCGTCCCCATGCCGAACCAAAAAGTGGCACACCTTCCCCATAGGTGATCGTGCTTCCACGCCAAACTCTTTGGCGTGCTAGGTAGGGGGCATCGCTTGTTCAAACCTGAAGTAGTGGCCGGCGCGTCAATCCTTATCGACTTTCGTCATCCATGGCTCCCAAGAAAAAGAGTGGAGCTGGAGCACATCCTTCCTCCTCGAAGGCCTCGTTACCCGTGGTTGTGGGCGCTGAGGGTGTTGTGCAGGGACACCAACACTCTCGCTGGGGCTGGGGGCCGCGGGCGCGACCGAACCCCTTCAGCACGTCATTGACCAAGCTCCCGCTGGTACGGGTCACGAGGTCTTTAGCTTCCTCTTGCTCATCCCTCCGGCACGAGCCAAGTCCCACTGACCGCTCCAACCAGAGGGGCGGGGACAAGGCGTGCACTCAGCCCATGGCGGGTGAACGCAACAACACCCCGAGCGTTGTCGTCGATCCCCACCGACCACACCCGCACAGGAAGGGCCTAGCTGACCAAGAGTGAGGTCACCAAGAACAACTTGGGCCACACCAGGTCCCTTTGGCAACTTGCCTGAGGCGGCGAGAGACTGACGACGCTGCTTCTGGTTCGTCCAGAAGTCGAGCGGTGTCGCGCTCTGCCTCCCACGCCATGCCCGAAACGGCGGCTGAAGCGGCCGCAGGAGCTCAGCTGCTCCTAGATTTCCCTCTAGCAGCAGACAGGATGGATGAATGGAGAGCTACCATTCAAACTCTCCTCGGATTCGCTGAGGTCAACAGGTCACCAGGTGCGGAGCCGCCGCAGCACCCGCCGTAGAGGTTGGCAACTCCCACCGATGGCCAAGATAGGAGAACTGCACCCAGTGTAGTCCCCGTCGCGGCAGCTCTCCCAAGGGCAGCCTCGACGAGCTCAATGGCGCCATACGTCGATGATCGCAATGAGGCGTCAATGGTTGTCACATCCCTAGCTTCTGGTATGACCTAGGCTAGCTAAGTGCTTGTGTGCATCATGTTTAAATTTCTTTAAACTTGAAATGGGGATTTTATGTAGCACCTTTTAATAAACTAGCTTTAGATAAAATATTTTCAATGAATCCAAAATGTCCTTCACAAATTGATGTAGGGCGGAACCCTAGGGGGCGATCTTTCACGTTTGGAGAGGATCCCTACGAGGAATGCAGAGAACACGAGAAGGGGAATGAGGGAAATCACGGGGAAACACAAGAGGAAAACACTCAACCAACGAGAATATGATCACACATGTGCTAGATCCAAGAAACACAAAGAGATAAACGGTCCAAATCCAACAAAGGATGATACAAGTGGCGGTAATTCATCTCCGAGTGGAGGTCTTGAATCCACAAGGGATCTTCCCGTAAAGGGGTCTTGAATCCAGGTGGATCTTCTCCGAAGAGGCCGCGGTCTCTCACGAGGAGGAGATCCGTATGGATGAGCAAAGCTCTATCTCAAATGAGCTAATCCTTTGCTAACCCTAAAACGTAGGTGGAGGGGGAGTATATATAGTCTAAGTGGCGAAGGGGTACATGGGCCTCGGCCCAGATGCACTGCACGCAGGCAGGGGAGGCCGAATGTCCGGGCGTCGGGCCGGATGTCCGGGCCTTCGCGAGGTGCCGGATGTCCGGGCTAGCGGGCTGGATGTCTAGACTGGAGTGGCCGGTCTCGGAGCTCTCAGGATAGGCGGGGTCCGGATGTCCGGGCTAGGGGCCGGATGTTCGGCGGCTCGGGAAGAGCCGGATGTTCGGGCCTCTGGCCGGATGTCCGAGCTGGCGAGGTCCAGCTTCTGGACGCGTTCTGTGATGGGCGCCGGATGTCCGGGCTATGGACGGATGTTCGGGCTTGCGGGAAGGGCCGGATGTCCGGGGCCTGTAGCAGCTTGCTCTTCTTCCTTCTCCTCTTCCATGCTTGGCCCTAGTCCTTTGATTCTCCATGGTCATCTCGGTTGTACCTGAGTATAGGCAAGGTCCATGCATGAGGTAGTAGCCATGTCTCACCTGTGGAAAGTGACGGTTCGAAGAGGAGTGAATTCACCTTGTGTCCAATGGCGTTTGTTTGAGGTCTCGTCATATGTCCTCTTGGGGATTGGAGAGTAGTCGGAGTGTACATGGGGATGAACGTGGGATGCTCCGCATCATCTCCCCCCCCCCCCTGGGAAAGATCCGACCTCGGATCGTGATCCTCTTCACCATGGAAACGGTTGTCGTGGACGAACTTGTAGTTGGACTGAGTTGAAGGCATGACGCAGTCCAAGTACTCCAAGGTGTCTCCAGTATGTGGTACATGCAATATGAGCAAACACAAGCGACACTCGGAAATACAAATGTTAGCACACACAAAATGTCCATCATATAAGAATGAGTCCGTGCGACAAGATAGTGCGTGGCAAGGCACAAGATGCTTATCCAAAATATGTAGAATGAGATGTAAAGCATTCATGTGAGCAAATTCATTCGAGGCATGCACAAAGGTATTGTGAATATGATCAATGCAACCACGGTGCAAAATGATGTCATAGTGAGACGGTTTATCAATAGCATGAATATGGCAATGGATGCCCAATATGATTATGTTATCATGCAATTGATGGTAGGCAATGTGATCATTATGTATGAATATGCCATCAAGAAAGATAACAACAAATTTTCTAAGGAAGTGAACAAGCTCATATATCATGGATGACATGGGAATACAAGATGCAACAAGGCAATCATAATGTGAGTCAATCCATGCATGGGGTGCAAACTTGTGGTGTGTATGATATGTCCATCGAGCATGACATGTGGGAGCACAATCAACAAATATGGAGGTGTGAGTGCAATGTGCCAAAGTAGTGTTGATGTACCAATGCTCGATGTCGTGGCATGAGTGGAAGTCCGAAGGTGCATCCAATAAGTCCGAGCGCTCCTCAATGTGAAGGTCCATAGAGCCAATCTCCAATGTCGCTCCTCCGTTCGTGATATGTATCATGTAGACAACAGGAAGGAAATAACAATGAAAGAGTGACCCATCCAATATGCAAACTTGAGGATGGCTCAAAGGGAAGGAGTTCACCTTATGAATGTTCCCGAAGATGTTGGAGTTGCACATCATGTATGCCTTCACATAACCAATATGTCTCATGCCGGTAATGCCTTGTGAATCCTTCAAAACAAAAGAACATGACAAACACTCGTAAAAACAAATGAGGTTAGTGGAAGTGCAAAACCTATCATTCATGTGGTAAAATACCCAACAAGTGTATGCATCATGCTCATCATAAGAGAGGACACAGGAGCATTTCATATTATGGAGGCATATGATGCGAGAACAACCAAATACAAGAGGCTCAATCAAACAAGCATGCATCACAAGTAATGTGTCCAAGTCTCCAAGATCAATAAGCATAGTATGGTTGCACTCAATACAAGTGGGTATAAAAGAGGCAACTAATGGACACAAGAGACAATGATCAAGATATATCATGTGAGAGGCATGAGCATATATTTCATCAACCCAAGAAAGCGAGTAGTAGTGGAACATGGGTGATGCAACCAAGCAAACAATCATAGTGATCAAGTTAAGCAAGCTAGTAGTGCGAAGATGCAACTTACTAGAAGGAATCATGGCAAGCATGTCATGTGTGCAAATAGTTGGCATGAATAATTCACATGACGTAGCACAAGCATGAAAGCAAGATATGAGCAAAATATCATCAATGTATTGGCAAGAGGCCATATGTAAATAGCGATGGGACATCATGACTCTCCCAACACAACAAGCATCAATAGCATGGGGCACATGATAAACATGGCAAAAGCAACAAGGATCTCCACCAAGCATGCAAATACACATAGGAGTATCATAATGGTGAAGCATGGGTAGATGCAAGAAAGGGTCACATTTGCATGGCAAAATCATGTAAAGAGGCATAACATGCAAAGTGAACACGATAGTATGGGAAAAAAGGTAAAGTGATATATAGCCCATAGCCATGTGAGAGCCAAGTAGAAGAGATGCGCGTAGTCCTTGCGCGAAGGGACGGTGGTAAGGATAGTCCATGGGATCCCAAGTCATCATTGCTCCCAAGAGCTCGTTTCGTCAACTCTTGGGATTGAGAGGTTGACGAGTACATGTGAGTATCTACACAAAACAAAGACAAAGGGAAAATTGTGTGTGCGTGATATATGTACACATCATCCATTATGATGTGCACGTGCTTGTGTTGGTTAGCACTAAATAGCCAATGCTAAAATAAATGAGATGTGTGGTATAGAAACATGGCATCCACCATGAGAGGTTTGTTATTATGTATAGCATAATGGAGAGTCAAATTGTGTAATGCATCACGAGAAATATATAGAGCATTGTTATTCATGTAATGCATATGGTGCACGCGAACATGGGAATCATGCAAAGTATGAAATGTATCAAGATCTCCGAATAAGTATGAGGAAACTATGGGGGTCTCCTCATGAGCATGAGTAGCAACATCACATGCAGAATATTGACAACATCCAAAACAAAGCATATTTGAAACAATGTGATCATGGCATGTCATAGTAGAGGAATTGCGCAAATCATGTAAAGGAAGCATGGCAATATCATCATAAGAGAAGCAAAAGCCAATGACCATCATCTCGTCATCTATGCCATAATTGCAAATAGGATTTATTTTAATGGGGCATGCATATTTACTATGTTGATATTGAAATGATGCAATATGGGAGATCTCACTCATAGCATATGACAAGTTTAAAGGATTGTCAAACATGACATGACCAATAGAATTTTCACATGATATCCTATGGATCATAGCATCACAACTAGGCAACTCAACATGCTCATCATCATATTCATCATAAATAGGTAAGTCATGACATGAAGAAGTCTCACTAGCATGAAGCATGGGAATAGGTGGGTCAACATCAAGGGAGCAATCGATGTCAAGAGAGTCCACTAGTGGGACGAGAGAAGCACCATCACCTATGTTACCTTTGGAGCGTGGCTCATGTGTTGTAGGTGAGGTGGTTAGGATCCACTCGCTGTCATCTTCATCTTGATGGAACCATGTGGGGGTGCATCATCGTCCACCATGGCCATCGTCATCTCCATTGGAGGGATGGACTTACCGAGGATAGGCATGTCGTCATGTAGGAGACCTAGCACCAAAGGAGAAAACACACTAGGAGTAGATGTTAAGTCGTTAGAAATCATAGTGGCCTCACGTGCTCTCTCAACTACCTCACTCTCTAAGTGTTGTGGCTCACTCACTCCCTCAAAGATGCTCTCACTGATATTGTTGGTGGAGTCACTCAAATGGCGCTCAACCTCACATACGATGTGTGATAGAGGTAAAGGTGCCCCGTCTTTCGATGAGATGGTGGCTATCGTTTTCTGTGGGAGTCGAACTTGACGATCTGACTATGAACGTGCAAGACATCGCGCCTTAGCAGTCGCTAAACCAACTTCCGAGGGGTTATTGACCACACCGGAGCACGATCAACCTGACCACGAGGGTCTGTTTTCCTGCGAGCAAACAAAGAACAAGCAAGAAACTGAGATTGCAATCTGGATATTGCGAATATAAGAGGAAAGCTTTATTAATGAAGGTGAGTTCTGTGACGCCTTTGTCTGGTCGTTGAACACAAATGAAGTATGCGAAGTTGCAGCTATGGCGAACTTTAATCTAAACAAAACCCGAAGTCCAAACGACGCCCTAAGGGTTGTATATATGGAGGAAGAGGGGGGGAATTTCGTGGCCCTTGGGGAAGGAGTCCAAAACCAACCCTATATCTTGTTTCCCCACACATACGGACTCTAAAAACATCCTATACTCAAGTATTTCGAAAATACATGGGCCTGGCCCAATAATAAGGTGACGCAGCACCTAGAAAGCCTCTGGATGAAAGTTATGAAGTAGCATCTTGTATATTTCGTCCAAGGCTTCATGCACTCATTATGGTGGCTTCAACGACCTGAAATCATCACTTGTAACTCCGTTCTTGTTCCCCTTGCGCATGCCATCATCTCCATGCTTGTTCTTGCTCCAATGTTCATCCTTCTCCAAGCTAGGCCCTTCATTTGTAAGCAAAACAAATGTATCCAATTTAGGCAGCATCATATTCTCGTGAACATTAGAATCATTACCAAGAAATGAAGTACAGGTAATTTAATTGGCGTCTTGTGAGCTCTAGTAATTGGTCCAGTATGTATAGCAGCAGGGGTTGTGGTTGTAACAATGGTATTAATGTCCTCATCATCCTTCCCTTCTTGAAATGAAGCCGTCCTCGATGGAATCTCATCTTCCTCACCCAAATAAGGCTTCAAATCTGCAATGTTAAAAGTGGGATTAACCCCGAAATTTGCAGGCAGCTCAAGTTTATATGCATTATCATTTATTTTCTCTAACACCTTAAAAGGACCATCAGCACGTGGCATTAGCTTTGATTTGTGCAAATCAGGAAATCTATCCTTACGCAAATGTAACCAAACAAGATCTCTAGGTGCAAACACAACATGTTTTCTACCCTTATGTCTAGCAAGTTTATATTTAGCATTCATACGCTCATTATTTTCCTTAGTTAACTCATGCATTTTTAAAATCAATTCAGCATGTTGTTTAGCATCAAAATTATCCTTCTCCAAAGATGGAAGAGGCAACAAATCAATAGGTGCACAAGGTAGGAAACCATACACAATTTCAAAAGGGCACATCTTAGTAGTAGAATGCAATGAACAATTATAAGCAAATTCAATATGAGGCAAGCATTCTTCCCACATTTTCTTATTATTCTTCAAAACAGCCCTAAGCATAGTAGACAATGTTCTATTGACTACTTCAGGTTTATCCATCGGTTTGGGGGTGACAGTAGTACTAAAAAGCGCTTTAGTCCCCAACTTAGCCCATAAACATCTCCAAAAGTGGCAAAGAAATTTAGTATCACGATCTAAAACAATAGTATTTGGCACACCATGCAAGCGAATAATTTCACGAAAGAACAAATCAGCAACATTAACAAAGATCATCGCTTTTATGACATGGTATAAAGTGTGCCATTTTAGAGAATCTATCCACGACAACAAATATGCTATCCCTCCCCTTCTTTGTTCGAGGTAAACCTAAAACAAAGTCCATAGATATACCCTCCCAAGGAACACTAGGTACAGGCAAAGGCATATATAGACCATGAGGATTGAGTCATGACTTAGCTTTTTGACATGTAGTGCAGCGAGCAACAAAGCGCTCAACATCTCGTCTCATCTTTGGCCAAAAGAAATGTGTAGCAAGTACGTCCTCTGTCTTCTTCAAGCCAAAGTGTCCCATTAGTCCTCCTCCATGCGCCTCCTACAACAACAAAAGACGAACGGAGCTAGCTGGAATGCATAGCTTGTTAGCACGGAACACAAATCCATCATTAACGACGAACTTGTTCCATGTTCTTCCTTCTTTACAATTCTGTAATACATCTTTAAAATAAACATCATGCACATATTGATCTTTGATGGTCTCCAAACCAAATATTTTTAAGTCAAGTTGTGAAAGCATAGTATAGCGACGAGACAATGCATCAGCAATAACATTTTCTTTACCCTTCTTGTGTTTAATGACATAAGAGAAAGTCTCAATGAATTCAACCCATTTAGCATGTCTGCGATTCAGTTTAGCTTGACTTTTAGTATGTTTCAAAGATTCATGATCAGAATGTATAACAAATTCTTTGGGCCATAAATAATGTTGCCATGTTTCTAAAGTCCGAACAAGAGCATATAATTCTTTACCATAAGTAGAATAATTCAGACTAGGCCCACTCAATTTTTCAGAAAAGTATGCAACAGGTTTGCCATTTTGTAATAACACACCTCCTAATCCAATTCCACTAGCGTCACATTCAAGCTCAAATGTCTTATTAAAATCAGGTAGTTGGAGTGAAGGAGCATGTGTCAACTTATCTTTCAACACCGTGAAGGCTTCTTCCTGTGCGGTACCCCAAACAAAAGGCACATCTGTCTTTGTAAGCTCATTGAGAGGTGCAGCAATGGTGCTAAAATCTCTCACAAAACGCCTATAGAATCCAGCGAGGCCAAGAAAACTCCTCACTTGTGTGACCGTTTTGGGCTGCGGCCAACTCTCAATAGCTTCAATCTTGGCTTTATCAACTTCAATTCCCTGTGGAGTAACAACATAGCCAAGAAAAGACACTCGGTCGGTGCAAAAGGTGCACTTCCCAAGGTTACCAAACAAACGTGCATCACGTAGAGCAATAAAAACAGCACGTAAATGTTCCAAATGTTCCTCCAAAGATCTGCTATAAATCAATATGTCATCAAAGTAAACTAACACAAATCGTCCAATGAAAGCACGTAAAACTTCATTCATTAATCTCATGAAAGTACTAGGTGCATTAGTTAACCCAAAAGGCATGACTAACCACTCATATAATCCAAACTTAGTTTTAAATGTTGTTTTCCATTAATCCCCCAATTTCATACAAATTTGATGGTATCCACTGTGCAAATCAACTTTGGAGAATATTGTAGAGTCACTCAATTCATCAAGCCTATCATCTAGCCTAGGAATAGGATGACGATAACGAATAGTAATATTGTTAATGCCTCTACAATCAACACACATACGCGATGTACCATCCTTTTTCGGCACTAGAATAATAGGAACAGCACAAGGACTAATGGATTCGCGTATATAACCTTTGTCGAGAAGCTCTTGTACTTGATGCATAATCTCCTTCGTCTCCTCTAGATTGGTACGGTATGGCCTACGGTTTGGCAGTGAAGCACCGGGAATTAAGTCAATCTGATGCTCAATCCCTCGAATAGGCGGTAATCCCGGTGGCACGTCTTGTGGGAAGACGTCACGGAAATCCTACAAAATGTTAGTGACAGCAGGAGGCAAAGAGGAAGGCACGTCCTCGAATGAAAATAATGCCTCTTCGCACACAAAGCATAGCAAACAGATTTGCTGGAATCTAGCTCATCAATATCAGATTTGGCGGCAAGTAAACATGCACTTTTCAATTTAATTTCAGAAGCAACACTAGATGGTTTATTATTAGACTTCATTTGTTGCTCAAATTTTTTTCCACAATCTGATTTTCACTCTTATTCTTCTCTTATTTTGTTATATTAGCTCTATTAATATCATCTTTCAAAATGGAATCAGGAGTCATAGGAAGCAAAGTAATATTTTTATCCTTATGAACAAGAGTATACTGATTGTTTCTACCATGGCGTACAGAATTTTTATCAAATTGCCATGGTCGACCAAGTAATAAGGAACATGCTTGCATAGGTACCACATCACAATCAACATAATCAACATATGTAGAGATACTAAATGCACACGAACAATACGTGTTACCTTAACCTTGCCCCTGTTGTTGAACCATTGGATGTAGTAAGGATGTGGATGTGGTCTTGTGGTGAGAGATAGCTTCTCCACCATCTCCATGCTAGCCAAGTTGTTTCAGCTCCCTCCATCTATGATGCCCGCACAGAACATTCCTTCACAACTCCCTTTGTATGGAACAAATTATGCCTATGATTTTGCTTAGCTTGTTTGACCTGCACACTCAAAACACATTGAGTAACTAAACATTCATACATGTCAGCATCTTCAGGAGCCATGTATTGCATCTCATGATCAGAATCATTCCATCGTGTTCTTCACGTGTAATAAGAGCCAAAGTCTCCTCATCGTAGTCACTAGCGGACTCATACCCACCATCCTCAGTAGCAATCATCACACCCTGAGATTTGCATTCTCATGCATAATGACCTCTTCCCTTACAACAATGACAAATAATATCACTTGTGTGCCCGGTTGATGCCATGGAAGAAGAAGAGCTCTGTGCAGGCCCGGCAGGTGCGCTCTTGGCAGATAGCGGTGGTTGTGCCTGCTTTCTTGTATCACGGCTGGAGGTGGCACCTGATGGAGGTGTCGGTGCAGTGGAAGTAGAGGATGCATGCGGTGTCCATGATGAAGGTCGACCTACAGAAAGTTAGTTCGCGTCAATGCTTGTCGATCCTGCACTTCACGTTCAGCTTTACAAGCAAGATGGAATAAACGAGTGATATTAGTATACTCCTTATACTATAGAATGGTCTGAATCTTTCTATTTAATCCACCCATAAAACGTGCAAGCATAGCTTCATTCTCCTCAACAATACCACATCTAATCATGCCAGTTTGTAATTCTTGATAATATTCTTCGACAAAAAATTTCCTTGTCTTAAACGCTGCAATTTTTGAAGCAATTCATGTTGATAATATGGTGGAACCCAACGAGTACGCATAGTAGTTTTGAAAGCAGCCCAAGTAGCTTGAATAGGATATAATCTACAATGTTCAGACCACCATACACATGCAAAACTAGTGAAAGCACAAACAGCAGCAGCAACCCGTCTCTCCTCGGGATATTGTAAACATGTAAAACGTTGTTCAGTTTCTAACTCCCAAGTAAGATATATATCAGGAACATATCTACCCTCAAACGGTGGAATATACAATTTTAGTTTAGGAATATGATCATTATCTCGTACCTGAGGTGGTGGTGCAGGCCTACCATTGCGAATATATACCGAGGTCGACTTCTTTGGTGGTGGTGCTAGTGGTACTGCGTAGTTCGATTTTGATCAACCTAATCCTCGTAATAGTCATCCACCTCCGCATGGCAGCAGGAGCTCTGAAGCACCAACAGCGATGGCCGTGGCACCGAATTTTGTCTGGCTCAATAGGAATCTGTTGTGCTCGCCCTCTTAGTCGCGGCATGAAGCCGGTGGTGGGAGGCGTTTGAGTAATTCATCGAACTTGGCGTCCAACTTGGTGTCAATAGTCTTCTCAATGTCATCCATCTTCTCCATTGCCTTTCCAAAGCTGGCCATCACGTCTTCCACCTGTTGACCCAACATTTGATGAATTTTATGATGAAGCTCCTTGTTCGTCATGTTCTCCCAGTCAATCTCGTCGGCTTGTGGTCCTGCCATAGTTAGCAGCAATAGAAACAGACAAGAATATGATCCTACAAACTACTAGAAAATGGTGGTGGTGGGGTGTCACAAATCCGTCAAGCGAATCTCAAATTATTACCAATTCTTACCCAGCAGCAGGTGGTGATCGGCAATCATTGTAGTCAAAACTCTCAAAGCTTGGATAGAGCGATTACCAGGGAGAGTCAAACGCATGACGTAGATGTATGTGGAGCAGGGAAGGCTTATAAGATGGTAGCAAAAAAGGTCAGCAATAATCAATTCAGAGATGCGAAGTTGAATAAACGCTCAACGACGGTACTGTGCTGGTCCTAGGCTAGACCGTGCTAGAGACGCGAGCCTAGAACACTAACAAAATCACGGCGCTGCACGTAAACAAGGGAGGAGCACACTCTGAATTTTTTTTCTCTTTTTTCACTTTTTTGCACTTTTTTGCACTTTTTTTTGCTCCACAACAATATTTTTCAAAAAAGTCTACAAATGGTCTAGAAACTGCCTAGCCAGAATTTTCCAGACTTAATTTTTTTTGAAACTGGAACTATTTTTCTACTGCGGGTAACACGGAAGTTCGGGAGTCCTTCTCTGTCATGACTCGGAGTATGGCGTGATCTCGAAATCCAAAACAGAGTAACAAAATACTGGACTCGGACTAGGACTGGTGGCGGAGATGAATCTGGTGGAACTCACATTGGTGGTGGAGATGAATCTGGTGGAACTCGAACTGGTGGCGAATATATGTTGCAGGTGGACTCGGATTATCATGATGGCGGTGGATATGTGGTATATGGCTGCGGTGATGACGATGGTGGTAGATGGCAGCGGTGATGACGATGGTGGTATATGGCAGCGGTGACGATGATGGTGGGTATATGGCAGCGGTGACGATGATGATGCGGCGGCGGCGTGACAACTTGTGAACAGAACTCGAAACTCTAAAGGACTAGACACTAAGACCAGCAACTAGACACGACGATGCAACCGCAAATTCAACAATGCAAAACCCCTAAAAAGATTATGCAAAGGCTCAGATTGGTTCGGATATGAGGAACTAACCCTAATTTTTGTTTTTGACTTTTTCATGGAGTGTAGGTATGAAGAACAAACTCGATCTAAACTATGAAAAACTGTAAAATCTCACCGAGCAACCTAGAAATCTGATACCACTTGATAGAGGCAAAGGTGTCTCGTCTTTCGATGAGATGGTGGCTATCGTTTTCTATGGGAGTCGACCTTGACGATCCGACTACTAACATGCGAGACGTCGCACCTTAGCAATCGCTAAACCAACTTCCGAGGGGTTATTGACTAGGCCGAAGCACGATCAACCAGACCACGAGGGTCTGTTTTCCTGCGAGCAAATGAAGAACAAGCAAGAAGCTGAGATTGCAATCTGGATATTATGAACATAAGAGGAAAGCTTTATTAATGAAGGTGGGGTTCTGTGACGCCTTTGTCTGGTCGTTGAAAACAAACGAAGTACGCAAAGTTGCAGCTATGGCGAACTTTAATCTAAACAAAACCCAAAGTCTAAATGACGCCCTAAGTGCTGTATATATGGAGGAACAGGGGGGAATTTCGTTGCCCTCGGGGAAGGGGTCTGAAACCAACCCAATGTCTTGTTTCCCACACATACGGACTCTAAAAACAGCCTACACTCAAGTATTTCAAACATACATGGGCCTGGCCCAATAATAAGGTGACGCAGCACCTAGAATAGCCCCTGGATGAAAGTTATGAAGTAGCATCTTGTATATTCGGTCCAACGCTTCATGCACTCATTATGGTGGCTTCAATGACCTGAAATCATCACTTGTAACTCTATTCTTGTTCCCCTTGCGCATGCCATCTTCTCCATGCTTGTTATTGCTCCAATGTTCATCCTTCTCCAAGCTAGGCCCTTCATTTGTAAGCAAAACAAATGTATCCAATTTAGGCAGCATCATATTCTCATGAACATTAGAATCTTTTCCAAGAAACGAAAGTACCTGATAATTTAATTGGCGTGCGCGAGCTCTAGTAATTGGTCCAGTATGTATAGCAGCAGGGGTTGTGGGTGTAACAATGGTATTGATGTCCTCATCAATGTGTGGCATGCTCTCATGTGGGTCTAGTGGTGGTCACACTCATCCTCTCATAGGAAATGCTCTCAATGTCACGTATGGTGGAGTCACTCATCTCACTCATGGGGTGGTGGCTCTCCTCACATGACAAATGGGGCAACTCGACATATGTGGGTGTCGGAGAGATGTAGGTGCAAATGTCTCCATGCGCGGTCGCGTAGCTTGACTTGGAGTATTAGCCCAATATGGGTGTCGTCTTCATGTTGTTGAAGAGGTTCTTGTCGCCGTCTTGTTGTTGCAGGTCCATATGATGTGGCACCTCGTAGCTCGTCTCCATGACCGAAGGGAATTTCCCATGCTCGTCCATCTTCCTTGAGGGGCTTCCAAAGATGGAAGTGTCACCCTCTCTCGTAGGTGGTCGCCTTGGACTTAATGAAGTCATTGTAGGAGTACTCGTGGGAATTAGGCGAAGATGCCGTACATCCAAAGGCGAAGATGCCTTCATAGCACTTGGCAAAAATGTCGAAGTGGTTGTTGCAGCCGTAGCACCGTCTTGGTGGTGGTCGTCTCACGGTCTTCTCTTTTGCTCATGACGCTTCGACTTGGCATGAAGTAGGTCTTTGTTGGGAATTGTGCACTTGTGCTTGTGGAGCATCTTCATGATGATGGTGTCGTTGTCGTGCTTGAGCTCGTAGTAGTGTCGTTCATCATCGTCGTGCACATGTTGCTTGGAGCTGACTTGCCCTTCATGATGATGTGGATCACGAACGTGATGGTGGTCGCCATGTAGATGTGGACGAGGACAATTTGCACTTGCATCTTTTTCGCGCTCCGAAGACTTGTGGCTTGAACGTCGCCGCCTTGAGGATGACGAAGGGGAAGAAGACTTGATCAAGGCTCTAATCTCCTCCATCCTTGCATCTTGCTCCTCTTTTTGTGCGGACAGCTTATTATCGATGTAGTCCCTTTTCCTTGCTTCGGAGTGACGAATGTCGATGGAGATGTTCTCAATGCGCTCTCTTAATCTTGATTGCGCGCCTTGCATTTGTCGTTGTAGATCGAAGATGGACACTTTGGAGATGTAGTAGTTCACGCCGTCATTGTTGCCATAGACCAGAGAGGAAACCTTGCCTATCCATCACAAGACTCGAGCAAATATGAGTGAGAGAAAGAGAAGAACTATACCAAATGTACCTTGACCGATGTTGGAGATGGATCAATGATCACTCAAATGTGTAACAAGGAACTAGCACAATTGGTACCAATTCTTGTCGGTTCTCACACCTACACATGTAAAGCTTATAGTGGAGCTCGTTGAGGATAGTGGCACAAAAATTTAATGCAAAATGTTAGCAAGAGTCAATAATGTTGAAAGAGATTCACAAATTTTCAAGCGAAACAAATGGACCAATAGCAATATGGATGGCACACGGAAACACACACACACACACGGATAGATAAATGGGGTCGTGCAACCAAGGAATGAGCACAAAATGTGGAATCCACGGAAAACGCTCGTGTTGCACAACTCAAGAGAGGCGTTAGCACGATTGTTCTATAGGCGGATACGACACTTGTGCACAACCTATAAGATGCAAAATATGTGGACTCTTATCCCAAGTATGCTATGTATGTATGGTTCCCGGTGTTTCTCTCAAGATGATCCAAGATGATCGGATATTACAATCTTATATGCAATGTGGTATGATGCTATGACACTTGCTTACAAGCTCTTTGATCTTTCTCTTTGCTTAAAAGCTTTATTTCCTTTTTTTGTATGGCCACTTTTGCACAATGCACAAACCAAGATAGCAATTGTGTATATGCGGGAACAAACTTGTGACACAAGTTATGATACCAATATATGCACCACGATGATATGGTATGTATGCTATGGGAAGTATAGATCACCAATGTGCACAAGTAACGTTGCCGGTAATACTCAAATGGCTAGTCTCGATAGGCAAGTAACGCAAAATGGGCTAGGGGTTAACAATGCAATCGCAAGGGGAATATACAATGGAGGGATCCACGATACCAAGATGATATGGAGGTTACTGTCGAAGGTTTCTTGTATGTATGCCACAGACGGATGATGGGTGGCGATGTTCTTGATGTACAAACCAAGATGATGGAGACTCGTCCCTAAGTAGCTGAAACACCTTAGGAAACGGAAAAAACTCGAACTCAAAATCTGAAAAGTCAAATGTCAAAATGGTGGTAGCGAAAAGCGGTGGTCGTTTGCACTTGGCAATGCGGAAGTGGAATGATGGGCTATACACGTGTCGGAGTTGAAGTTGCCGTCCCTAAGTAGCCGAAACACCTTAGGAGACACAAGCCTCAACTCAAACAAGATCAAACAAAAATTGGGTTAAGTTTGGGTAGTGGAAGGGTATGGTGGGCAAGGTTATGCGGAAGAGGTGGTGGTGGTTGATGAAGAAGCAACCGTCCCTAAGTAGGCGAAACACCTTAGGAGACTCGAATCACTACTCAAGCAACCACTAATGCTATGGCAAGCAAAATGGGTTAGGTTGCGGAAATCCGTGGTGGTTATGAGGATGATGCGGTGGAAGCCCTAGGAAAAGATGCCAAAATTCCAAAAATTTGATGGAAGTCAAATGGAGTTTCAACCTATCTAGATGGACGGGGGATGTCAATAGCTACTCAACGAGCTAAAGAACGCGAAAATCGGACTCCAGATGTGAAAGTTATGGTCAAAACTGTGAAACACGGGAGCCTGAAATGACAGCGGGCGGACATCCGGGGGTTTAGCCGGATGTCCGGCACCTGATGTCCAGAACCTTGCGCGAAAATGCGCTCTAGGAGCCGGCTGCCCGGGCTAATGGCCGGATTTCCGGGATGGCCGGATGTCCGGGCTCCAAATCCGAGGATGATCTCGAGGAACTCGATTTTGGGGCGGAAATTGATGATTTCGGGGGCAAAATTGGAGAGATTTCGTGGATGGAAAGTGGCGAAACTTGGGGAGGTGCTAGATCCACTTAAAACCAAGCAAATCCATGGATCAAAATTAACAAAACACCATCTCACCAACAAATCTGTGACGCCCGGATAATTAAGCTACAGTAATCCCAAGTTAATAGTGCCACGTCACCACTCTTACTATTGCTAATCCTTGGTTGATCCAAATCGCAATCCAAATTCAAATTCAAATTAAAGTCCAAAATTCAAATTGCCAAACATGAAAACTAAAATGTTCATCATGTGGCAAATAACCTTTTGGCAATATTGGTGGTGAACCAACATTTTTGCAAAGTGTTTAAATGCCCTACAAATTAGAAACTATGGTTAAAACGTTGTTTAAATGCCTTTTTGTTTTATAAAAGTGCTGAGCTAATTTATTTAACTACCAAACTAATTGTGGCAGTAGTCTAAATTATAATAATAATTTAGGTTCAAGGTTTGTATTTTATAAAACTGTTTTGCCTTTTGAAATTAAAAGAAAACAAAGAAGTTTAAAAAAAGAGAAGAAAGCCCCCTCCCCTAGTGGGCCTTGGCCCAGTTGGCCACTACACCACAGCCCAGCCCACCTCCACCAACCCCCACTCCACCGGTCGTCTCCCTCCCCACTGTTCGAACGACCGGGGCACTCGTGTTCGTCCCCGACCTCCTTGCTGTTAGAAGGGAGAGAGAGATTGGTGGAATAGTTGTTGTATTGCTTGAGCCTCATGGGCATTATATAGGAGTACAAAGACCAACTTGGAGTACAAGACAAGGCAGGACCAAATCCTAGTCTATCCTATACTTCCTAATAATCTT
This sequence comes from Aegilops speltoides, assembly GCA_021437245.1. Taxonomy (NCBI): domain Eukaryota; kingdom Viridiplantae; phylum Streptophyta; class Magnoliopsida; order Poales; family Poaceae; genus Aegilops; species Aegilops speltoides. Next base: position 332,321,891 of record CM038147.1, on the reverse strand, counting down.
ATACTCAACATCCCCCCGCAGTCACAACGGTAGCGACGCAGACTGTGAGACTAGAGAAGAATCCGAAGGCAAGCCGATGGACACCCCCCACAGTCGTAACGGGACGCATCACGGAAGTTGTGACTGGAGTGGAAACTGACGAGGTTGCTCAAGCAGGCGGTAGCCCTTTGTGCTGTTTGTCGATGTAGCCGAGAGCGTGTGTGGTGGAGCCGTGGTCGAGGTAGCCGTGCGAAAAATGCCGTGGTCGATGTCGAGTCGGGGTGGCTGGTGTCGAGGAAGTCGCCATGGAACCACGGGCGCAAGGAGGCGCCGAGTTAGTCATGGGCGCAGTGGTGTCGAAGTAGTGCTGCGCCAGGAAGTAGATGATGTTGACGACGAGTCGCGCCGGGGTTGCCAACCCCGGGGACACATCGTAGACGAAGGCACGCACCGGTGTTGCCAGCACCGGGCATGCGTAGACGGACGAAGACGAAGTTGACAAAGCGCCGCACCAGGCTTGCCAGGCCCGAGCACACGTCGTGGACGAAGGCACGCGGCGGTGTTGCCAGCACCGGGCATGCGTAGACTGGGACCTTCACGAGCTATACGCCATGTCGAAGAAGTCGGAGAGGCCAGCAGAGAAGGACTCGACGACGGTTGCGTCGCCAATCGGCGCGGGGCCAATGTCGCCCGCGGTTGTCGGAGTAGATGAAGCTGTCGGGGTAGATGACGGCGGCAATGGCGATGGGCTGGTCTTTGGACGAAGACGAAGGGGTGGGCGGGCAGCGGCGGCTACAAAATGGCGGCGGCGGCTAAAGAAGAGTGGGCGGCGGCGGCTCGGGCGGCGGCGGCTTAGGTTAGGAAGTCGGCGGCGGTGCTCGGTAAGCGAAAACCACGACAGCAGCGACGAAGACCGGCGCGCGACGGCAGCTTTCCGCCCCAAGGAAGGCGGCGCGGCGCATACCACGTGAGTCGGCGCAGGTGATGGCGGAGCGGACCGCGGGCCGCTGCGCTTCTGCGAAAAGCGGCGACGCAGATAGCAGCGGGTCGAAGCGACGGCGGAAGACCTCGGGCGGCGGCGGGGGCTGCGGCGACGCGGCGGCGGCGAAGCGGCGAACGGCGCGTTCGCGAAGTCGGTGCAACCGCGGGGCGGCCTCGGGATGGCGGCGTGTACCGCGTGCCACGCTTCGCTTCGGCCGACGGGCGAGGCGGCAGCGGCGGCGCGAGGGTCGGTGCAGCCACGGAGACGGCTCGAGCGGGCGGCCCGGCGGCGGTGGACCGCGGGCCACGGCACTACAGCCCGAAGAAGCAACACAGCGATGGCGGGTCGGTGCAGCCGGAGAAGAACCATAGGGCGGCGGCGGCTGCGCGCCGTGGCGAGATCAGCGGCAGCCCGATGCTCGTCGGTGGAGAGCGCGCTGAACTCGGGGCGATCTTCACGGGACTGCGGATCTGCAGCGTAACCGACGGGCGGATCGGTCGCGCGGCGTAGATGAGGCGGATCGCGGGGCGGGCGGGTGATGAAGCCGATCGCGCGAGTCGGGACGCCGCTTCGGTGAAAGCGTGGTCGCGGCGAGTCGAGATGAAGCCGCTGCGGCGGCGGCGGCGGCTATGATTAGCGCCGCATGGCGCGAGCCGCCGGATCGAGCTGATCACGAGTCGGTCGGAGCAGGCGGGGGGCGCCGACGTAGATCGGCAATGGGCGGCACTCGAGCAGCGGCGGTGAAGGCCGCCGCGCATGACGCGAGCCGCCCGGGTTGGTGCGACCGGCGGGTAGAAGCGCGACGACGCAGCGAGCGCCGGGTCGATGAAGATGCGGTGTAGTCGGCGCCGGTCGAAGTAAGCGCGCACGGGTCGACGGCGGCGGTGGCGGCAAACCGGATCACAAAGACGGAAAACCAAAAAGTAGACGCCGATCAAAGCGGCCGGAGAGAAAAACCGGATCAAAGGATCGGGAAAAAGACTCCCTAGGGCAGCCGGCCAACACGGCGGCGGAACGAACCCTATGCAGGCGGTGCGGCCCCGGCGGCGGTCATGGAGGCCGACCGCCCGAAGCGGCAGCAAATCTTGAGCAAGCGGCGGCTAGGGTTTAGGATCGACTTGCGATAGATACCATGTTAGAAGGGAGAGAGAGATTGGTGGAATAGTTGTTGTATTGCTTGAGCCTCGTGGGCATATATATAGAGTACAAAGACCAACTTGAAGTACAAGACAAGGCAGGACCAAATCCTAGTCTATCCTATACTTCCTAATAATCTTATACTCAACACTCGCCTGCCCGCGCCGCTACAGTCCTTGGAGGGGATAAGGTCGGCCGACGCGTGCCCCTCGATTCCCTTTCCCACTTGCCCCTCGCCCCCTCCTCCTCTCTCCCTCTCCCAGATCCTTTCTCTCCCCACGAGCGCGTTCCGCCATCGCCACCTCGCCCCTTGTACCACCGTCCTTCTGCGTCAAGCCGATGTGCCCTAAGCTCCGCCTCGTCCTCTACTCCTTCTTCGTGAACCACGAGACCCGGAGTGCTCCTGGCCTTGGCCGCGGCATCGTCTTCCACCTTGGACTCGCGGAGCTCGCCGTCGATCCGCGCCGCCCGAGCACCTCAAGCCGTCCCGGGCCTTCTCTGCAACGACCATGAGCCTCCTTCCTGCTCTCCCCTCTCTTATGCATCGCCGTAGCCGCCGTTTCCGCTTCGCCGTCACCGCGACCGAACTCCGCTCCATTGTCGCTCCTTGTTCTCTTGCTGCGAGCCCGCCTTGCGCCGCTTCGCCTTAGTTGCCTCGATCGTCGTCGGCGCTGGCCGCTTCTACCGTGGCCTCTCCTTGCTCCCGTCCCATCTGCGCTGGGCGCTTGCGCTGGCGCTCCTCTGCGGCGGCGTGCCGGCTCGATCTCCGACCGGCGACCCCATGCCCGCAGCGCCTCGCCATACCCCCGCCGCCATGCTCGCTCGGGTCGGCCAGCCGCCACCAGCGCCCTCTTGCTTGCGCCAGCGCATCCCATTGCCTCGTCGAGGCCACGGCCTTCTTGGCGTGCGCCGCACCATAATACCTGGGCCACTAGCCTATGGGCCACATGCCCTGTAGTTAAACATAATAATAATAAATAATATTAATAATAAACTAATTAATTGGTTGATTAATTAGTTAATTAACTTAATTAAAATGGTTTAGTTAAACTAACTAATAAGTTAGCCTAATTAATCAAGTAATTAGTTAGGTAAGTCAATGACAAGGGCCCTTTGTTGACCGATCAAGCGTTGACCGTCAACTAGACCCTAGCCCACACAGCCGACCCAACGGGTACACTTTTGTGTACCTTTGTCTTTGAGTCTTAACATTTTAGCATTTATTTTCGATTTAAATTAAATTGCAGAATATGTTTAAAACTTTGAAAAATCATAGAAATTAAAGCGTAGCTCGGATCGAAAAACTTTGTACATGAAAGTTGCTTAGAACGACGAGACGAATCTGAACACGCGGTCCATTCCTCTATCACATGCCCCTATCATAGCAAACATGCAACCTTTCCCTTCCATTTCATTTGTCCAAAAATTCCTAACTATGGGAAAACTTCCCGGATGTTATCACCCTTCGCCGGTATTGTGTAGCACCGCGTTAGATTACGTCTAGCTCTGTCTGTTGTCCTGTTATGCACTTGCCTACTATGTATTTACTGTTTCTCCCCCCTCTTCTCTCAGGTAGACCCCGAGACCGCTGCTGATGTCCCTGTGATCGACTACGTCGACGACGACCCTCCTTCTTGTCTGAGCAACCAGGCAAGCCCCCCCTTTGATCATCCCAATATCGCCCATTCTATACTCTCATGCTTGCATTAGATTTTGCTCTTGTTATTGTTTGCTCCTATTACGATGCAAAGCACCTTTTGTACTGTTATTATTACGTACACCTTATCCTAAACTGCTTAGTATAGGTTGGTTAGTGATCCATCGCTGACCCCACTTGTCCTTGTTGCCTCGCTTCATCATCGGCGCCTCGATCGGCGTGATCGACGACCAGAGCCCGACACCTCACATCACATCACGCCCCTTTAGTTGCTCGACTCTACAGAGCTACTATCGAGTGCCGAGGGTGATCCCTCATAACGCACTCCTAATGATAATTCTGTAGTGTAGCTATTCGGTCGTGGTCATCGAGGGTGATTTCCTCTTTCACCATTCCCGATATGGCTCTGTCGTTCAACACCTCAAGTGTGAACCTCGAGGGTGGTCCCTCTTACGTTCACCTTGATGATTACATTGAGTGGAATCCTCCGGGGGTGATTCCTCGGGTTTTCCCCTTGATGTTTGGACACACGGTTACCTTGACTTTACTTGAGACCTTGGTGGAAGTCGGGCGGGCCCGGAGAGCACCCGCAAGATAATGACGTGGCACGGCCGGGCATTCTAGGCCCTTGTCGTAAGTCCACGAGACGGGGCGACGGGGTCACTTTCGATCGTGAGTCTCTGCTCGTCTCCGCAAACTAATAATACACTATGGTTTGGGTATTTTTTCTGAGTTGGCCTCTGGCCTTTACGCACTAACCACCACGCGAGAATAGATATGGGCCTCGAAGTCGCGAGATCAAGCTGCAGCTTTGTCGACGTCGATTCAGCGATGCGGCACGGTCGGATCGTCTTGGCCATCCGAGGTGGTCTGGTATCCACCCTGCTTCATAGCGACCGGAGTGTCTTTGCGGCGATGGGCCCAAGACCCTGGAGTGCTTAGGATGTAGACCGGCGGGGACCTCTCTGCTGAGCCTAGGATGGGCTGCGACGTATTGATCTTCCGAGGGCGGGCATTGACCCCAGAAAGATGTGTCCGGCTAGAGTGATCGAGCGTGTTGGGTAATGTGGTGCACCCCTGCAGGGAAGTTATATATTCGAGTACCGTGTCCACGGTAATGGACGTTCAGACTTATATCCTGATCTTATACAACTACAAATGGATACTTGAGATATGTGGCTCCGGGATTGCTTTCTCGGAGGGAGTCGAGGAAGGATCTCTGGGCATTAATGTTACAACATGCTTTTTAATTATAAACTACTATTCTTTACTCTTCTACATGCTGCAAGATGCTCAGAGCTGCGTGAAGATGCTAGTCTTCGATAGGCTAGGCTCTCTCCCTCTATTCTAGCATTCTGCAGTTCAGTCCACAGATACAACCCCTCCAATTGATACAGATGCATACTTAGTATAGATCTGATGCTTGCGAGTACTTTGGATGAGTACTCACGGTTGCTTTGCTACCCCTTTTCCCCCTTCTTTCTTCTTTCCAGTTGATGCAACTAGATGGTGGATCCTTGAGCCAGATGCCACCACTAATGGATGCTACGACATGGAGGCCGTCGACGACCAGGAGTAGTTAGGAGGTCCCAGGCAGGAGGCCTTGCCTCTTCAATCGTTGTTGCTTTTGTGCTAGCCTTCTTAAGGCATTCTTGTTTAACTTATGTCTGTACTCAGATATTGTTGCTTCCGCTAACTCTTGTGTATCGAGCTTGTATTCGAGCCCTCGAGGCCCCTGGCTTGTAATATAAAGCTTGTATTATTTTGATTTGTGTCTAGAGTTGTGTTGTGATATCTTCTCGTGAGTCCCTGATATTGATCGTACACCTTTGCGTGTATGATTAGTGTACGGTCGAATTAGGGGCGTCACAAGTTGTTATCAAAGCCGACTGCCTGTAGGATCCCCCTTTCCAACTCCTTGGCCGAAGTTGAGTCTAGTCTTTGAACATCTGATTTACTAACATGGTTGTGTGGCTTACGGGCCCACGTTGCCAATTGGGTGCTATTAGGATCATTTATTCCTCATCTATACTCTAGGAATCTGATCTCTCTTCCACTCGGGTTAAATGATTTTGCTAACTCTAAGTCTAGGTTCTCGTAAATAGTTTCTCCCGAAGAGCCGATGATTACGTGGTGCATCAGAAGATTCTGAAGACACTCTCCGATGTTTTACCAAGTCCCTTTTACCCTTCGCATTGCGATCCCTACCACCGATAAATCCTTATGCGTAACTACCTATGTTGTCATTCGTACCTTCATCCCCAGTTACTTTTGTTATTACAAGATGTCCTGAAATACTCTTCGATGTTCCGAGGATCCTTTATGCTTACTGCCCTGCAGTCCTTGCCGCATGAATACCCCTTTGGTTAATTACTCACTCTTATTGTGTATCCATTCACCCCAGTTATTCTTATGCTTCGTAAGATACTTGGTAATACAATTCGAACTTTCGATGACCTCTGTCACCTATTGCTCTAGAAAGTCTTACCTTCCTACACTCTGATTAATTCCATATGCCTAGCAGTATCCATTGACGTCCTTTGTCATTATCATCTTGAGTCTTTCGATTTGATATGTCTGTGTCACAATCATCAGTTGATCCTTATAGATTATCTTTCCGGCTCAGACGTCTTCCCGAACATGAGCTAGTTCTCGGCCAATCAGATTGCCATCGATTGTGCCCTAAGTCTATTCAACTTAACCATCCTTGGTCAGAGCGTTTGCTTCTGATCCCTTGATTTTGTAAATCGTAATTCCTTTGCATTTCAACTCTTAATTAGTCAGTTGCTTCTATAATCTGATATCCTTGCATTCTTTCTACTTCTGGTTGAGTACTAATGCTCACATCAGATCCCTTGTGAACCACTAGATCCTTTGTGGGGTTCTATCCGACAGCGTCCTTCATATACAGTAACCTTGTGAGCTTTTCCTCGGGTACATAATGCCTTTGGTAAATTGTATCTTCTGCTTCCTCTACCATGCTCTGCTTCCGGGCTTGAGTTATTTATTCCTAAAGTTGGTGGAATTTGTTTCTAAGATGCCCCGATGGGTTGAATCTATGTCTTCCCTAAATCCGGGTGAACTCGAAAGTTATGTGGGTTATACTCTATTGACTTTTCGCCAGGTAAAATTTCAACGCTACAACTTCTTCGAAGGCGAGAAGTGAATGGAAAGTTGTGCATTAGAGAAGTGGGAGTCGACCTTGAACATTTTTGTTCATGCCCATGGACCTGATGTGGAAGTTATCATGGAAGCTTGTTGTTATAATAATAATCCTCTTGTGATAAGTTTGTCTTGTATCTATGCTTGCACCTTCACAACCGTGGTTCCAACCATGATTGTTCTTCTTTGATTTCATTTCTCGGACAAGTGGAAGTACTTGTCTTCTGTAGATCATTTCACCCGTCCAACCTCTATTCTGCTATACCCTCGAGTATTACCCTCTGGTGTCTCAAGATTATCACGAAACTACATAACTTCTTATGAGTTCTTCATCAACTATTATTTCTCGCCGATTCAAATTTTCCACGGCTTCTGAGTTGTTAGACACTCGAGAACACCGGTAACTAATTCAAGTCTACACTTTTCCCTTCCATTGTTTTGTTAACCTTTCTTATAAACTAATATATCTGAGCAGCGATAACTCGCTCCTTATGTTAACACCTCGGTGTACAAACTCTTTCAGTAAGACCTTGTTACTATTGTTGATGACATTCCAGTAGCCACCGATGGACGAGAACTTTGCCTATTGGTCCACCTCGTCTTAACGAGCAGGAAAATGGTTCTCTTCGTCCCTCACCGTTGGTACCAACGTTGTTGCCAACATAACTGACAGGTTGTCCTCTGACCTGCCTTGCTAGCATGACCGTGCAAATGTTAGCACCCTTCCCGCTTTTAACCCACATGGTGGGCCCATAACCCACAGTTCCACAGGAATGAAACCTGACTCTCCTGTACATCTCTGTCTTCCTAAATTGTTCCTCACGCTTGGCTTCGTATGTAATTCACGAGCCACCTTCTTGTGATCTGTTCTGCTATCAGATGCAATACTTATTTTCGATGCACTGAACCCCTTTCACACTCTGTTTCAGACATCGAACGATTGTCCATCCGCTTGAAGCTTTTTATTGCTCCTCCTTACCTTGCTCTCGATGACTTTCTTGAATTTCAACTCGAGAGATGCCTCTATGCCACGTAGCGAGATAGCCCCCAGGTACCTATCTTGTGTTGAGCCCCGTCCTTTTCGAGTCTTTCCCCCTACTACACCCCTTAAATCTCGGGACGAGATTTCCTGTAGTGGAGGAGAATTTTGACGCTCGGATAATTAAGCTACATTAATCCCAAGTTAATAGTGCCACGTCACCACTCTTACTGTTGCTAATCCTCAGTTGATCCAAATCGCAATCAAATTCAAAGTCAAATTAAAGTCCGAAATTCAAATTGCCAAACATGAAAACTAAAATGTTCATCATGTGGCAAATATCCGTTTGACAATATTGGTGGTGAACCAACATTTTTGCAAAGTGTTTAAATGCCCTAAACAAATTAGAAACAATGGTTAAAACGTTGTTTAAATGCCTTTTTGTTTTATAAAAATGCTGAGCTAATTTATTTAACTACCAAACTAATTGTGGCAGTAGTCTAAATTATAATAATAATTTAGGTTCAAGGTTTGTATTTTATAAAACTGTTTTGCCTTTTGAAATTAAAAGAAAACAAAGAAGATTAAAAAAAAGAGAAGAAAGCCCCCTCCCCTAGTGGGCCTTGGCCCAGTTGGCCACTACACCACAGCCCAGCCCACCTCCACCAACCCCCACTCCCCCGATCGTCTCCCTCCCCATTGTTCGAACGACCGGGGCGCTCGCGTTCGTCCCCGACCCCTCGCCTGCCCGCGCCGCCATAGTCCTTGGAGGGGATAAGGTCGCTGACGCCGCGCCCCCTCGATTCCCTCTCCCACTTGCCCCCTCGCTCCCCACTCCTCCTCTCTCCCTCTCCCCAGATCCCTTTCTCTCCCCCACCGAACCCATTCGCCGTCGGCCACCTCACCCCGCCGTGGCCACCGTCCTTCCTGCGTCAAGCCGATGTGCCCACAAGCTCCGCCTCGTCCTCTGCTCCTTCTCCGTCAAACTACGAGACCCGGAGCGCTCCACAACGCCGGCGCCGGCATCATCTTCCACCTGCGGACTCGCCAGAGCTCGTCGTCGATCCGCGCCGCCCTGAGCACCTCAAGCTGTCCCCGGGCCTTCTCTGCAACGGTCGTGAGCCTCCTTCCCTGCTCTCCCCTCTCTTGTCTGTCGCCATAGCCGCCGCTTCCGCGCTCGCCGTCACCGCGACCGAACTCCGCTCCCGCTATCGCTGCTTGTTCTGCTGCTGCGAGCCCCGCCTTGCGCCGCTCACCTTGGCTGCCTCGATGCGTCGTCGGCGCCTGGCCGCTTCTACCCGTGGCCTCTCCTTGCTCCCCGTCCCATGCGTTGGGCGCTTGCCGCTGGCTCTCCTCTGCGAGCGGCCGTGCCCGGGCTCGATCTCCGACCGGGCAGCCCCATGCCCGCGCGCCTTGCCACACCCCCGCCGCCGCGCCTGCTCAGGTCGGCCCTGGCCACCGGCCGCGCCCTCTTGCCGCGCCGCGTCGGCGCCCCCGCTGGCCTCGTCGAGGCCACGGCCTTGCTCGGGCGTAACGCCCGCACCCGCTATGGCCCTGGGCCACTTTCCTATGGGCCCCACGCCCCTGTAGTTAAACATAATAATAAATAATAATATTAATAATAAACTAATTAATTAGTTGATTAATTAGTTAATTAACTTAATTAAAATGGTTTAGTTAAACTAACTAATAAGTTAGACTAATTAATCAAGTAATTAGTTAGGTAAGTCAATGACAGGGGGCCCCACCCCCTGTTGACCAGTCAAACGTTAACTGGTCAACTGGGACCCCCTGGCCTACCTGTCAGCCACTGGCTACACTTTTGTGTACACTATGCTGGGTGCGCCTAGCATTTTAGCATTTATTTTTGATTAAAATTAAATTGCAGAATATGTTTAAAACTTTGAAAAATCATAGAAATTAAACCGTAGCTCGAATCGAAAAACTTTGTACATGAAAGTTGCTTAGAACGACGAGACGAATCTGAACACGCGGTCCGTTCCTCTGTCACATGCCCCTATCATAGCAAACATGCAACCTTTCCCTTCCGTTTCATTTGTCCAAAAATGCCTAACTCTAGGAAAACTTCCCGGATGTTATCACCCTTCGCCGGTATTGTGTAGCACCGCGTTAGATTACGTCTAGCTCTGTCTGTTGTCCTGTTATGCACTTGCCTGCTATGTATTTACTCTTAATCCCCTCTTCTCTTGGTGAACCAGAGGCCATTCTTGATGCCCTGTGATCGACTAAATCGATTTACCCTCCTTCTAGTCTGAGCGACCGAGGCAAGCCCCTTTGATCATCCCGATATCGCCCATTCTATACTCTCATGCTTGCATTAGATTTTACTCTTGTTATTGTTTGCTCCTATTACGATGCATAGCTTTGCTTTTGTACCTATTATTGTTACGCCTGCTTATCCTAAACTGCTTAGTATAGGTTGGTTAGTGATCCATCAGTGACCCCCACTTGTCCTTGTTGCCCCTGCTTCATCATCGACGCCTCGATGATGTGATCGACGACCAGAGCCGACACCTCACATCACATCACGCCCCTTTAGTTGCTCGACTCTATAGAGCTACTATCGAGTGCCGAGGGACATCGAGGGTGATTTCCTCTTTCACCATTCCTTTTACGGCACTGTCGTTCAACACCTCAAGTGTGAACCTCGAGGGTGGTCCCTCTTACGTTCACCTTGATGATTACATTGAGTGGAATCCTCCAGGGGTGATTCCTCGGGTTTTCCCCTTGATGTTTGGACACACGGTTACCTTGACTTTACTTGAGACCTTGGTGGAAGTCGGGCGGGCCCGGAGAGCACCCGCAAGATAATGGCGTGGCACGGTAGGGCATTCTAGGCCCTTGTCGTAAGTCCACGAGGCAGGCGGACGGGTCACTTTCGATCGTGAGTCTCTGCTCGTCTCCATAAGCTAATAATACACTATGGTTTGGGTATTTGTTACGAGTTGGCCTCGGCCTTTACGCACTAACCACCACGCGAGAATAGATATGGGCCTCGGCGTCGCGATGTCGGTGAAGCTTTGTCGGACCTCGATTCGTGATCGGCACACTCGGATCGTCTTGGCCATCCGAGGCGGTGGTATCCACCACTGCCATAACGACCGAGTCTTTGCATGGCGATGGGCCCAAGACCCCGAGTGCTTAGGATGTAGGCCGGCGGGACCTCTCTGCTGAGCCTAGGTCGGGCCGCAACGTGTTGATCTTCCGAGGCGGACATTGACCCGAAAGGTGTGTCGGCGAGTGATCGGCGTGTTGGGTAACATGGTGCACCCACAAGGAAGTTATATATTCGAGTACCGTGTCCACGGTAATGGGCGTTCAGACTTATATCGATCTTATACAACTACAAATGGATACTTGAGATATGTGGCTCAAGATTCCTTTCTCGCAGGAGTCGAGGAAGGATCTCTGGGCATTATTGTTACAACAAGCTTGTTAATTATAAACTACTATTCTTTACTCTTCTACATGCTGCAAGATGCTCAGAGCTGCGTGAAGATGCTAGTCTTCGATAGGCTAGGCTCTCCCCCTCTATTCTGGCATTCTGCAGTTCAGTCCAAAGATACAACCCCTCCATTTGATACAAATGCATACTTAGTATAGATCTGATGCTTGCGAGTACTTTGGATGAGTACTCACGGTTGCTTTGCTACCCCTTTTCCCCCTTCTTTCTTCTTTCCGGTTGATGCAACGAGATGGTGGATCCTTGGAGCCAGATGCCACCGCCGATGGATGCTACTACATGGAGGCCGTCGACGACCAGGAGTAGTTAGGAGGTCCCAGGCAGGAGGCCTTGCCTCTTCGATCTTTGTTGCTTTTGTGCTAGCCTTCTTAAGGCATTCTTGTTTAACTTATGTCTGTACTCAGATATTGTTGCTCCCGCTGACTCTTGTGTATCGAGCTTGTATTCGAGCCCTCGAGGCCCCTGGCTTGTAATATAAAGCTTGTATTATTCTGATTTGTGTCTAGAGCTGTGTTGTGATATCTTCCCATCAGTCCCTGATCTTGATCGTACACCTTTGTGTGTATGATTAGTGTACAGTCGAATTAGGGGCGTCACAAAATCACAAATAAAATTTGGGGCTATTTTTGGTGGGGATTTTCGAAACTGGGGAAGAACACAACAAAATTAGGCTAGAAAACAAGGGGGTAGGGGCTCCAAATTCGTGATCAACCTTGCTCTGATCCAAGATGATGTAGGGCGGAACCCTAGGGGCCGATCTTTCACGTTTGGAGAGGATCCATACGAGGAACACGAAGAACGCGAGAAGGGGAATGAGGGAAATCATGGGGAAACACAAGAGGAAAACACTCAACCAATGAGAATATGATCACACATGTGCTAGATCCAAGAAACACAAAGAGATACACGGTCCAAATCCAACAAAGGATGATACAAGTGGCGGTAGTTCATCTTCGAGAGGAGGTCTTGAATCCACGAGGGATCTTCCCGTAAAGAGGTGGTCTCTCACGAGGAGGAGATCCATATTTATGAGCAAAGCTCTATCTCAAATGAGCTAATCCTTTTCTAACCCCAAAACATAGGTGGAGGGGGAGTATATATAGTATAAGTGGCGAAGGGGTACATGGTCCTTGGCCGAGATCTGTTGCCGACGCAGTGGAGGCCGGATGTCAGGCGTCGGGCGGATTCGGGCCTTCAGCGAGTCTTGGATGTCGGGCTAGCAGCGATGTCCGGGCTGGAGTGGCCGGTCTTGGATTTCTCTGGATAGGCGGGGTCTGGATGTCTGGGCTGGGGGCCGGATGTCCGGCGGCTCGGGAAGAGACGGATGTCCGGGCCTCTGGCCGGATGTCCGGGCTGGTGAGTCCGGCTTACGGGCGCGTTACGTGATGGGCGCGGATGCGGGCTTGCGGGAAGGGCGGATGTCAGGTGGGGCGAATGTCCGGGCTTATGGCAGTGGCTCTTCTTCCTTCTCCTCTTCCATGCTTGGCCTTGGTCCTTTGATTCTCCATGGTCATCTCGGTTGTACCTGAGTATAGGCAAGGTCCATGCAGGAGGTAGTAGCCATGTCTCACATGTGGAAAGTGACGGTTCGAAGAGGAGTGAATTCACCTTGTGTCCAATGGCGTATGTTTGAGGTCTCGTCATATGTCCTCTTGGGGCTTGGAGAGTAGTCACAGTGTACATGGGGACGAACGTGGGATGCTCCGCATCACAAATGTTCATGATTTAGGGAGAATGGTGAAAACCCTAACCATAAATGGTAGTCATTTTTCTAGGACAGAAATGGACATTGAATTAATTCAAACATATTTGAATTGGAGCAATTTAAAAGCTATATATATTAAGTGCTCCCAAAATGCTAGAAATTGTTAAGGGTCACTGCAATAATCCAGGAAGCACCCATAATTATTTCTAGGATTTTATGAACTGGTTTAGTATTCATTTTAAACCAGAGATAAAGAAAAATAGAAAATAGTAAATAAATAGGGAAGAGAGATAGAGAGAGAGAGAGAGAGAGAGAGAGAACTCACCAGCCGGCCCAGAACTGTGCAACCCATCTTTCCCACAATGCCAGTCATCTTCTCCACCATGCCAGGAGGACGCGGGCATGTGCTCGACGCCCGCAGGCCACCTCCTGCTTCCACCGTGATGCCTCATGCCTTCTGATCATGCCACAGAGATGCCCACGACCCCATGGGTCCTCCCCACCTCTCCCGTCCACTTTCCCCTCCTCAGCCTCTCTCACTTGCTCTCCCTCAAACGCACCCGAGAACACCGGTGAGCACCACAACTCTTTTAGAGCTCCCCTCGCCCTGCCATTTTGTCCAATGGGTCCGTCTCGAAGCCCTAGAGCTCCAAGCCGAAGCACGCGTCCTCAGATGCCCTGCATCATCGCCTTCATCGTCATCTTCACCGACGGGCATCGGAGATCGCCGATGTCGATTCGCCGACCTCAAGTCCTCCCCGAGCCTGCTGACAACCCCTGCAAGTTTGCTGTGAGCTCCCGGTCACCTTTCCCCTAACCATGTGGCACTTTTCTTGCCGTACCCGTCGCTCCCATCAAAGCCGAAGCTCGCCGCTGCCGTGCCTCATCACCGTCGTGGCTAGAGCCGTTGTAGCTCGAAGCCGAGCACACCACAGTGCTCATCGCATCTCCAGAAGCCCGAGCACGTCTGTAGGTCCGGCTACCACCGCGAGCTTACTTCTAGCGAGCTCGTTCAACCTCAGCCCCTCTCACTTGCTTAGGTGGATGCGGCCGACCACCAGCCACGCTTAGGTTGCCTCCATCGTCGTTTTGGTCGTCGGAGGGCAATTCTCGAGCTGTTCCGCTCGTCCCTAGACTCGCCGGCGGTTGAACACCGATGGGGTTGACCTTTTGACCAGGGGTTTGGCCTCCCTTGGGTCAGTGACATGAGGGCCCAGGCCCCAAATTAATCTTCATTAGAATTAGTTTAGTGCTAATTAACCCTGCCAATTAGTAGTCACTGACACGCGGGACCCACTGGTCAGATTGGACCTGGACCGCCCCTGTTGACCGATGACATCATGGTGACATCATGCTGATGATATAAGTCATTTTGTGGATTTAGTTTACTTTAGAAATTCCAGGAAATTCTAGAAAACTGTTTAAACTTCTAAAATTCATAGAAATTCAATCATGACTCAGAATGAAATAATCTATATATGAAAAATTATGAGAAAAATTCAACCTATACATCTATGCCATTTTCATGCATGGCAAACCAACTTATACCTTCTGTATAAGTGAAAACACATAAAGGGCATTTTAAATGCTTAAGTTTGGAGTTGCATTTGAATTCATGATTCAAATGAGCTTCATTGAACTTGTTGCTAGTTGCATTAGCGAAATCCACAGCTTCATTGCCATGTTGCGATCATGCATCATATTGTTGCATATATTGAGTATTGATTGTTTCTGGTACTGTCCCTCTCGATAGGTTTTGCTTTTTGAGTGGCATCGATTACCTATCCGGGGAGCAGTGCTACCGTGTTGATATTCCAGGCAAGAAAATCCCCTTGAGCATTCCAATATAATCCCACTCTCTCGCTCCTGCTCTCTTCTACTGCATTGGGACAACATTGTTTCAATTTTTACTTGTTGCGGTAGCCGAACCCACTTCCTCTGCATGACCTGTCTTTGCCACAGTAAATAGTAAAACCTTACTAGCATGGTTAGGAGTTGGTTGAGCCCCTGCTGTGATATTTACCATGCTATGTCTATTGTGCCTGTTATGCTTAGAGTTGTGTCAGGTCTGGTTCATCTGGTGATGGACTGGAGTGAATCGATGGTATTTTGCTTATGCGAGCTAAGTGTGTGAACACAATTTGGTAAAGGTAGCGATGAGAGGCCATGTAGGAGTACATGGTGGGTTGCCTCATTAAGACCATCCTTAAGAACTGAGTCCTGTGTATGTTTTTGGTGTTGAGCTCGAAACCATTGACCCCTCTCATCTTATTAACCGCCCCAATCTCTGTCCAGGAGTTGCAACTAGTTTCTGGTGTTTGTAGGTTTTGCTATTTGTCTACCAAGTGGCACCCAGCCAGGTGGGCTTGGGACAGACTAGGCACCGTGCCACGGTGTACCAAGTGAAATTCCATCCGACGAGGTGGGCGTGGGAACCCTGCACACATCATTTTGGGCCGTGATGGAAACTTCAGCTGGACTTCTCTTGCAGGTTCAGCCTTAGATAGGCGATAAACCTTGACTAGAGTCTCATGTGGTTAGTCAGGTTGTGGCTGACACCCTCGCCAGGCTCTCGCTTGAAGGTTGCTGAGATATATGACGTGTACATGGTGGTAAGTGGTGAGAGCGTGTGTGAGGAAGTACACTCCTGCAGGGTAATGATCTATTCGAATAGTCGTGTCCACGGATATGGACTACTTGGAGACTTATATGGTCATAGACAACTCAAAGTGGATGGCCTTCTCGTAGGGAGACGGGAAAGAATCCATATTGGTGTATTGTTTTGGTGGTTAGTGGACTCGTGTGCGCTTTCTCACCTCAAAGAAGTTTCTGGTAGTCGTAGTTCAGGATAGCCACTGAGTCAAAGCTCGCTTGCTGCAGTTAAACACCACCCCCTTGTTGATATTGATGCATATGTTGCTAGTTCTTATGTAAGTCTTGCTGAGTACCTTTGTACTCACGTTGCTTAATTTATGTTTTTGTAGAGGAGACTTCGGTCTCACTAGTACTATTGCGTGGACTTCGACAAGTAGTTTGTTACCTCAAATACGATCTTGTACCCGTAGGGTCTTGTAGATAGTCAGGCTTCTCAACCTTTTTCATTTGTAGTTGTCTATACTCAGACATGTTATGCTTCCGTTGCTTGTGTGCTCTATTTGTTGGGTCACGTGACCCATGTTTGTAATAAATGCTACGACGGCCCTTCTGGTCCTTTATCTATATGAGTTGTGAGTTATGTTGTGATGCCATGTTGTATCTACACATATCGTGCATGAAATGCGTACGTGTAACATGTATTGCTATGTGTGGGGTCCAACACCTAGTTGTTTGTTCTTGGTAGCCTTCCTTATGGGGAAATGTCTCCTAGTGCTTCCACTGAGCCATGGTAGTTCGCTACTGCTCCGTAACACTTAGGTTGACCGGCATGTATCTTTCTTTGTTCCTGTGTCTGTCCCTTCGGGGAAATGTCGCGCGTTGTTCCTTTAAGTCCTTGTGCTTGCTATGACTTGCATTCATACATTTATGACCGACTCGTTCATTGCTGGGTTACATATGTTCGTCCCTATAAGTCTGTGCCACCTTGGGTTTACGACTAGTCATGTCGGCATGGGTTCTCTGTCATATGGATGCTAGCGACACAATCATAAATGTGAGCCAAAAGGCGCAAATGGTCCCGACCAAGGTAAGACTATAGCCGTGGGAATACCGTGCGTGAGCCCGAAAAGTGATATGATGTGTTACATGCTTAAATCGGTGTGACTTAGGATCGGGTTCCAGACAACTTTGTTATCAGAGCGTGACTACATGTAGCACTAGTAAGCCAAACTGGTCGAAGTTGGGTCTATAAATGCTTTAGTTATATAAGGGAATTGATTGTGGAAGGGAATATAACTCTTTTTGTTCCTTACCCCTGTGTCATTCTTATTCTGAGTCACCCTCATCTTTTCTACGGGGTTAAGGAACTGGGCTTTCTCTTCTGTCCATCAGGATCACGATTTACTACTATGTAGTCTCATAGGATTGGTTGATTAGAGTCATATTCCAGTGTTCGAGTACTTCCTATGTAGTTTCATTAGTACTGTCTCAGAACCTTGATATTATGATGTTGAGTGGTTATGCCATCACTTGCAGGATGCCTCAAAATCTTTTTTGAGCATTTACAGCCGTAATGTTGTCCGAGTTGTCCCACGTTCCTAATAATCTAATGCATCTGCAAATCTTTCTCCCTGTTCCCGATGTCCTTTTAGGCCAGATTAACCACACTAATCGGTG
This sequence comes from Aegilops speltoides, assembly GCA_021437245.1. Lineage (NCBI taxonomy): Eukaryota > Viridiplantae > Streptophyta > Magnoliopsida > Poales > Poaceae > Aegilops > Aegilops speltoides. Next base: position 332,304,534 of record CM038147.1, on the reverse strand, counting down.
TGTTGAGGTACTTCATTGCCTCGGCATATATGTTGAAGTTATTAGGACACTTGGACATCCTAGAGAACTACCCAGTAATCTAGCCATGTTTTGTACTCCTAGTGTGATAATTTTAGCCACCTTTCTTGAAAGCATCTCATGATGTTATTCAGTTGTCAGGTATTCTATTTCTGGGTTCTTAAACCCAAGATTCACTCTACTTACTTCGTGTTGATAGTGTTTTCTCGTTCCTTTAGGATATTAGTAACCTTTGTGATAGTCTTCGAGGTCCGTGGTATATCGTTCTTCCAATACCATGAACCAATATGACGGAAGTTCTTATGAACCAAAAGATCACAGCCAGAGTGCTCTTGATGATTTCTCGATTCTATATTGTGAATATGCTAGTCCTACCTTTCTGCATGGGTTATCCGGAAGAAATATGTTGAACTTATTCGACATGCTAATCTATGCATCCACAACTCAAAAAATCATATGTTCCTTTGAGTTGTCCCTCCTTAACTATGTTCCTGATCTTCATCCATCAGTTGATAGTCAGGAGTAGTTGTGCATTCGTGTTCATTGATGCCTTTTACTCTTGTGGTCCGCCAAGTCATTCTATTCTGGAATGACTAGGAGAAACAAACTCTAGCACCTCATCCTTTTCTTGGATTGGATCAAGCAGTTGTATTCTACAGCTCAAAATGCCAATCCAATTTGTAGTCTGTTCTACCATGGAGTATTACTATCTTTATGTCAAATGTCATGGGAATTGCACAACCTCTTATGAATTCTTGATACAGTGATACTTCTCGCCATCATTACTCATTCCTTAGTCTCCGTGTTGTTGTAACCGGAATGCCGACAAGTGAACTGTGATGTGTGAAAACAATACTCCTAGCAACCCTTTTTCTTGGTAGTTAATGTACAATAATTTTATTCTTAGTGTGATGCCTAGTCCATATTCCCTAGTGCACTCTTTGATCAATGAGTTAGGACTATGTCGATCCCTTGCTCTTTTGGTCATATCATCTTGCCCTGAAAAGCAAGATTGCTCTCGAGCTTAGTAACATCTCGGTCATTCGTTATTTTCCGAATATCTTCTAAGAAGTATCACAGGGTTTCCTTTGACTGTTATGTCAAGTTCGTGATCAAGTTGGCTTTCCTCTAAACAACCCCTTCTCCAAGAATCTATGTTGGATACCCCTGAGCTAGTTGGCTAAGCTAGACAACAACTTGGAGAGTTGGGAGATAAAAGCTTGGCTGACTTAGTTCATCCCAAAAGGGATTTATTTTGTATGTGTAATGAAGAAAGATTATATTTTCATCGGTTGGTCCTCATGATCAATTGTTGCATCTATTGTCTTATGTAATCTTTGATTTAAGTATGGACTATCGTCAAATCAAATCAGCCCCAATGATTTCCTAATGTTTTTTTGCTCATGGTTGTTCCTCGAGCATGCACCATTATATCTGTTGGTCTGACCAATGCTATTACTTTATTAACATAGATATGGAATGCCATCTATATGGAAGCCTGGATGAATTGTTGTTCATCCCATCTGTCGGTGCAACAGACCCTGGGTATATTGCCCTGACTATGCATAGGCACTGGAACAAGATCATGGCCCCAGACCGAGCTAGAGTGCAAGAGATCAAGATCTTCGAAGGACCAGCATGGAGAACCAGGAGACCAAGATCAAGCCAGACAAGCTAGGTACCACAAGGAGAAGAACCTCCCTTGCCGGGTAAAAGGACTTGATAAGGGCAGGGCCACCCCCGAAAGGAAGCAGCCGAAGCATCCCGGCAGGGCCTGCCATGACTCACAGGGGCAAGGAACACGTCATCAACCGTGCCCCACGACCCACGTCGTGGATCAATGCGGTGTCAAGCCGCAAAGTGATTAAGTGGCAGCCATTTTCCACATGGCAACCCCTTTCTACCAGAAAACCTACGGACGACACTCGTCCGATGACGTGTCGGACGAGCAGGCATAGAGCTGGCAGAGTGAGCAAGACAAGGCTTGCCGGGCAGGCAACGATGCAACATTGAGCGGCACATTTAATGCGCCCAGACAGCCTGCAGAGTAAGGTATGATAGCACTCTTTGCTATCTTATCAGTGTCTAATGACTAATTTGCCACTGTGGTGACCCCTTAACCCATAAAAAGGGGCACGTGGCAACGGTAGAAGGGGTTAGAGGGTTGGAAAGTTAATCAGGCACTCACGAGGCTAGACGCCCGTACATAGCGTAGGACACTGTCGCCCCTGCTGGGCAAGTGTACTACGTTCCACCACCAATCTCCCAACATCAATCCACCAAAGCAAGAGTAGGGTTTTATGCCTCACGGCCGCCCGAACTTGGGTAAAATTGCTTGTGTGTTGCTTTCCGCACTGCCCCACGCTCCTCTGCTATTTGTGCAACGCAACGTCCCCCCTGCCGAACCAGCAAGGGGCCGTTTGGTCCCATAGGTGGCCGTGGTTTCCCGCGACATCTTTGACACGCCAGGTAGGGGGACCGCTTGCGCGAACCTGAAAGCGTTCAAAGCACGCCATCTTAATCACCATCTTTGTCTTCGACGACGCCATCAACATGACGCCCAAGAAGAAGTACGGTGTTTCGGCTCCACCATCCACCTCGAAGCCTCCACTACCCACAGCTGCCAACACTACGAAAGGTGCGGAGGCACGGCACTGGGGTGTGGCTGGAGCGGGTGGCGCCGTCACCACTTCCCCCGCAGCCGAAGCGGAGGCGGGGAACACCGGAGGAGAGCAACCCAAATGACGCCCCGATGCCCATGCTCTGCTCACTAACGGGCACAACCGCAGTGATGGTGCTCGGTCTGGGGCGAACCGCCGCCCTCCGGCCACCCTTGTCACAGGCGCAACCGCTGCGTGTGCGCTTTTCCCCTGGGCGAGTTGACCAAGCCGCTGCGCCCAACAAAGCCGCTGGCCCTCGAGCGCCTTCGCCACGCCTCCATGCCATCCAAGTGGCTGCTCTGCAACAGCGAGGGCGCAGCGCCGTGGCCGCTGGCACCATTAGGAGCCGAGCGACGGTGCGATCTGCGTCATCATCATCCATGCCGAGCATGGCTACAGAGGCCATGGCGCGAGCTCAGCTGCTACTCAAGTTCCCGCCATCAGCTGAGCAGGTGGACGAGTGGCGTGCCACCATCCAGAGCCTGCTCGGCTTCGCCGAAGCTGGGGGCTCACAGCAAGCCGGCCCGCCACAACCTCTCCAAGCGATGACAACAACTCGTGTTGCTGGTCGTACGAATGGGGCCACCCCCACGGTGTAATCCCCGCCATGGCAACCAGCACGAGCTCAACATTACCAAGAACCTGATGATGTCTTGATGGCCTCTTCGGACCCTCGAGCGCGCCCAGATCGACGGCCAGCCCCGAAAGGCAGGTGAGGGAGGACGCGTGTGGCGTCGATGACCCACGCCGTGATGACCCCCGCCGGAACAATGGGAGCAACGGTCCCAACGTTAACGATTCCATGCCCGATAATGGTTGGTGCCTGCCTTTCGAGGTTGGGTGCCCTGCCTTTACTCATGAGCTGCGAGAAGTCTATTGGCCATCCATCCACACGTTCAAGGCAGAGATACTTGTGAAGTATGATGGGAGACTCGACCCGGTAGAGTTCTGAGCATCTACACCATCGCCATCCAAGCTGCCGGGGGGAGGGATGAGAAGGTATTCACCAACTACTTTCCTTTGGCTCTCAAATCTAATGTGAGGTCTTGGTTGATGCATCTACCGGGGAACTCCATCTCTTCTTGGGCTGACCTTTGCTATGAGTTCATTGGCGCCTTCACTGGAGGCCATCAAGAGCCAGGCCGACCCAGTGATTTGCAGCTTCTCCAGCAGAAAGAGGAAGAGACACTCCGGAAGTACTTGCAGAAGTTCAGCAGAGTCCACAGGAAAATCCCAAACATCCATCTGGCAGTCGTGATATCCGCTTTCCAGTCCAATGTGCGCAACCGCAAGATTCGCGCCAAAATGAATGTGTGGTTGCCCAAGACTGTGAAGGAGCCATAAACCCTAGTGGATAAGTGTGCTCAGATGGAGGAGGGGAGGAAGTTGCCTGGAGAAGAGGAGTGCATCAATATGGATTCAAAAGATGATGATGAGTCCACCAGTCAGAAGAAGAGCAAGAAGCGCAATAAGAGGCGCAAAGGTAAGGCGGTAATGACTATTGAAGGATTGGGCACCCCTAGTACCGGCAAGACACCAAGGCTAAGGTCCCTGGCAAGAAGGCTGCAGTGTGCGCTGATTGCCGGGAAGTTGCGGCTGCCGAGAAGGTCGGGAAGGGCGATGGGTCGTACTGCAAGATCCATCGGACCAAGGGCCACGACCTTTAGGAGTGCTATGAGGTTGAGCAGTTGGTCAAGAGACAGAGAGCTGAGTATGAGAAGCGTGACAAGGACAAAGGTCAGAATGCCGCTGGCGGCAATGCGCTGATTGCCGGGAAGTTGCGGCTGCCGAGAAGGTTGGGAAGGTGAAAGCACATTTGCTCCCTGGGTGGTTTTGGTAATTAATGACAACATACTTTGTGGTTGGACTAATGCTTTTATCAAGTATGTTTCAGGAAAGTCAATCACTTTGGCATGGCGAAAGGACTGAAGAGGTGAACCCCTAGGATGCTAAGGAAAGGATTGGCAAGTGCTCAAGACTCTATTTTTGGTTTAGTGATCCAAGATCACATTGAGTCCATAGGAAAGCCAATACTATTAAAAGGGGATGAGGTTATGATGATGATCTGGTTGCTCAAAGTGCTTAGTGATTTATCTCTCAAACTATCGACAATCTTTCATTCCAACATATACTCATAAGTAATCTCGGTCCCACCGATTCCATAAACTCAGTCACACCGAGATGAACCACCTCAGCCATATACCCAAACCCTAGAAATTTCGGATTTTCCGATTCCAAACTCGGTCATACCAAACTAGTGTTGCCAACCTTCAGAACATACGTACTCAAATCGGTGTCACCGAGATGAGAAAGTCGGTCCCACCGAGAATGGCAAACCCTAGTCTTTGGAAGAATCGGACTAACCGAGATTGTATTTTCGGTCCCACCGAAAATCCCAATGTTCACAAGATTTGAACTTTCGGTCTCACCGAGTTGTCAACTTCGGTCTGACCGAGATTGGTCAAATGTGTGTAACGGTTGGATTTTGTGTGGAGGCTATAAATACCCCTCCACCTCCTCTTCATTCGTGGAGAGAGCCATCAGAAAGAACTACCACTCCTACCTTACATTTCTGAGAAGAGAACTACCTACCCTTGTGTTGAGATCAAGTTGCTCCACTCCCACCATATGAAACTTGATTTCTAGCCTTCCCAAGTTTCTTTCCACTCAATCCTTTCTTCCACCACAACCATATCAGTGAGGAGAGTTGAGCGTTGGGGAGATTATCATTTGAAGCACAAGAGCAAGGAGTTCATCATCACCAACACCATCTATTACCTTTTGGAGGGTGGTGCCTCCTAGATTGGTTAGGTGTCGCTTGGGAGCCTCCGTCAAGATGTGGAGTTGAACCAAGAAGTTTGTAAGGGCAAGGAGATCGCCTACTTCGTGAAGATCTACCCCGAGTAAGGCTAGTCCTCCATGGACGTAGGCCATGATGGCATAGACAAGGTTGCTTCTTCGTGGACCCTTCGTGGGTGGAGCCCTCCGTGGACTCTCGCAGCCGTTACCCTTCGTGGGTTGAAGTCTCCATCAATGTGGATTGACGATAGCACCACCTATCGGAACCACGAGAAAATTCTCCGTGTCTCCAAATTGCGTTTGCTCTTCACAACCTCTCCCTTACTACTTGTGCAATTTACTTTCCGCTGCCCATACTCTAGAATTGCATGTGTAGTATGTTGCTTGACTTGGTTGCATGATGCTTGACTCAATCTTCATTGTGAACTTGCTAAAGACTTGTGTTAATTAAAAGGCATAAACTTTTATCTTGTCGAGTAGTCTAATCACCCCCTCTAGACACTCTTGCCTTCAACGATCCTACAATTGGTATCGAGCATTGGTCTCCATTGCTTTGGTTTGCACACCATTGGAGGAAGATGGGCGTGTCTACGTTTGGGAGTGTTAGTCATAGAGTGCCTATTCTTGATGGAGTATCCTATAACTCGTGGAGGATTGAAATGCTTGCTATCTTTAAGATGTACAACTTGCAAAATATGTTGAAACCCCATATGTACCTCCATTTGACCCTTGCACCCTACTATGGATGAAGAGCTTGATTTGCTTCAGAACCTTAGAACTGTAAATCTTATCATTAGAGGCTTGCCCGATAACTTACTTGAGCTTGTCACAAACTTTGAGTGCGCCTATGCTATGTGGAAGTTCTTGGAAGAACTTTATCCGGACTACTCTTTGAGAGGTCTTGATGAAATTCTATACAAGACTATTGAGTTTGATATGATCGCCCAATGATCCTAACTTTGATAAATGCTTCTTTGAGCTTCGTGATCTTATGAAAAGAAGGGTGATCGGTTTTATCAATGTTCAATTAGAAATGCTCTTGTATTGCATTCCGATGATTATTGTCACTCTGACAAAACTGATGCAAGTCATTGTCAAATTGACCTAGGTATTGATGATGAATTATCTATGGGTCAATATGATGATGAGCATGAGCATGATGACGATTACTCCGATTCGGACACCGAGCTAGACAAGATCATGAAGAGTCTCATCTTATGGCAAATCTGAGAGACTACATATCCGGTGGAAAAGAGTGGATTCTTGATAGTGGATGCACCGATCACATGACCGGAGATGAAGACATGTTTCGAGAGCTTGCAAAGAACGATGGTCCACGCAAGTATGTGACTTTTGGAGACAACTCCAAGGGTAAGGTACTTGGCCTTGGTAAGGTGGCCATATCTCATGATAGCTCCATTAAAATGTCATGCTTGTTGAATCACTTGGATACAATTTACTTTCCGTGTCTAGATTAGTGACTTTGGATTCAATGTGCTATTCACCAAAGTAGATTGCCAAGTTTTTCGTCGTGACAATCATAACATGGTATTTACCGGTATCCGTAGAGGTGACCTATACATTGTCGATTTCACTAAGAAAGCTCAACCTAGAACTTGCTTCATTGCTAAATCTGCTAAAGGTTGGTTGTGGCATAGAAGGCTTGGACATGTTGGTATCGTAATCTAGATAAGCTAATCAAAGGTGATCATATTCTTGGTGTTAAAGATGTTTTCTTTGACAAAGATAGACTCAGAGTGCATGTCAAGCGGGAAAACAAGTAGGTGGAAGTCATCCGTGAAGAACATCATGACCACAAGGAGACCGCTTGAGCTTCTCCATATGGATCTCTTGGTCCCAATGCTTACAAAAGCCTTGGTAGTAACTCCTTTGGTCTAGTTATTGTTGATGATTTTCCAGATTTACGTGGGTATTTTTCTTGATGACAAATCGCAGGTCGGAAAATCTTCAAAACCTTTGCTAGAAAGGCCCAAAATCAATTTGAGGTGAAGATCAAGAAAGTTCGGAGCGACAATGGAGCGGAGTTCAAGAACGCCCATGTGGACTCTTTTCTCGATGAAGAAGGATTCTACATGAGTTCTCAGCTACGTACACACCTCAACAAAATGGAGTTGTTGAGAGGAAGAACGAGCAGCTCATTGAGATGGCGAGAACGATGCTTGATGAATACAAGACACGAAGCACTTTTGGGGTGAAGCCGTCGAGACGACTTGTCATGCTATCAACAGCTTTATCTTCACAAGCTCCTCGGCAAGACTTCATCTGAGCTCCTCACGGTAACAAACCCCAAGTGGGATACTTTCGTGTCTTTGGTTCAAAATGCTATATCCTTGATAAGCATCGTCGGTCTAAATTTGCTCCTAAAACTCATGAAGGTTTTTTCTCGGTTATGGATCAAACTCCCACACCTACCGTGTCTACAATAATTTCACCGAAAGGTTGAAGAGGCGGTAGATGTGAAGTTTGATGAATCTAATGGCTCATAAGTAGAGCAAATGCCTATTGATGTAGGAGACAAGGACCCATCGGAAGCCATTCAAGACTTATCCATTGGAAAGATCCGTCCCATGGAAGTGAAGGAGAGTACCTCATCTACATATGTGGAGCCCCCTACCTCATGGCAAGGTGAACCTCAAGGCAACATGGAGGCCTCCACAAGTGGAACTCACCAAGATGAGGAAGTGCGACAAGAAGATCCACCACAACCTCCTTCTCCACCACCTCAAGACAACACCAACAACAATGAAGAAGAAGAGGAAGATGAGGATAATGAGGAAGCTCACCGACCGCAACAAAAGCTATCTCGAGTTCGAGCAAGAGTCAAGAAGAATCATCCGTGGAACAAATGATGAATGACATCGACTCAGGAGAATTACTCGCTCTAAAACTCGTTTAGCTAACTTTTGTGAGCATTACTCATTTATTTCTAGTCTTGAACCTATGAAGGTAGAAGAAGCGCTTGAAGACCCGGATTGGGTGAGCGCTATGCACGAAGAGCTACACAACCGAGAGGAACAACGTTTGGACTTTGGTAGAAAGCCCAATGATGACCAAAACGTCATTGGAACCAAATGGGTGTTTCGGAACAAGCAAGATGAAGATGGACAAGTCATCCGCAACAAGGCTCGTCTCGTAGCACAAGGTTACACACAAATCGAAGGTATGGACTATGGTGAGAACTATGCCCCCGTTGCTAGACTTGAGTCCATTCGGATTCTTCTTGCTTATGCCAACCACCATGATATCACTCTCTATCAAATGGACATTAAAAGTGCTTTTCTAAATGGTGAAATTGAGGAGGAAGTATTTGTGAAACAACCTCCCGGATTTGTGAATCCTAAAAACCTAATCATGTTTACAAGTTGCACAAAGCTCTTTATGGTCTTAAACAAGCTCCTAGAGCTTGGTACAAATGCTTGACTAGCTTTCTTCTTGAAAAAGGATTTGAGATTGGAAAAATAGACTCAACGCTATTCACGAAAAGGGTTGATGGTGAACTATTTGTGTGCCAAATATATGTTGATGATATTATCTTTGGTTCAACTAACCCGATTTTAGTGAGAAGTTTGGAAAGCTTATGTCGGAGAAGTATGAGATGTCCATGATGAGTGAACTCAAATTCTTCCTTGGGTTGCAAATCAAGCAATCTAAGGAGGGTACTTTTGTCTCACAAACAAAGTACACCAAGGATCTCTTCAAGAAGTTCAACATGCAAGAAAGCAAAGGTATGAAAACCCCATGCCTACTAGTGGACATAATGACTTGACTAAAGATGGAGAACACATTGATCAAAAGGTTTATCGATCCATGATTGGTTCTCTACTATATCTCTGTGCTTCGTCCCGACATAATGTTGAGTGTATGCATGTGTGCTCGATATCAAGCAGCCCTAAAGAATGTCATCTTAAAGCTGTTAAAAGAATTGTGAGATATTTGATACACACACTAACTTTGGCATTTGGTATCCTAAGAGGGCCTCTTTCGATCTTGTTGGCTATTCCGACTCGGACTATGCCGGAGACAGATTGATAGAAAGTCAACTTCGTGCGTGTCAATTCCTGATCGATCCCTTGTATCTTGGTCATCCAAGAAACAAAATTCGTATCATTATCTCTTGCCAAGCGAATATATTGCTGCTGGTTCATGTTGTGCTCAATTACTATGGATGACACAAGCGCTTAAGGATTATGGGATACATGCGAGACATGTTCCTTTGCTTTGTGACAATGAGAGTGCAATTAAGATTGGACACAATCCGTGCAACACTCTCGCACGAAACACATTGAAGTTCGCCACCATTTTATTCGTGATCACATTGCTAAGGGTGACATTGATCTTAAGCATGTTCAGATCGACAAACAGCTTGCAGATATCTTTACAAAACCACTTGATGAGAAAGTGTTTTGTCGCTAAGGAGTGAGTTGAACATCATTGATGCTTCAAACTTGGAGTGAAAACTCCATTGATGCATGCAAGGCATGAGCCTAGTTGACTAATCCTTGATATTTCTCTTATGATGATGATCATATGTCTTGGACACATTTGCCCCTTGTATTGCATCTAACTCCTTGCAGTACTTGGATGGTCTACATTCAACAAGATTATCACACACTCAAATCATGAGTAATCTTGTCATTGACCAAGTATCTAGCTCTTTGGGATGTTGAGTTCAAGGAACAAAATTCCACATATCCTTTATGACACCTTATACATCTAGTACTTGACTCTTGTCATCTTGGATATTCTTGAGTATTTCCTTACGTGCCTAACCCATGTAGGAAGATGAACTATACAATTGGAAATGGTGCTCCAACTTCACATTCTATGAGCATCTACATCACGTTCACCTACATGAGTACAAGCAACAACAAGCCCAAGGTATGTTTTTTCACATCTTGAAGAAGCTTTGCTCAAAGACATGAGTACAAGCAGCTTCAAAAGGTGTGATCACATCAAAATGTTTAATCGAAAAATGGCAACCCCATTTTGAGCTTAAGCGATGAGTATGACCTATGATCAAATGTTCTCATTTGGCTCCTAAGTCAATATACTCAAACATAGGTGACCTAGTCGCCGACCCCTGCCTAGATGAAGTACATATGTCCGAATTTCTCTGCTTTTCTCATTGAGAGTTCTTGCTTATTTTCAAAAAAAAATCATCTAGCAATCGTTTTCATTTCTATTTCTTCTGCTCTTGTGAATATCCTTTTGGCTCTGATAAATTCCCTGAAAATCTTTTACAAATTCATTGCAAATCTTTTGAAACATTCCTTGCAAAGTGAGCTGAATTATTTCTACATTTCCTTGGAATTAAACTCGGCGTCACCGATTTAAATATTTCGGTCTGACCGAAAAGGATCAGTCCTAAGTCTCTGACTTTCGGACACACCGATCCATATCAATTCGGTGTCACCGATTTACATTCACCAGGACATCATCTTCTGCAGTTCAACAAAATGAATTATTCGCATACTAAATTTGCTCGGCCAGATTCTTAAGGATCCCACTTCTTTCCTTCCATCTTTCCTGACCTTCCTAGTTTACTGTCCTTTTCGGCACTTGATGTCAAAGGGGGAGAAGATTTAGGGGGAGTTTAGGGGGAGATTGGAAGATAAAGGGAGAAGAGAAAAGTTAAAGGGAGAAGAAGAACAATCTTACCTTAAGGGGGAGAGGATCACATCAAAGCTTTGCCGTATTTCTCTTTGATAATACTTTTGGCATTATTCTTTTGATTTTGCTTCTCTTGCTCTCACAATTGGTATCTTATGAAAAGCACAATTGGTATCTTATGAAAAGCAAAATCTCTCAGAGCTCATTGAAAATCTTTTAGTCTTGGGAGACATGTTTGCTGATTCAAGCTAGTGCTCATCATGAGACACTCTTCATACATGTCATCCCTGGCTTGGTACTCTTGATGTTCTTGCAGTTGGTTGAAGGAATACTCTTGTGTTATCTAACCTTGTTTTCTCAAGCTTATTTCTTCAGGTACAATGCCAAGGAACTTCAAGGTAAGTATATGCATCTTGCAGAATGTGCATGATGGTGACTTGCTTGTGAATACTTGTTTGCAAGAAATCACCATGCACATATGCATCATCACTCACTTATCCTCATCTGCTCGATGCATATAGCCAAGCTGCATGTAGCACATCTTGCTTTTGCTCTCATGTGTGCTTGTGGTAGTCCAAAACCATAATCTATGAAAAGCTTGCACACTTGTAGGGGAGCCTGTACTACATGTTTGTCAAAGCTTTAATGATAATCCTGTCTTTCCTTCAGTAAGCTTTGATATCTTATCTTGTGTGTTGCCATCAATTACCAAAAAGGGGGAGATTGAAAGCACATTTGCTCCCTGGGTGGTTTTGGTAATTAATGACAACATACTTTGTGGTTGGACTAATGCTTTTATCAAGTATGTTTCAGGAAAGTCAATCACTTTGGCATGGCGAAAGGACTGAAGAGGTGAACCCCTAGGATGCTAAGGAAAGGATTGGCAAGTGCTCAAGACTCTATCTTTGGTTTAGTGATCCAAGATCACATTGAGTCCATAGGAAAGCCAATACTATTAAAAGGGCATGAGGTTATGATGATGATCTGGTTGCTCAAAGTGCTTAGTGATTTATCTCTCAAACTATCAGCAATCTTTCATTCCAACATATACTCATAAGTAATCTCGGTCCCACCGATTCCATAAACTCACCACACCGAGATGAACCACCTCACCCATATACCCAAACCCTAGAAATTTCGGATTTTCCGATTCCAAACTCGGTCATACGAAACTAGTGTTGCCAACCTTCAGAACCTACAGACTCAAATCGGTGTCACCGAGATGAGAAAGTCGGTCCCACCGAGAATGGCAAACCCTAGTCTTTGGAAGAATCGGACTAACCGAGATTGTATTTTCGGTCCCACGAAAATCCCAACGCTTCACAAGATTTGAACTTTCGGTCTCACCGAGTTGTCAACTTCGGTCCGACCGAGATTGGTCAAATGTGTGTAACAGTTGGATTTTGTGTGGAGGCTATAAATACCCTCCACCTCCTCTTCATTCGTGGAGAGAGCCATCGAAAGAACTACCACTCCTACCTTACATTTCTCGAGAAGAAAACTACCTACCCTTGTGTTGAGATCAAGTTGCTCCACTCCCACCATATGAAACTTGATTTCTAGCCTTCCCAAGTTGCTTTCCACTCAATCCTTTCTTCCACCACAGCCATATCGGTGAGGAGAGTTGAGTGTTGGGGAGATTATCATTTGAAGCACAAGAGCAAGGAGTTCATCATCACCAACACCATCTATTACCTTTTGGAGGGTGGTGCCTCCTAGATTGGTTAGGTGTCGCTTGGGAGCCTCCACAAGATGTGGAGTTGAACCAAGAAGTTTGTAAGGGCAAGGAGATCGCCTACTTCGTGAAGATCTACCCGAGTAAGGCTAGTCCTCCGTGGGCGTAGGCCATGATGGCATAGACAAGGTTGCTTCTTCGTGGACCCTTCGTGGGTGGAGCCCTCCGTGGACTCTCGCAGCCGTTACCCTTCGTGGGTTGAAGTATCCATCAACGTGGATTGACGATAGCACCACCTATCGGAACCACGAGAAAAATCTCCGTGTCTCCAAATTGCGTTTGCTCTTCACAACCTCTCCCTTACTACTTGTGCAATTTACTTTCCGCTGCCCATACTCTAGAATTGCATGTGTAGTATGTTGCTTGACTTGGTTGCATGATGCTTGACTCAATCTTCATTGTGAACTTGCTAAAGACTTGTGTTAATTAAAAGGCATAAACTTTTATCTTGTCGAGTAGTCTAATCACCCGCCCTCTAGACACTCTTGCCTTCAACGATCCTACAGAAGGGCGATGGGGCATACTGCAAGATCCATCGGTCCAAGGGCCACGACCTTTAGGAGTGCTATGAGGTTGAGCAGTTGGTCAAGAGACAGAGAGCTGAGTATGAGAAGCGTGACAAGGACAAAGGTCAGAATGCCGCTGGCGGCAATAAGTGCAAGGATGCTTTTATTACTAAGTATTTTCTGCCCACAAAAATCATTTCCCTTAGAACCCAGATCATGAACTTCAAGAAACTCTAACATGAGCATATTGCATAATCTTGGGAAAGGATGGAATTGATGCTAAGGAATTGCCCAACTCATGGGTTAAATCTTTGGATGATCATACAAAATTTTTATGCGGGGTTGAATTTTGTTTCTCGAAATCTTTTAGATTCTGTCGCAGGGGGTACCTTTACAGAAATTACTTTCGGTGAAGCTACTAAATTTCTAGACTATATTATGGCAAATTATTCACAATGGCATACCAAAAGAGCTCCTACTAGTAAAAAGGTCAATTCGGTAGAAGAAATAAATTCTTTGAGTGAACAAGTTGATGCTCTTATGAAGTTGGGTGCTAATAAAAGTGCTCCTATTTATTTTAATGATGTTCCTTTGTCTATTTTGATTGAGCAAAATAGTGATGCCTTATATGTGAATTTTATCTCCCAAAACAATTTCAATAACAATGCTTATAGAGGTAATTTTAATCCTAGGCCTTTTCCTTGTAATTCCTATAATAATTATGGTAATTCCTATGGTAATCCTTCTTATAGTAATAATAGGAACACCTCTGATATTGAGAATAATATTAAAGAATTTATCAATACTCAAAAAGTTTTTAATGCTACGATAGAAGAAAAGCTAAATAAAGTTGATGATATGTCTAGAAGTATTGATAGAATTTCTCATGTTGTAGAAACTCTCAAGATGAAATTTTTTGTGCCTAAGGTTCAAGAATCAATTAAAGCTCTTTATGTTTCTATGGACGAAAGTAATAAAAGAACCGCTATGCTTAGAGCTAAAATAGAATTTTTAGAAAAAGAGTTTTCTAGTGATTGCTCTCATAAAAGTGATGAAGATCTTAAAATGATTGGTGTTTCTTCTATTGATTCTTTGTTTAGTAAAATTAAAATTGATGAAAAATGGACTGGAGAAGAGTCAACTTTAGCTAGAAGACGTCCTGATAGTTCGGAGGGTGAAAATCTTGTTGAGAAAATTGATAAAAGTGGGTTTGAAGAGGTCAAAACTTTAAATAGTGATGTGCCCACTATTTTGGATTAAAAAGACTTCAATTATGATAGTTGCTCTTTGGTTGATTGTATTTCTTCATTGCAATCCATGATAAATTCACCCCATGCTTATGAACAAAATAAATCTTTTACTAAACATATTGTTGATGCTATGATGAAAGCTTTTGAAGAAAATTTGGAATTAGAAGTTTAAATTCCTAGAAAATTACATGATGAATGGGAACCTACCATCAAAGTCAAGATTAAAAATTATGAGTGTTTTCCTTTATGTGACTTGGGTGCTAGTGTTTCTACGATTCTGAAATCTTTATGTGATGTGCTTGGTCTTACCGATATTGAAGAATGCTCTTTAAATTTGTGCTTGGCGGGTTCTACTAATAAAAAGCCTGTGGGAAGAATTAATGATGTTCTTATTCTTGCAAATAGGAATTACGTGCCAATTATACTTCGTAGACCGTTTTTACGTACTATTGGTGCCGTGATTGATATGAAAGAAGACAATATTAAATTTCAGTTTGCACTAAGGAACGTTATGGAGCACTTCCCTAGAACAAGAATTAGGCCACCATATGAATCAATCATGAGGGCATCGTATGGATCTAGAATCAAACATGACAAGACTTAGATCCTTCGCATTATGCCTAGCTAGGTGTAGCACCGAAGATGCGATTCTATCCCAATCACGTGATGAATTTAGGATTGGGGCACAATCACATTTCGAGCGCATAGCAAGGTGGATATGATTACAACATACCATGTACAGAATAGATGAGAATACAAAATAAAGGCTTACACTCGCCACAAGCTACAACATGAATACAACAATTCATCAATACATAGAAATCATCATACAGAAGAGCAAGATCTGACTACCGATTAAATAAAAAGAAAAAGAAGAACGACATCCACCCTACTAGCCCAGGCTCCCGACCCGGAACCTATATCCCTTGATCGAAGAAGCAGAAGAAGAAGTCCAAACAAGCAAGCATCCCACTCATGTCAGATCATCACATTACCTGTACCTGCGATTGTTGTTGTAGTAATCTACGAGCCATGAGAACTCAGCAATCCCATTACCATTGGTATCAAGACTAGCAACGCTTAATGGGTATGGAATGGATAAGTGGTGAAGTTATAGCAAGCGACTAAGCATTGTACGGTGGCTAACTTACGAGTACAAGAATAAGATAAGAAACTACGCAAGCGGTCGCCAACTAGTAATGATCAAGAAGTGATCCTGGACTACTTATGTTCAAGCATAACCCAACCATGTTCTCTTCCCAAACTTGCTTGAAAAGAGACAGTCACGGTTACACACACGTTTGGTGTATTTTATTTCGGATCTGGTGTCAAGTCCTCCACAACCGGATATTAAAAACTCCCATCTTCCACATAACCGCGGGCACGTCTTCTAAAATTTTAAACCCTGCAGGGGTGTCCCAACTTAGTCCATCACAAATTCTCACGATCAACGGAGGAATATCCTCCTCCCAGGACAACCCGATCAAGCTCTGAATCCCGATTCAGAAGACATTTCGACAATGGTAAAACAAAACTAGCAAGACCACTCGGTGCATAAATATCCCGATAGGAGCCGCGTGTATCTTGTTCTCAGGATAACACCATCTATGTGAAGTGGACAGTAGCCAAAATACCATCGAGTTGCCGCGAGGTGGCGCCGCCGACTGCTAGGTAGGTGGACCAACACTCATATGGAGCACTGGACAGGGGGATTGATTAAGAGACCTCGGGGGCCGGCAGGTCCCTATGCAATTTTTAGTTGTTATTAGGCAAATGGTAAAGCCAATGTTGTGCCTTGCTGGAAGAGATTTATTCAAAGCGAACTGTCAAGAGGGGCCCATAAACCCCAACCGTGTTAGGAACGCAAAATCAAGGAACATAAAACCGGTATGACGGAAACTAGGGCGGCAAGAGTGGAACAAAACACTGGCAATTGGTCAAGCTTTCCACCCTTTACCAAATATATAGATGCATTATTTAAATGAGAGATATGGTGATATCCCAAGAAATCCATGTTCCAACATGGAATAACCTGCAAGTAGCAACGCTATAAGAGGGTCTGAGCAAAGCGGTAACATAGCCAAACAACAGTTTTCTAGGAGGGTGGAAAAGGTTACAGGCTGTCATGGCAATTTGGGAGGCTTGATAAACAAGTGGTAGGTAGCGCGATATAGCAATAGCATCGAGACAACTAGCAAAGCAAAGATAGTAGCGAGATCCAAGGTGACGGTCATCTTGCCTGAAATCCAGCTAGGAAGAAGAACGGGCCCATGAAGTAGACAAACCAACGTAGTCGAATGAGTCCTCACAATCGCAACATTACCGGAGCTATTAAGAAGAAGGACAACCGGAAAGAAGCAAAGAACATGGTAAACAACCATCACATGAACATGGCTTGATGCATAAACAAGTATGATGCATGTCCAATTTAATAATTGATGGCATGGCAAAGTGCAAGAAACAATAGTACAAACTAAGTGGAGTTCGATATGCAACAAGTTGCATATTGACGAAACACCACGTTCGAGTATTTAGTTCGCTCTCGTTTATGGTACTCATCAATATTAAATGTTGTTAAACATGGCAAGACGTGAAGCCTAATAAATCATGGCGAGACATGGTGGCACACGTAAGGAGGTGGCCGAAGCAGGCGGATCCGGGTGCAGCTCGCCGGAGTCGCGCCCGGAGGCAGAGCGGGAGGCCATGGTGGAAAGGTTGAGCACCTGGAGAGAGAGAGTGTCAGGACCAAGACTCAATGCCACATCGATCTAGCATGTAACACCTCATATCACTTTGCGGCCTCACGCACGGTATTCCCACGAGTGTCGCCTTACCTTTGCCCGGGACCGTTTGCGCCTTTTGGCACACGTATATGATAGTGTTGCTAGCATCCATATGATAAGGAGCCCGGGCTGACATGGCTAGTCGTAAACCCAAAGTGGCACAAACTTACGAGGACAGCATCCATGACCCGAAGATCGAGCGTGTCGGTCATCATTGAGTGAATCCAGTGTAGCACTGGGCTAGCAGACTCGTGAACCGGGCTGTAGCGGCTAACAGGACTCGGTATTCATCGCGACATTTCCGAAGGACGGACACGAGAACGAAGAAGGACACATGCCGGCCAGCCAAAGTGTTCGGGAGCGATAGCAAGCTACCATGGCTCGATGGAAGCACTAGGAGACATTTCCGTAAGAGAGGCTACTAAGGATAAACAACTAGATAGTCAGATCCCACACATACCAAGCATTTCAATAACATACACACAATATGCTCGATATGTGCAAATACAACATGGCATCACAACATGACACTAAAACTCAAGTATTTATTCATTAGGCTCCGAGGAGCGAGATATTACAAACATGGGTCTCACGACCCAGCATTCAGAGCATACAAGTCATAGCACAAGCGGAAGCTTAACATGTCTGAGTACAGACATCTACAAATGAAAAAGGCTTAGAAGCCTGACTATCTACTAGATGCTGCCGAGGGCACAAGATCGTAGCTGAGGTAACAAGCTAAACGTCGAATTCCAAGCGGAACTACTAGCGAGACTGAAGTCTCTCTGTAAAAACATAAAATAGGCAAACGTGAGTACAAATGTACCCAGCAAGACTTACATCAGAACTAACTACATATGCATCATTATCAACACAGGGATGGTGGGGTTTAACTGCAGCAAGCCAGCTTTGACTCGATGGCTATCTGAACTACATTGCAATGTAACTCTTTGAGGTGGCGCTACGAGTCCACATATTCACCATGTCAATACACCACTATGGATCCGCTCCCGTCTCCCTACGAGAACGCCATCCATAGCACTCACGCTTATCTTGCGCATTTTAGAGTATCCACTTTCACTTGTCTATGAACTGTACAAGGGATCCAAGTTTCCATATCCGAGGAATCCAGCTATTCGAATAGATAATGATAACCCTGCAGGGGTGTACTTCTTCACACACGCTCTCGCCACTTATCGCCCTGTACACATCATGTACCTCGGCAACCTTCAAGCGGAAGCTGGGCGAGGGAGTCGGCCACGACCTGACTAACCACACAAGTCTCTCGTCCAGGTTTATCGCCTATTCGGGTTCCATCCGCAAGGAGATCCGGCCGGGGTGTCGCTGATGGCCCCAAATGATGTGAGCAGGGTTCCCAAGCCCACCATCCGGGTGCCATTTGGTACACCGTGCCACTGTGCCTAGTCTGTCCCAAGCCCACCTGAACCGGGTGCCACTTGGTAGACTAATAACACTACCTACAAACACCAGAAACTAGTTGCAACTCCTGGACAGAGATCAAGTTGATTAATAAGCCGAGAGGGGCCGAGTTACCGGAACCCAATGTGTGGTAGTAACTATTCATGGATCACAAACACAAAACTCAGTTCCTGAGGACGGCTGCAATGAGACAACCCACCATGTACTCCTACATGGCCTCTCACCGCTACCTTTACCAAATCGTGTTCACACACTTAGCTCTCGACAGTAGGACATGTTCGCACACCTCCAATTCATTCCCGATGAATCAGACCTGACTCAACTCTAAGCAGTAGTAGGCATGACAAACAAACATGAATGAGTAGGCACATCAGGGCTCAAACAACTCCTACTCATGCTAGTGGGTTTCATCTATTCTTGTGGCAATGACAGTCATCACGAGAGGATAAAGGGGTTCAACTACCGCAGCAAGTAACAGTTGTATCGTTGTTGTCCTAATGCAGTAAATTAGAGCAGGAGCGAGAGAGTGGGATTGTATCAGAATGAACAAGGGGGTTTTGCTTGCCTGGCACTTCGGAAGATAATATAGCTCTTCATTAGTGTCATCGATCACGTCGTCGGTACGTCATCTACTGAGAGGGGACAAACATCGGCAACAGAGAAGGAACACAATCAATGCAATGCAACAATATGATGCATAATCATGACATGGCAATATGATGGTGTTTTGAGCTAATGCAACTAGCAACAAAGTTAAATGAAGTTGGTTTGAACCCTAAGTTCAAATTCAAACTCCATATGTTATTATTCAAATGCCTTTATTTGATTTGACCTAAACAGTGAACAAAAGTTATTCTAACATGCATGAAAATGGTACAGATGGATAGACTGGATTTTTCTGATCATTTTTCATATATAATTTATTTCATTTGGAGTTACGGTTGAATTTCTATGGATTTTAGAAGTTTTGGCTATTTTCTGAAATAAATAAATCATTACTGACTTATTTAAAATCCAGAAACGATTAATTGCGTCAGCATGACGTCACCCTAATGTCAGCAGGTCAACTGGGCGCCTCCAGTCAAACAACTAACTAACAGAGTTAGTTTATTGTTAGGTTAGCACTAAGCTAGGTTAATTAGGACTAGGCCCACACGTCAGTGGCTTGGTTAGTTAACTAAATTAGTTTAACACTAATTAAACCTACGCTAATTAAGAAGGGGCCTGGGCCCACCTTTCGTTGACCCACGGGAGTCAAACCCCAGGTCAGCAAGGTCAACTCGCCGGCGGCTCGACGCCGGCGACGACGGACACGGCGGAGGGCTTCGGAAAACGCCCACAGGGCTCGGTTTTGGACGCGGGTTGCGGCTACGGGAAGCTGAGAGTCTCGCGCATCCAACGGCGGCAACAGCTCGCGCCAGAGTGGACTAAATCGACGGCGGCAGCAACTTTTGCGGCGGCCGGAGTTCGTGCGAGCACTAACTGGACGCGGGGATAAATTTCCGGACGAGCTAGTGGGTGCGGTAGGATCGTGGGAGCACGCGGAGTGCAGTGGCGTGCTCTGCTACAAGCTGCAGCGGCTGTGTCCACGGCGGCGATGAGGCACGGCGCCGGCGAGCTTCGGCTCCGATGGAAAAGGCGGCTACGATGAGAAAAACGCCACGGGGTTAGGGGGAAGCGACGGGAAGCTCACAGCGCATCCGATGGAATCGTCGGAGAGCTCGGGGACGCGCTGGTGACGGCGAATCAGCGACGGCGACTCTCGGTGCAGGAGGTTGAAGATGAGCTCCAAGGTGGCGTCACGGGGCATCCGGCGATGTGATCTCCGACTTGAGGGTGCGGTGTTCGACGGTAGAGCAGTGGGACACGATGGAGGGGCGAGGGAGGCCCGGTGGCCCTGGGTATGGCGAGCGGCGGTCTTGGGTGTGCTCGGCGGCGCGAGGAAGAGGGCGAAGCAGAGGAAGGAGGGGAAAGTGAGAGGGGGTCGTCCTCATCTCCTGGGCGTGCAGGTGGACTCGGGGGAGGCTAGCCAGTGTGAGCAGGGTGGCGCTTCGACCTTGCTATGGTCTCTCCTCTCGCCTCTTGGCAAAGGTTGAAGATGACTGGCAAGTCACCAGGTGGGCTGGGCCGGCCAGTGGGCCGCCAGGTAAGTGGCCCGTGGCCTTTCTCTCTGTCTCTCCTCTCTCTTTTGTTTCTGTTTTGCTATTTTATTTTTCTGTTTTGATTTAGTTTCTAAACCAAATCATTTTTGTAGCTTTTGAAAATTATTATGTGGCCTGATACAAAATATTCAAAGCCACTCACAAGTTTTCAGAATTTTTGGAGTTATAAAAGTATTTATAGGAATTTATATCTCCAACTCAAATAAGTATTGATTTAATTCAAAGACCAAAAATGTCCTGGACAAATGTGTATCATCTCTGGTTAAGGTTTTCACCTTTTCCCATAAATCATGAACATTTATGAGGGCATTTTGGGTTTATTGAAAAAGATTTTATTTGATCCTATTTGAATTCTTTCTGATGCTAGGGTTTGATCAATCCCCATTTCAACTTAAAAAATATTTAAACATGATGCAACAGACAAGTGCTAGCCTAGTGCAAGGTAAAGCTAGGGATGTGACAGAGAGGTCAGAGGGGAAGAGAGGGAAGGGAGAGAGGAAAGGAAAGAGAAGGGAGCATAGGCGCGGCCTGGTGGAGATGAGGTCGAGGCAGGGGCACATGACGGGGGCGTGATGATGCTCGCCGTCGAGAAACAAGGGGCACAGGCGGGCTGCTACTGGGACGACGAAGAGGAGCTCCTCTCCTCGTGGAGCTGCTGGAGGAGGGGCTGCGGGAGCACGGGCGCGGGGACATTCTGGGAGGTGCTGGTGGTTGCTGGCAGTGGAGAGGATCGACGGAGTAGACGAGGGCGTAGGGTCAAGGTTCGGTGCAGGCGCACGGGAGCAGCGGGGCTCTGCTTGCGGGGGGCTGGGAGCAAGGCTGCGGTGGATGGTGCTTCTCTGGGTGGTGGGTTTGATCGATGGAAATGTATTAAGAAGGGGATCTGGGAGTTTGGGCAGGTGGTGGCTGGTTGGTGCGAAGGGGATCCCAAGGTGGAACAAAGACAGTGGCTGTGGCGGAGGGATGGAAGGATGGGATAGGAGAATAGGCTAGGGTTGAGGCTGATTAAATAGGTAGGTGGGTTAGAGGGTGCACTGGTTTTTTGACCCTCCGATTAGATCGGACGGTTGAGAAAAATAGGTCAGGGAGTTCAAATGAGAAAACGAAGATATTTTCGGGATGTTTGGGGATGATCCGGATCCAATGGTGATCCCTGAGCGGTTCGGATTCGGGACAACTTTCAGACGCGCGCGAGGGGTTTGACAAAAGGCCACACAGGCATGGAGGGGTTTGACAGGCTCAGAGAAGAGAGAGAAGGGAGCGGTCCAGTTAACATGAGAGGAGGTCAACAGAGACAAGGAAGAATAACAACTACGAGTGGATGCAAGTTTTATGAAAACATGCGGATGCAATGCACATGATGCCATGATGAAATGCAACAAGCAAAACAAATCACACGACGAAACTCAGAATACATGGAAGACATCTGGAGCGTCGGTTCCGGGGTGTCACAACACTCCTCCACTTACAAGAGATCTCGACCCAAGATCCTAGGGATGGCACCGGAGAGAAGCGGAAAAGGAAGAGGTAAAACAAAGTTGCTTCTTCGACAAATGAGTGAAACCAAAGAACCTTAGAGATTGCAAAAACTTGAAAGAAAAAACACAACAGAGATGAACAAGATTGCAAATACTCTGTGGGACAAGAGTAACCAAGAATATGATGAGAATGGTGAGCTTAGTGACAAGATAGACATTGAAACCACTCCGATTAAAACAAGATCAGAAAGGAGGAATTCAGGCAGCACTCCAATTGAAAAGAGAGACAAGACTTCATAAGATGAAAGGAACTTGAATAGAGGACACAACACTCATGTTAACTGGATAAGCAAGGAAAAGAACATGATCTTGGCAAAACGAGGTGATGGGTCAAAGAGAGCAACATCCCAATGCCTCCGGAACAAAAGAATAAAAGCTAGACCATTAGAAAGAAAAGAACATAGAAGAAAATGAGAACTTCTACCACATTTGAATTGAAAAAGCATACTTACAAAGAAGAATTGAATGGTGTTGATTGAAAATCAACAAGGAAAAGAATAAGCTTGTTGTGGGCTTATGGAAAACATCTCAAAACTTGAGGTGAAATTTTGCTACTACCAAATGATTGATTAGTTGAGAGGAACGAAGAGATGCAAGACTCCTTTCACCGGGATAAGAAGGAGAAGATTGAATCATTGATAAGCACCATAATAGCAACATTCCTTAGAGAAGGATTTAGCTGAAATACAACCCAGGATTACTCCAATGAATAAATTAAGGGGTTGACATGATCTCCTGAACAGAGAAAAATGATGGGTTTAAAATATGTCACTCTTGCTTGTGAATCATGAAACACGAACTCAAATTGTCAAGAATAACATAACGCCACCTCAAAAGACAAGGCAAAAAAAATTGCACTTCGGAATGCAAGAAGAAGAATACTTGCTCTCCTCCAAGAAGGATCTTGAAGAAGACTTCGAGAATGAATGAAATCTTTGATGAACCATCATGAGAAACTTCATGAAGAACTCTTGTAAGGAAATAAATGGTAGGAAGGAAGTGAAGGTTGAAAAAATAACAACATGAAACCTTGCGATGATTTAGATGGAGCTTCGTGACAAGATAATTGATATAGCTTGGAACTCCGGAGAAATAAAGATGTAGCACTTCAAACCGAGAATCTATTTGTCATGAACAAACTTTCGAAGAAAGAATTAATCAATTGGATGAAACAAGAATAAGAATAATGATATGTCTATCCTTCACCAATTTAAATTGATGAGAAGCAACAGATTTAGCATACTACTTATTCTCATTGAAAAGGATTAAAGAGAGATCTCGCACAATCTTGAGAAATTATTCAATGAATCACCGGTAGGATTGGAAAGAATGAATGAATTGATATGCTGAGAAAGGAAAAAGGAATCTTGAATGAACCATCATAGGAGTTGAAAATGGACGAAGAAAAGAAGACAAATCACTAGGAGAATTGGAAAACGAGTGAAGTTACTTGAGGAAATATAGATACAAGAGAACGAAGAGATCACGAGCTAGCTAGAGAATACTTTGAACAATGCACAGGAAGAATTGGGAACGAGAGCTCAATGTTGAGTATGAATAAAATGATGGCCTTCAGAGAATCAAAATGGAAATAGCTTTGAAATTCTTCGGATGGACATGAGAAGAATTTCTCATGATTGGAACAAATTAAGAGGATAGCATCAACCTAGCACCACAAATCTTCAAGAAGACGGGCAAGATTTGGAGGAGAACTCTTCTTCGGTCTTCAAAAGTTGAGAATGAGGCCGAGAAACACCACCAAAATTTTTGAGACACTTCGGAACAATGAAGAATAGAGAGGTTGAGCCAAAGATGAAAAGAATTTGAAAGCAATCTTAGAGAAGGCATATGACTGATGATAATTCATTCTTACGTCAAACTTTAAAAGAATTTGAGAATAGCTCCATAAAAAAATAGAGGAGTCAGGTAAGATCCTGGGAAAAGACCTGGGGGTTATGGTCCCACTTGAAAGAAACACCGTTGAACAATTTTTTTAAAGAGAGATTGCACCGGTTGAATTAAACAGCTTGAATGAGGTAAGAACCTTGAAATAGCTTGAAAGGATTAAGAATGGAAACTTGAATCTTCTGAGATATCTTCGGCACTTCGGATATGAATAGAGAGAGGTGTATAAATAATAGAGACTTGGATAAGAAATTCCAACATGGAAAAACATGTGAACCAAAAGGAAGAGATATGATTAACACCAAAGCTCGAATTGACTCCACCGGAAAAGAAAAGAGAGCGAAGAATAATAAACTTGAAGCTCATGCATCTTCACGAGGAAACACCAGATAAGAACATTGAATGGAAAAAACTAGGTAGACTTCTCATGAATAAAATGGATACTTGATTAAGATATATGAGTCCTTGAAGAAAAAGGGTGGGATGGTGGGAAAACAAATGCAACCTGGGACGGGCAAAACGAACACCATTGAGAAGAACTAATAATTGATCTTGAAAATGTTGAAGGGGTCAGATTAACTTGAAGAGAAGCACGCCGGTTGCGAAGAATTTTACATGACAATCTCAATGATCAAGATGGATTAGCACTCCCATAGAAATACGAGAACATCGGTTAGAAAAGGTATGGAATCAACACTTGACTTGGAAGCAACTCGAATACCACAACTCAGAACAAAACAAAGGATTTGGCTTGCGAAATAAGCCGAAACAAACATATGATAGAGATCTCGTCCGAAATTTCTGTGGTGGGGCCCACATGGGCTCGATCGTACAACATCATCATGTACAAGGCAGTGCACATGACATACGAAGCATCCCCGAGTAAGCATAGACAAGGACTCTTTAAGACACAATGAGACCACTGTAAAACCAACCATGGACAGGCGGACCACTAGACATCGAACCCCAATTCACGTCATGCATCTGTCGGAAAGATATCCTTGGTAACTACTTGAATTCCCACTAATGAACTCCCAAAACTTTCTGCTTATGCAATCTGGTATGGGGGATATAAGGAGGCACAAATATCTCACACAACTAACATATCCTACACTCCAACTGTATCCATCCGTCAATACATAACCAAGAAAATCTCGGAAATTGTGTACCTCAGACCTTCAAACACACAACGATACTAGTCACGGAAGATCATCCGTGCTATCTCCTCTAGTACCGCGGATAAGTCACGACACTATTTGCCACCGTGAAAAGTATGGGAGTGTTTCAGTAACACCCCGATAATTAAGCTACAGTAAACACACACCCTAATGGTGCCATGTCATTGCTGTTAAGATTCTAATCTCACTTTGAACCAAACCGAATTCAAATTCAATTTAAATTAAAGTCAAACTATTAATTCTTCAACCAGTAAAACAAAAATGTTCGCTAGTTTGCAAAATTCACTAACTAATTGTCCCGAATAAACCAATATTATTGGAATTACTAAAGTACCCTTAACCTGTTTAAAATTTGGACTAACAGCTTTTAATTGATCCTTTTCAATTTAAGTAAGTATTTCCACTTTTCAAAATAAGATAGAACTCGTTGTGCTAGCTCATATCATTGCATGGTATTTAGGTGTAAAGTTTCAAGTTAAACAAAATTCAATTGCTATTTATTAAAAATACAAAACAGAGCAGAAATCTGAAACAAAATAAAAATAAAAATGGAAAGATGAAAGACCTAAGCTACTGTGCATGTGGGGCTCTTGTGCGTACAGTATGGCCTGGCCCAATTTGGCCAGCCTTTCGACCTCCTCCCACAACAGGAGAAGGCCGAGGCGCCATGGTTGCTGGGAGATCGCCTCCGTGCACTGCCGCGCCACGGAGGGGATAAGAGCAAGCCCCTGTGCCCCCTCACTCTTCCCCGGTAACCCTAGCACGCCCGTTCCCCTCGCTCGTTTCTCTCCCCCTCGAGTTCGTCAGTGCCCGAAGATGAAGTTGCCGCTGCCCCATCATTGTCGTGGCCACCGAGCTTCCCGCGGGCTGAAACCTTGCCAAGAGACGCGTCGGGCTCGTCTACTTTGACTACAACCACCAGTTCGAGTTGGGGCGCCATCAAACTTCGGGATCAAGCCGTCTTCCCCGCCACAGCCATCGCCGCCGTCCATTCGCTCCACCGAGCCTCCCCCAAGCTCACGTTTGGACAACAACAGGGCCCGGTGAGGACACCTCGTCCAATTCCCTTCGATCCCCTTTGATTCTTCCTCTGATTTAGACCGTATTTCGCCGCTAGACGCCGCGCCCCCACTCGGTGCTACCTTCTGCCGTCGCCGCGGCAACCGTCGCTGTGCGCCATGTTGGCCCCCTGCTCACCGGCCGCACCTGTGCCGCCCGCTCGCCGGTCGTCGCCCGCCTTGGCCGTAGACATCCCATCCCCATCCGCGCGCGCCTTGCTGCGCCTGAGTTCGCGCCCGCCGCTGCCTGGCGCGGCTGTCCCCGAGCTCGGCAATGTTGGCGCCGTGATGCGCGTGCACTTGCTCGGCTGCTGCTTTGTGGTTGCTGATGCACTGCCGCTGCTCGTCCTGCTGCTGTACTGCTTGTTGCTTAGCAGCTGCTCCGGTACTAACGGCTACTGCTGGTGCCGAGCCATGTTGTTGCCTTCTTGCTACTGCTTCCGTTGCATAGCTACCGCCGTCGCTGTTGTTTCCTTAACTGATGTCGCTGCTATTTGCTGGTCGCTCTGGCTCGTAGCTGCAAAATTGTTTGCTGAAGAAACAACTGACAAAACTGAACCGTGAAGAAACCCACAAGACTACCAAAGAGCTTGCCCCGTCCAAGCCTTATCATGTGCTATGTGTGCGTTTGTGTGCACACCCGTGAGGCTAACCAGGCCGGCCCTTGTTGATTTGAGCTAGGTGGTGCTAAATTAGTCTAGTAACAGATGACGTTTTGGCCCCCCATTAATTAGGTTTGTTTTATTTATTTGTTTATAGGTCTTGCCGCAAGAGGTCTCACCCTTGGCACTTCTGATGTTAACCCTGATGTGTAGCTATTCGATCGTGGTCATCGAGGGTGATTCGGCCTTAACCACTTCCGATACGACTCTGTCGTGCAACCCCTCAAGTGTAAACCTCGGGGGTGGTTCCTCTTATGTTCACCTTGATGATTACATCGAGTGCAATTCACCGGGGGTGATTCCTCGAGTTTTCCCCCTGATGTTTGGACACACGGATACTTGGACTTTACAGCTATTACTTGGAAAGGAGGGTCGACCCTGAGGGGTACCCGCGAGTGATGTGGAGACGGGTTGACCTGGAAGGTGCTCACGAGATACTTACGAGGCGTGGCTGGGCATTCCTAGACCTTGCCGCAAGTCCTCGAGAAAGGGCAATAGGGTCACATCTTTCGTGAGTCTCTGCTTGTTACTGCGTGTTCCTAATCCACTACGATTTGGATATTTGATCTGAGGGGCCTCTGGCCTGATAGCACTAACCATCACGTGGGCATAGTATGGGCGTTCTTCGTCGTATACATCGGCCGAAGTTTAATAGAAGTCAGCGACTGAGCGGCACGCGTCGGGTGGGACTGCGTAAGCACCTGCCTTTTTGAAGGAGGTAGCTAGGTCTGCTCACCGGCCGCCCACGCAACGTGCAGGAGATCCCGGGGCGATGGCCCATGACCCCTGGGGGCATAGGTTTAGTCTGACGTGCTGACCTCTCTATTAAGCCTAGGTCGGGTTGCGGCGTATTGTTTGGCCAAGGCCGGGCATCACCCAGGAAAGTGTGTTCGGCCAGAGTTAAGCGAGCGTGGTGGGTAAGTTGGTGCACCCCTGCAGGGAAGAAAACATCTATCGATAGCCTGTCGTACGGTAACGAACACTTAGAGTTGTTGTAGGACCTTGAAGTATGTCTAGAGGGGGCTGATTAGACTACTTGACCAATTAAAAACTTAACCTTTTCCCAATTTTAGACTTTGGCAGATTTTAGCTATCTTTGGACAAGTCAAGCAATCTTCACACAATTCAAGCAAGCATGCAAAGAGTATATGAGCAGCGGAAATTAAAGCATGCAACTTGCAAGAATGTAAAGGGAAGGGTTTGGAGGATTCAAACGCAATTGGAGACACGGATGTTTTTGTCATGGTTCCGATAGGTGATGCTATCGTACATCCACGTTGATGGAGACTTCAACCCGCGAAGGGTAACGGTTGCGCGAGTCCACGGAGGGCTCCACCAACGAAGGGTCCACGAAGAAGCAACCTTGTCTATCCCACCATGGACGTCGCCCACGAAGGACTTGCCTCACTAGCGGTAGATCTTCACGAAGTAGGCGATCTCCTTGCCCTTACAAACTCCTTGGTTCAACTCCACAATCTTGTCGGAGGCTCCCAAGTGACACCTAGCCAATCTAGGAGACACCACTCTCCAAGAAGTAACAAATGGTGTGTTGATGGTGAACTCCTTGCTCTTGTGCTTCAAATGATAGTCTCCCCAACACTCAACTCTCTCTCATGGGATTTGGATCTGGTGGAAAGAAGATTTGAGTGGAAAGAAACTTGGGGAAGGCTAGAGATCAAGATTCATATGATAGGAATGGAATATCTTGGCCTCAACACATGAGTAGGTAGTTCTCTCTCAGAAAATGTATGCTGAAAGTGTAGGTTCAGTCTGATGGCTCTCTCCACGAATGAAGAGGAGGTGGAGGGGTATATATAGCCTCCACACAAAATCTAACCGTTACACACAATTTACCAAATTCGGTGGGACCGATTCAACAGACTCGGTCAGACCGATTTAGTAAACCTAGTGACCGTTAGGATTTTCGGTGGGACCGACATGCAACTCGGTAGGACCGATATGGTTAGGGTTAGGGCATAACGTAATCTCGGTGAGACCGATTACACAAACTTGGTGAGACCGATTTTGGCAATAAGCTAACCAGAGAGTTAGTCAGGTAAACTTGGTGGGACCGATTCGCTCATTTCGGTGAGACCAAAATGTTACGAAAGGGAAACAGGGAGTTTACATTGCAATCTCGGTGGGACCGAAAGCTCACTTTGGTTAGATCGAAACGTTACGAAGGGAAACAGAGAGATTACAATCCCATCTCGGTAAGACCGAGATCCCTATCGGTAAGACCGATTTGCCTATGGTTTGTGGCAGTGGCTATGACATTTGAACTCGGTGGCGCCGGATAGAAAGAATCGGTATGGTCGAGTTTGACTTTGGGTTTAGGTCATATGTGGATGTGAGAAAGTTGTTGAGGGTTTTTGGAGCATATCACTAAGCACTTGAAGCAAGAGGCTCATTAAGCAACACCTCATCCCTCCTTGATAGTATTGGCTTTTCCTATAGACTCAATGTGATCTTGGATCACTAAAAGGTAAAATGAAGAGTCTTGAGCTTTTGAGCTTGAGCCAATCCTTTGTCCTTGATATTTTGAGGGATCCACTTTCATCATCCATGCCATGCCATTCATTGAGCTTTCGTGAAATAATAGTCTTGGAATAGCATTAGCTCAATGAGCTATATGTTGTTACGAATTACCAAAACCACCTAGGGATAGTTGCACTTTCAATCTCCCCCTTTTTGGTAATTGATGACAACATATAGATCAAAGCTTAGACAAATGATAATAAGATTGAAAAACATCGCCGCTTTGAGAAGTATGTGATAAGCAAGAGCTCCCCCTAAATTTGTGCATAGTTTAAGATTTGCTTTGGACTGCAAATGCATAAGGAGTTAGGCTCATGGGTTACTCTTCCATGTCACATACATCTTGGTGGAGCGCTCAAAATAATAAAAATTGAATACATGCACTCATCACCAAGCAAAGTGAATGATCATATCAGGATGGGTAAGATAATATCATCTAATAAGCATAAGTGTGGCTTATGATCAAACACATGATCATCAATGTCTCACAGATAATAGCATAGTATCTCAAGCAATCAAAAGCAAACAAAGTTTCACCACCAAAGCAAGAGAGAACAAAAACAACACTCTTTCTCTCGAAGCCTATGATCTATACATTTTTCTCCCCCTTTGGCAAAAAGTTACCAAAAAGTTCATAGAAAATGCATAGTACTAGATCAACTCTCAGGCTTGATCTTCAGGTGGTGGCGTAGAGATGGCTCCTTGGATGAAGGCTTCAGTTGATGTGGATGGAGCTAGAGGAGTTGGTGCTGGAGCTGGTTGCACTCGAGCTGTAGGAGCTGTAGCTGGTGCAGATGAAGTGGCTCTGGTGTCTGTCATAGGCACTGCATCTAATCTCTGAGCTCTGGGCACTCTGTCAAATGCATCAGTGGTTGTCTTGCCCTTCCTCTCCTGCATGTCATCCTGTAGCTGCTCCACAACTGACTGAATTTCAGTTACTTTGACATCTAGATCATAGAATTTTTGTTCCATGATTCTTTCCAGGCTCTCCTGGTTTTGAGTTAGGGTGGCCAACCCCTTCTTAATCCTCA
Organism: Aegilops speltoides; assembly: GCA_021437245.1. NCBI lineage: Eukaryota > Viridiplantae > Streptophyta > Magnoliopsida > Poales > Poaceae > Aegilops > Aegilops speltoides. The sequence goes on along the minus strand of CM038147.1, from coordinate 332,273,640 downwards.
GTGTTGATGCTATCAAGTAACCAAGCTTCTGCTGCATGTTCTTCAAAAAGTACTCAGATGCGTCCTCTTGAGTTGGCATCTTGGCAGCCTTCTCTCTCTTTGCTTTCTCCTTCTTCTCTTGAGCTTGTACTGATGATGGTTCATTCTCATTCATCACAACTTGATTGTCCTCAAATTCTGGATAGATGGCAAAATGTTCCTTGTCCAGCAAGTACGTGTATGTGCCCATCTTTGAGTTAATCAACTCCTGAATTTGTGGGGCATACCCACAACTTCTCTTCTGGTCTGCTGCTGCAAACACTGACTGCTGACCTTGTGAATAGTTATAGATGAGATAGAATGGATGAGCATCACAAAATGCAGAGATTTTTGCAAAAGAATGATCCAAAAACCTAGTTTTAGTTTTCCACAAAAAGCATTTCGGATCAACCGATTTTCAAACTCGGTGATACCGAAGCAACTTTGGAACCTAAACTAGTGAACTCGGTCAGACCGAGTCACAGTTCGGTGGCACCGAGACTGCTAGGGTTTCACAAAGTTCTAAAATCGGTCACACCGATTAGCAATTCTCGGTCAGACCGAGAGTTACTAGTGCAATGGCGTCAGCTGAATCGATGGGACCAAGTTTTTCAACTCGATGGGTCCGAGATGGTTTCGGCGGAAACCTAACCCTACATTTTCAAATCGCATCTATTCTAATGATTGTTTTGACTGGATAGGAGTGTTTCAATCGTGGCAAGAATCATAATGTACACAATGTGCTGAGAATCAGACGAGGATAGCACTGTGATCGAGTTCATACCCTAGTTTGGCGATGAACTCGCTATGACGGCAACAGCGGAGAAGAAATCCGTTGACGGCGGCGGAGACCAGCGACAGGAGGCGGCTGGCGACGAAGTCGACGATCCGGAGACCTAGTAGGCAGAGCGAGCTATGCGCGGGCGAAGAGATTCGGTGAAAGTTTTCCAAATTTTGCCCGTGTGTATATATAGCCCGACATTGTCGGTGTGACCGAGTCGAACGATTCGGTGGCACCGAGATGCATAACTGTTGACAGTTACATCAACTCGGTGTGACCGAAAAGTTCAAATCGGTTGCACCGAGATTGAAAACCTAGATCGACGTAGTGATCTCGGTAGGACCGAAATGGAGGAATCGGTCGGACCGAGAATCACAAAGAAGTTTTGGAAGTTTAAGTCTATGAAGAATCGGGGACTCCGAGTGCTCCTCACACAGAGTGGTTCGAATCTGACTTGATCAAATTTTGTGATGTAGCATGAATAGAGTTTGAGACGAGAAAAGCATAGATAGCTAGAGAAGGTTCTTAGGCATTCTTGTCCATCCACTTGGCCAAAGAAAAATCCAATCAATCAAAACAACAAGTGGATGTCCTTGAATGAGTAAAATATGCAACCAACATGCTCACACAATAAAATGGCACATGAAATATGTAGCAAAGCATGCACAACCAATTCTATCATCTATCAAACAATTGGCGATGACTAGGTCATCTATATATGAGTATATTTATTTAGGAGTCAAATGAGAACATTTGATCATAGGTCATACTCATCGTTTAAGCTCAAGTGGGGTTACCACTTTTACATAATGCATCGATGTGTTCACATCATTAGAGTTGCTTTGACTCAATTCTCAAAGTTAAGCTCCCCCTAGATGTGAGATCCCCCCTTAGAGGGATGAACTAACCTTGGGTTTTGTCGATGATGACTTCATGTAGGTGTTGAAGATGTGGATGCTCAATGTCGATGTAGATCATTTGGAGCAATCCTTTGGAGTGAGTTGCACTTTCAATACCTACATGGGTTAGTCCCACAAGGAACAAACAAGAATATCCATAGACATAGAGTGATGCACACACAAGATGATGTCCATGAAATCATTTGGTTACCTTGTCCCTTGCCTTACCAACATGAGGGTTTGTGACTCCTTGAACTAGTGCAAGATATAGAAGTTGATTGCACTTGTCCTTGCCATAATGATATGAGTGAAGAATGTTGGCGGAGTCACCCTCAAGAACTCTCTAGTTCTTGTTCTTCAGGATCCACATCATCTTGATGGGAATCCTTGGAGTTGTAGTTGTACTTGATGAAGTAGAACTTGATGTAGTCTTGGGAACCCACTTGACCAAGGCCTTAGGTGCTTCTTCAAATGCATCAATCTCCTCTTGAAGCTTATCCTTGCCTTTGTTCTTGTGGTCTTGTGGTGGAAGATCATCTCGTGCTTGTGTTCCCTTGAAGGAAGTAGGATCATACTTCTCTTGTTGAGGAACAAACTTCATCTTGGGGTATTGATCTTCTTCCCACTCAACTCCATTGGCATTGAACTTTCGTTCAAAACCAACACCTTGATTCTTCCGGTGCCTTCCTTGCTTGCGTACAATTTCCTCGAATTGCTTACTCCCGGCAAGGCTCTTGTATACACCTTTCTCTATGATTCCCTTCAATAAGCTATTTTCTTGCTCAAGTGTAACTTGGCTAAGAGAATCATTAGTGGAATCAATAGAACTACTAGAAGCAACAGTATTGGATTTGGCATTGTTATTGTTACTACTAGAGGAAGGATCTCTCTTGTACTTGTTGCTAGACTTGACTTGAGGCATGTAAGTAGATAAGAGTAAACGCTTGGCAATGTAAGAAGAACTTTGCTTACGGAGATCATCATTGATTGCTTTTAAGAACTCATGCTATTGCTCAAGATCGAGCTTTTCAAAGCGTAACTTCTCATGAGCCCTTAAAAGTTCTCGATGATCTTCGAAGATAGTTTCATGAGCTAACTTAAGAGTGTTTAGTTCTTTAGTTAGAAGCTCAATCTTCTCCTTATCATTGTCATTCGTTTTATCTTGATTAGCATGATTAATTGATGTTTCATCATAGTATTCATCACTAGAGTTGTCAACAAGTAAATCATCATCACCTAGAAAGTCATCTTCATCACTATTGAAATCAACATACTCGGGATGTGTTACCTTTGGACCTTTGGCCATGAAGCATCTTCCAATTCCTTCATTTGGTGAATCAAATATGTCGTAGGAGTTGGTTGACACAAGTGCTAGACCGGCAACACCTTCATCTTGAGTATATTCGGAGTCGGAGTGATAGCTTCTCTCGGAGTGATTGTCGGAGTCAAAGCCGGATACCCATTCACCAACATGAGCTTGATGTCTTCGTTTTGTGTAGCTCCTTGATGACTTGTCCTTCCTTTCTGAATCCTTGCTTCTCCGTGAGGGTCTTCGCTCATAATGATCATCTCTACTACTCCTCTCTCTTGTTGGTGATTCTTCTCTTTTACTTGTTATTTTTGGAGAATCTTCTCTTCTTTTGTAGGGTGTCGTACACTCATTGGAGTAGTGTCCGGGTCTCCCACAATTGTAACAATTGCGCTCTCGACTAGAAGATCTTTTGTCATTGTCGGACCTTGACTTAGAGCTTCTTTCTTTGCTTCTACTCTTGTAGAATTTGTTGAAGTTCTTCACCATTAAGCTCAATTCTTCATTGAAGTCTTGTTTCTCACTTGATGATGTGGGGGCTTCACATGAGGCTTTGTAAGAACCACTTGACTTTTTGTGAAGTTCCTCCATATCTTTGAGTGACATCTCATGAGCAACAATTCTTCCAATGACTTCTATTGGCTTGAGATCTTTATAATTTGGCATCATTTGGACCAATGTGCACACGGTATCATACTTTCCATCCAATGCTCTTAGGATCTTCTTGATGATGAATATGTCGGTCATCTCTTCACTCCCTTAGTCGGCGATCTCATTTGTGATAAGAGCAAGCCTAGAGTACATTTCAGCGACACCTTCACCATCCTTCATTTTGAACTTGTCAAGATGACTTTGGAGCACATCCAACTTGGATTCCTTGATGGAGTCGGTACCTTCATGCATATCAATCAAAGTGTCCCAAATTTCCTTTGCATTCTCAAGACGGCTGATTTTGTTGAATTCTTCGGGGCACAAGCCATTGAAGAGGATATCACAAGCTTGAGCATTGTATTGCAGCATCTTCAATTATTCCACGCTAGCTTCACAGTTCGGCTCTCTCCCATCAAAGAATTCACCTTGCAAGCCAATACACACAATAGCCCAAACGGCGGGGTTATGTCCGAGAATATGCATTTTCATCTTATGCTTCCAACTAGCAAAATTAGTACCATCAAAGTAAGGACCTCTACGGTGATGATTTCCCTCGCTAGACGCCATACTCTCCTAGGTTGTGAAACAAAGGCTATGACCACCAAAAGCTATGGAAATCAAAGCAAATGGAGACCAAAGCTCTGATACCACTTGTAGGACCTTGAAGTATGTCTAGAGGGGGTTGATTAGACTACTTGACCAATTAAAAACCTAACCTTTTCCCAATTTTAGACTTTGGCAGATTTTAGCTATCTTTGGACAAGTCAAGCAATCTTCACACAATTCAAGCAAGCATGTAAAGAGTATATGAGCAGTGGAAATTAAAGCATGCAACTTGCAAGAATGTAAAGGGAAAGGTTGGAGGATTCAAATGCAATTGGAGACACGGATGTTTTTGTCGTGGTTCTGATAGGTGGTGCTATCGTATATCCACGTTGATGAAGACTTCAACCCACGAAGGGTAACGGTTGCGCGAGTCCATGGAGGGCTCCACCCACGAAGGGTCCACGAAGAAGCAACCTTGTCTATCCCACCATGGCGATCGCCCACGAAGGACTCGCCTCACTAACGGTTGATCTTCACGAAGTAGGCGATCTCCTTGCCCTTACAAACTCCTTGGTTCAACTCCACAATCTTGTCGGAGGCTCCCAAGTGACACCTAGCCAATCTAGGAGACACCACTCTCCAAGAATTAACAAATGGTGCGTTGATGATGAACTCCTTGCTCTTGTGCTTCAAATGATAGTCTCCCCAACACTCAACTCTCTCTCATGGGATTTGGATCTGGTGGAAAGAAGATTTGAGTGGAAAGCAACTTGGGGAAAGGCTAGAGATCAAGATTCATATGATAGGAATGGAATATCTTGGCCTCAACACATGAGTAGGTAGTTCTCTCTCAGAAAATGTATGCTGAAAGTGTAGGTTCAGTCTGATGGCTCTCTCCACGAATGAAGAGGAGGTGGAGGGGTATATATAGCCTCCACACAAAATCTAACCGTTACACACAATTTACCAAACTCGGTGGGACCGATTCAACAGACTCGGTCAGACCGATTTAGTAAACCTAGTGACCGTTAGGATTTTCAGTGGGACCGACATGCAACTCGGTAGGACCGATATGGTTAGGGTTAGGGCATAACGTAATCTCGGTGAGACCGATTACACAAACTTCGGTGAGACCGATTTTGGTAATAAGCTAACCAGAGAGTTGGTCGTAAACTTCGGTGGGACCGATTCGCTCATTTGGTGAGACTGAAATGTTACGAAAGGAAGCAGGAGTTTACATTGCAATCTCGGTGGGACCGATCGCTCACTTCGGTTAGACCGAAACGTTACGAAGGGAAATAGAGAGGTTACAATCCCATCTCGGTGAGACCGAGATCCCTATCAGTAAGACCGATTTGCCTAGGGTTTGTGGCAGTGGCTATGACATTTGAACTCGGTGGCGCCGGATAGAAAGAATCGGTATGGCCGAGTTTGACTTTGGGTTTAGGTCATACGTGGATGTGAGAAAGTAGCTGAGGGTTTTTGGAGCATATCATTAAGCACTTGAAGCAAGAGGCTCATTAAGCAACACCTCATCCCTCCTTGATAGTATTGGCTTTTCCTATAAACTCAATGTGATCTTGGATCACTAAAAGGTAAAATGAAGAGTCTTGAGCTTTTGAGCTTGAGCCAATCCTTTGTCCTTGATATTTTGAGGGATCCACTTTCATCATACATGCCATGCCATTCATTGAGCCTTCCTGAAATAATAGTCTTGGAATAGCATTAGCTCAATGAGCTATATGTTGTTATGAATTACCAAAACCACCTAGGGATAGTTTCACTTTCAGTTGTATTTCGATCGATACAACTAGAACTAGATACGTGCGATGAGAATTGGATTGTGATGAGAAATGGATCGTACGGCTCTGGGATTTCTTTCTCACAGGGAGTCGAGAAAGGATCTCTGGCTGAGGTTGATAACACTACTACTACTTTACTTTACGTTACTCTACTCCCTCCTGTTTGCTGCAAGATGGTGGTTTCAGAAGATGCTAGTCTTCGATAGGACTAGGCCTTCTCTCTATTACGCATTTCGCATCCCACCCACATATCACCTTCCTTTGATAATGTTGCATATGGAGTGTAGATCCTTGCTTGCGAGTACTTTGGATGAGTACTCACGGTTTGTTTGCTCCCCCTTTTCCCCCTTTCGTTTTCTTTCCGGTTGATGCAACCAGATGTCGGAGTCCAGGAGCCAGATGCCATCGTCAATGCCTACTACTACATGGAGACCGCCGACGACCAGGAGAAGTTAGGATGCTCCCAGGCAGGAGGCCTTGCCTTTTCGATCAATGTTGCTTTTGTGCTAGCCTTCTTAAGGCAAACTTGTCTAACCTATGTTTGTACTCAGATATTGTTGCTTCCGCCGACTCTTGTATATTCAAGCTTGTGTATTCGAGCCCTCGAGGGCCCTGGCTTGTAATATAAAGCTTGTATTATTTTAATTTGTGTCTAGAGTTGTGTTGTGATATATTCCCGTGAGTCCTTGATCTTGATCGTACACATTTGTGTGTATGATTAGTGTATGATTGAATCGAGGGCGTCACAAGTTGGTATTAGAGCCGACTGCCTGTAGGTATCCCCCTTTCCAACTCCTTGGCCGAAGTTGAGTCTAGTCACCCAAAACTGTTTTACTAACTTGGCTGTGTGGCTTACGGGCCCACGTCGCCATTGGGTGGTATTAGGATCTTTTATTCCTCGTCTATACTCTTGGATTCTGATCTCTCTTCTATTCGGGTTAAACATTTTACTAACTCTGACATTAGGTTCTCGTAACCACTTCCTCCTAGAGAGCCCCGACATTACTGATGATCGCTTGCTTCGCCAGAAGATTCTGTAGATACTCCTCGATGTTTCTCGAGACCCTGTGCCCACTGCCTTGCAGTTCCTGACCACAGATAATCCGCGTGAATAACATCCTTGCCGCTTGTACCTTCATACCCAGTTGCTCCTATTATTACAAGATGTACTCTCCGTTGTTCCAAGAATCCTTTGTGCCTTCTGCTTTGCGGTTCCTTTTTGCACTACGGATAATTCACTGAACCCGTTCATCCCCAGTTGTTCATATGCTTTCCAAAATACTTGGAAATACTATCTGATCTTTCGAAAATCCTCTGCAGCCTATTACTCTTGATTCTTCTTGCCTGCTTGCATTATGGATAATCCCATAAGTCTAGTAATCTTATTGGCATCCTTTGTCACTATCCTTTTGAGTCCGTTGATTCAATATGTTGCGGATGCCCGCAATCCTCGGTCGGATCATAGAATTCATCCTTCCAGCTTGGACGTCATTTGACCAAGAGTTGTTTCTCAACCAATCAAATTGCCGTCAATTGTATCCCTAGGGCTATTCAACTTACTTATCTTTTGATCAGAGCGTCTGCTTCTGATCTTCTATTTTTGAAATCATGTTTTCTTTGCATTTAAGCATTGAATTATTCAGATGTTTATATAATCCGAAGCCTTTCCATTCTTTCTTCTTCTGGTTGAGTACCGATACTCACATCAGATCCTATGTGGACCGCTAGACCCTTTTTTGGATTTTATCTGACAACGTCCTTCATATTCAATAACCTTTTGGAGCCTTTCTCAGATACATAATGCCTTTGGTAAATTGTATCCTCTACCTTCTCAACCATGCTCTGCCTTCGAGCTTGTGTTATTTTACTCATGGAGTTTGTGGTATATGTTCCAAAGATGCCCTATGGAATGAACCTATGCCTTTCGTATCCATGTGAACCCGAGAGTTTTCACGAGTCATACTCTTCTGGTGTCTTGCCAGATAACATTTCAACACTACAAATTCATTGAACGAGAGAAGTGAATGAAAGGTTATACATTGGAGAAGTGGGAGTCGGCCTCGAACTTTGTGTTCATGCCCATGGAAACGATGTAGATCTTATCATGTAAGCTTCTCGTAACAATGATTATTCCCTTGGTATAATTTGATCTTGTATCTGTGATTTTGGCCTTTGTAATCGTGGTTCCAACCAAGATTGTCTTCTTTGATCCCCTTTCTCGGACAAGTTGAAGTGCTTGCCTTCTACATATCAATACACATGTCCAAACTCTAATATGGTCTACCTTCGAGTATTACCCCTAGTATCTCAAGAATATCAACTACCTGAGTTGCTTCCTATGAATATTCATCTAGTATTGCTTCTCACCGATTTCAGTTTTCCCCGGGTTCTGAGTTATTAATCACTCGAGAACACCAAAAAGTGAATCGATTCCACACCCGATTCAATAACTCTAAGTAAATTTTGTTTCTTGCAAGTTTAATAGTTCTTCAAGTCATTCCTAGCCTGATCGGTTATATCATTATCGTGTTAAATTTTAACTGTGCTACCTAGTCCTTCCCGGAGCACAATTTTCAACAATGAGCTAAGCTTACGTCGCTCTTCCTCGTCATATCATTTCGCCTTGAACGGCAAGCTTGGTTTCATGTTTGTATCGAACCTTTGTTTCCAATAACCTTTCACTTCATCATTCCTCTGATTTGATGTCATCGCCGATCGATTTCCTCTTCATGGAATCTCTCAACAAATGTGTCGTGATCATCATCAACTTTCTGAGCTCTTCCATGATATCAATTGAATTCATGATGAGGAGTACCATCCTTGCCCCTCGATGATTTGTGTTATCATCGACAACATTCCTGCCTTCCCCTCAGCACTAACTTGTTCATATAATGTTGGAAATACATTCTTTTTTACATGTCGATGGATTGCAGTTGAACCGATCAGCCACATCCTCATCTTGTTTTTTCTGGTAAAATTGGATGAGATGTTCTAAAACTCCTGATGGAACCTTGTGTTTCTTAAGTCCGACCTTTACCTGCTGACCATGTCAATGCTACCCCGAAGCATGACTGTGGTATTCCAATCATCAAAAGAAACATTGTAAGCGCGATGCTAATTGTTTCTTGTTCAATTATCTAAGCACCATTGTATGGGTAAACCTCATGTTCTATGTTGCCAGTTTATCTAAATGGTTATGTATTGAATGTCCTGTCATGTATACCATACTCTTCTTGTTCTTGGGAAAAGTTATACCCCTAATATTTGGGTTTAAACACGTTTTCCTTTGCAATGTTCTGATTAATCTAATGATCACCTTCTCCTTTCCATTGTTTAGTTTAACCTTTCTTGTGATTTATGAGATCTAAGCAGTAATAGTTCCCTGCTTATGTAAACACCTCGGTGTGCAATTTGTCAGTAAGACCATGTTATCATTGTTGTTGAAATTCCGGTAACCACGATGGATGAGAGCTTTGCCTATTGGATCACCTCGTCTCAACGAGCAGGAAAATGGTTCTCTTCGTCCCTCGCCCTTGGTACCAATGTTGTTGCCAACACAACTCATAGGCTATCCTCTGACATGCCTTGCTATCACGATTGTGCAAGATGTCAACGCCCTTCCTACTTTTATCCTCATGGTGGGCCCATAACCCATAGTTCCATAGGATCGAAACCTGACTCTCAAGTATACCCCTGTTTCTAAAAGTTATTCCCCACGCATGGCTTCGTATGTAATTCACGAGCCACCTTCTGAGAGATCATCAATTCACACACAATACTTATTCCCATTGCTCTGAAACCCTTTCACACTCTGTTTCGGGCAACGAACGATTGCCTACCCGCTTGAAACTTCTTATTGCACCTTCTTGCTTTGCTCTCGATGTCTTTCTTAAAAATTTCAACTTGAGAGATGCCTCTATGGCTCGTACACTGAGATAGCCCCCAGGTACCGAACATGTATTAAGCTCCGCCCTTCTCGAGTTCCCCCCCCCCCCTTATCTTTTTCGTAAGTACGATGAAGACCTGGAGGAAGAATGACAAACTTCGTCAGGATGCCCTGAAGTACAGAAATGAAGACATCAAAGGAAGGGATCGACCTCTTCGAGAAGAGTAACCAAGACCAAGAAGATCCGTTAGAACTTTGTAACCGGAACCTTCCCCTTTAACTCCACCTCTTAAATCTCGGGACGAGATTTCTTGTAGTGGAGGAGATTTGTAACACCCCGGTAATTAAGCTACAGTAACCACACACCCTAATGGAGCCATGTCATCGCTATTAAGATTCTAATCTCACTTTGAACCAAACCGAATTCAAATTCAATTTAAATTAAAGTCAAACTATTAATTCTTCAACCGGTAAAATAAAAATGTTCGCTAGTTTGCAAAAATTCACTAACTAATTGTCCCAAAAAAACCAATATTATTGGAATTACTAATGTACCCTTAACCAGTTTAAAATTTGGACCAACAGCTTTTAATTGATCCTTTTCAATTTAAGTAAATATTTGCACTTTTCAAAATAAGATAAAACTTGTTGTGCTAGCTCATAGCATTGCATGGTATTTAGGTGTCAAGTTTCTGGTTAAACAAAATTCAATTGCTATTTACTAAAAATGCAAAACAGAGCAGAAATCTGAAACAAAATAAAAATAAAAATGCAAAGATGAAAGACCTAAGCTACTGTGCATGTGGGGCTCTTGTGCGTACAGTATGGTCTGGCCCAATTTGGCCAGCCTTTCGACCTCCTCCCGCAACAGGAGAAGGCCGAGGCGCCATGGTCGCTGGGAGATCGCCTCCGCGCACTGCTGCGCTGCGGAGGGGATAAGAGCAAGCCCCTGTGCCCCCTCACTCTTCCCCTGTAACCCTAGCATGCCCGTTCCCCTCGCTCGTTTCTCTCCCCCTCGAGTTCGTCCGCGCCCGAAGACGCAGTTGCCGCCGCCCCATCGTTGCCGTGGCCACCGAGCTTCCCGCGGGCTGAAACCTTGCCAGGAGACGGTCGGGCTCGTCTACTTCGACTACAACCACCAGTTCGAGCCCTGGCGCCGTCAAACTTCGGGATCGAGCCGTCTTCCCCACCACAGCCATCGCCGCCGTCGATTCACTCCACCGAGCCTCCCCTGAGCTCGCCTTTGCACAACTACAGGGCCCGGTGAGGCCACCTCGTCCGATTCCCTTCGATGCCCCTTTGATTCTTCCTCTGATTTAGACCGTATTTCGCCGCTAGAAGCTGCGCCCCCACTCGGTGCTACCTTCTGCCGTCGCCGCGGCAACCGTCGTTGCCCGCCATGTTGGCCCCCTGCTCACCGGCCGCGCCTGCAGCGCCCGCTCGCCGGTCGTCGCCCGCCCTGGCCGGAGCCGTCCCATCCCCATCCGTGCGTGCCCTGCCGCGCCTGACGCCGTTCGCGCCCGCTGCTGCCTGGCGCGGCTGTCCCCGGGCTCGGCCATGTTGGCGCCGTGATGCGCATGCGCTTGCTCGGCTACTGCTTTGCGGTTGCTGATGCACTGCCGCTGCTCGTCCTGCTGCTGTGCTTCTTGTTGCTTAGCTGCTGCTCCGCTACTAACTGCTACTGCTGCTGCCGAGCCATGCTGTTGCCTTCTTGCTACTGCTGCCGCTGCATAGCTACCGCCGTTGCTGCTGTTTCTTTAACTGCTGCCGCTGCTATTTGCTGGTCGCTCTGGCTCGTAGCTGCAAAGTTGTTTGCTGAAGAAACAACTGACGAAACTGAACCATGAAGAAACCCACAAGACTACCAAAGAGCTTGCCCCGTCCATGCTTGGTCATGTTCTATGTGTGCGTTTGTGTGCACACCCGTGAGGCTAACCAGGCCGGCCCTTGTTGATTAGAGCTAGGTGGTGCTAAATTAGTCTGGTAACAAATGATGTTTGGTCCCCATTAATTAGGTTTGTTTTATTTACTAGCAAAAGAGCTCGTGCGTTGCAACGGGAGAGAAAACATAGCACACGCTCTTAACTCAACAACCATCACTCAAGAGCACAATAGGTCCATCTTCTTTATTTTTGCGAGGCATCATATTTGTATTGCCGCTTATCCTCCTTCTCACCCTCGCCGGCGATGGCCTCGGTGTTCACACAAAACAACAAAAAACGTGTGTTGAATATGGTTAATCCCTCCCCCTCCCCCTCTCTCTCCCCTCTCTTTCTCCCCCTCTCTCTCTCTCTCTCCCCTCCCCTCTCCCCTCTCTCTCTCTCTCTCGATGAGAAATCTATTGTTTTCCCTTGCGACATTTTTCAGACGTGTAGTAATCGATGTTTTCTTTTCCGTATATGGTTATAGTGGAATGTTTATTTGCAATCCGGATCATCGTTGGTATGAAAAAACGGATCTTGCGCTATAAATTATAAGTTGGCTTCCATAAAAATGTTTTAGAAATATTTAACAGGTAAAATTAACTTCATATTTAGATTCCACACATTTTTCTAATAAAATTTCATATATAATATGTTAAAATCGAAGTTACGGTTTAAAAGATACAGATAATTTAGAAAATCATTTGGTTTGACTCAAATATATTTCAAAATAATATTTAAAGACACTTAAAAGGTAAAAATAATCTCATATTCATATTCTACATATTTTTCTAATCAAATTTCATATATAACATGTTCAAATCGGAGTTACGGTTTAAAAGACATGGATGATTTTAAAAAGCATTTGTTTGACTTAAATATGATCCGCGGATGAATTACCTAAAACATCAAGCGGGTTTTCGAAAAATGTAAAATAACGGTACGGGTGTGACTTAAATCCGGACGGCGGGTTGATTTCAAGAAAAGACAGGGACTTTTGTGTAAAATACGAAAATAACGATTCATTTTAACTTGGAATTGGACTGCGGGTTGAATTCTCTGAAATAGAGGGATTTTTCTGAAAAATGGCAATGACGGACGAAAGAAATCCAATTTGCTTTATTATTAGGTAAAGATTTGTTTATAGGTATAGCATATGACATGTGGACCCACATGCACTATTCACTTTTTGACCCATTCAACTTTGACTTGTTGACTTTGATCGGCCCCACCTGTCATACCCCCTATGTGGGTACACTCCGTGTACCCATGGCAAATTGCTGTTTTTTCATCGAATTAATATTAAATCTAGAAAATTATTTAACTTTGGAAATTCATATAAAATAATATGTAACTCGGATGAAAAACTTTTATACATGAAAGTTGCTCAGAACAACGAGACGAATCCGAGCACATGATCCGTTTACCTGTCAGATGCCTCTAACTATCTGAACACGGAACTTTCCCCCTCTGGTCATCTGTCTGACACAGGTCCGGAACAGGGAAAACATTCCCGGTTGACTTCCCCCTTCACCGGTATCATGTAGCACCGCGTTAGAATACGTCTAGCTCTTCCTGTTGTCCTGTTATGCACTTGCTTGCTATGTATTTACTGTCCCCCCCCCTCTTCTCTTCGGTAGACCCCTTGACGATGCTGTTGCCCCTATGATCGACTACGTCACCGATGACCCCTTCTTCTCGTCTGAACAACCAGGCAAGCCTCCCCCCTTTGATCATCCCGATATCGCCCATTCCATTCTCTCATGCTTGCATTAGATTTTACTACTATTATTGTTGCTCCTACTCTGATGCATAGCCTGCTTTTGTAACCTGCTTATTGTTACCTTACCTGCTTATCCTAAACTGCTTAGTATAGGTTGGTTAGTGACCCATCAGTGACCCCCACCTTGTCCTTGTTGCCCCTACTTCATCATCGAAGACCCGATCAACGGGATCGAAGACTAGGCCCCGGCACCGCACATCACTTTCCCCTTAATTACTCGACACTACTGTGTTACTATCGAGTGCCGAGGGTGAGACCTCTACAACACTTATGATGTTAACCCTGTAGTGTAGCTATTTGCTCGTGGTCATCGAGGGTGATTCCGCCTTAACCACTTCCGATACGACTCTGTCGTGCAACCCCTCAAGTGCGAACCTCAGGGGTGGTTCCTCTTATGTTCACCTTAATGATTACATCGAGTGGAATTCACCGGGGGTGATTCCTCGGGTTTTCCCCTTGATGTTTGGACACACAGATACTTGGACTTTACAGCTGTTACATGGAAAGGTGGGTCGACCCTGAGGGGTACCCGCGAGTGATGTGGAGATGGCTTGACCTGGAAGGTGCTCGCGAGATACTTACAAGGCATGGCCGGGCGTTCCTAGCCCTTGCCGCAAGTCCTCGAGACGGGGCAACAGGGTCACATCTTTCGTGAGTCTCTACTTGTTACCGCGTGTTCCTAATCCACTACGATTTGGATATTTGATCCGAGGGGCCTCTGGCCTGATTGCACTAACCATCACGTGGGCATAGTATGGGCATTCTATGTCATATACATCAGCCGAAGTTTAATAGATGTCAGCGACTGAGCGGCACGCGCCGGGTTGGACTACGTAAGTACCTGCCTTTTTGAAGGAGGTAGCTAGGTCTGCTCACCGGCCGCCCATGCAACATGCAGGAGTTCCCGGGGCGATGGCCCATGACCCCTAGGGGCATAGGTTTAGTCCGGCATGCTGACCTTTCTATTAAGCCTAGGTCGGGTTGTGACGTATTGTTTGGCCGAGGCCGGGCATGACCCAGGAAAGTGTGTCGTCCAGAGTTAAGCAAGCGTGGTGGGTAAGTTGGTGCACCCCTGCAGGGAAGAAAACATCTATCGATAGCCTGTCCTACGGTAACAGACACTTGGAGTTGTATCCCGATCGATACAACTAGAACTGGATACTTGTGATGAGAATTGGATTGTGATGAGAAATGGATAGTACGGCTCTAGGATTTCTTTCTCGCAGGGAGTCGAGAAAGGATCTCTGGCCGAGGTTGATAACACTACTACTACTTTACTTTACGCTATTCTACTCCCTCCTATTTGCTTCAAGATGGTGGTTTCCAGAAGATGCTAGTCTTCGATAGGACTAGGCCTTTTCTCTATTCTGGCATTTCTGCAGCACAGTCCACATACATCCTTCCTTTGATAATGTTGCATATGGAGTGTATATCCTTGCTTGCGAGTACTTTGGATGAGTACTCACGGTTGCTTTGCTCCTCCTTTTCCCCCTTTCTTTTTCTTTTCAGTTGATGCAACCAGATGTCGGAGTCCAGGAGCCAGATGCCACCGTCGATGCCTACTACTATGTGGAGACTGCCGATGACCAGGAGTAGTTAGGAGGCTCCCAGGCAGGAGGCCTTGCCTTTTCGCTCAATGTTGCTTTTGTGCTAGCCTTCTTAAGGCAAACTTATCTAACCTATGTCTGTACTTAGATATTGTTGCTTCCGCTGACTCTCGTATATTCGAGCTTATGTATTCGAGCCCTCGAGGCCCCTGGCTTGTAATATAAAGCTTGTATTATTTTAATTTGTGTCTAGAGTTGTGTTGTGATATCTTCCCGTGAGTCCTTGATCTTGATCGTACACATTTGCATGTATGATTAGTGTACGATTGAATCGAGGGCGTCACAGTTTCAATGTCGGCGTCTTCTGATATTCCGGAACTGAAACGATAACACTATAACGAAAACACCTTGGAGCTCAACTCCCTGGGTCCAATCCATACAATCGGGAGGCAGGCAGAATTCCCGTCACATTGATATCACAACGATTCCAACAATACTCGTGCGATCCTAAAAAAATTGAGTGAAAAAGGAGAAGAGTAAAGGAAATAAAAACAGCTACGTAACGATTCCTCACCAGAGCGACGAAGGGGATGAGGAATAAAAAGAATTCCCACTCTTTGATATAACTAGACTCAAAATAGTGTTTTTCTAAACTCAACAACGACAATGGTTCGATCAATCAAGGGGGCTCATAAGGTCGGTAAGGCTCTAATACCAACTAGTAACGCCCAAGATGCGATTCTATCCCAATCACGTGTTGACTTCATGATTGGGGCACAATCACATTTCGAGCGCATAGAAAGGTGGATATCATTACAACATACCATGTACTGAATAGATGAGAATACAAGATAAAGGCTTACACTCGCCACAAGCTACAACATGAATACAACAATTCATCAATACATAGCAATCATCATACAGAAGAGCAAGATCCGACTATGGATGAAATCAAACAAAAAAGAAGAACGACATCCACCCTGCTAGCCCAGGCTCCTGACCCGGAACCTATATCCCTTGATCAAAGAAGCAGAAGAAGAATTCGAAACAAGCAAGCATCACACTCATGTCAGATCATCGCATTACATGTGCCTACAACTGTTATTGTAGTAACGTGTGAGCCATGAGGACTCAGCAATCCCATTACCATGGGTATCAAGACTAGCAACGCTTAATGGGTATGGAATGGATAAGTAGTGTGGTTGCAGCAAGCGACTAAGCATTGTATGGTGTCTAACTTACGAGTACAAGAATAAGATGAGAAACTCCGCAAGCGGTCGCCAACTAGTAATGATCAAGAAGTGGTCCTGAACTACTTACGTTCAAGCATAACCCAACTGTGTTCTCTTCCCGAACTTGCTCGAAAAGAGATAGTCACGGTTACACACGCAGTTGGTGTATTTTATTTCGGATCTAGTGTCAAGTTCTCTACAACCAGATATTAAAAACTCCCGTCTGCCACATAACCGCGGGCACAGCTTTCGAAAGTTTAAACCCTGCAGGGGTGTCCCAACTTTGTCCATCACAAACTCTCACGATCAACGGAGGAATATCCTCCTCCCCGGACAACCCGATCAAGCTCGGAATCCCGGTTCACAGGACATTTCGACAATGGTAAAAAAAAGCTAGACCACCGGGTGCATCGATAGGCCGATAGGAGCCGCGTGTATCTCGTTCTTAGGACAACACCATCTATGCAAAGTGGACGGTAGCCAAAATACCATCAAGTTGCCCCTAGGTCACACCGCCAACTGCTAGGTAGGTGTACCAACACTCACGAGGAGCACTAGCCCGGGGTGTTGATTAAGAGACCTCGGGGGCCGACAGGTCCCTATGCAAGTTTTTAGTTGCTATTAGGCAAATGGTAAAACCAATGTTGGGCCTTGCTGGAAGAGTTTTATTCAAAGCGAACTGTGAAGGGGGGCCCATAAACCCCAACCGTGTTAGGAACGCAAAATCAAGGAACATAACACCGGTATGACGGAAACTTGGGCGACAAGAGTGGAACAAAACACCAGGCAAAAGGCCGAGCCTTCCACCCTTTACCAAATATATAGATGCATTAATTAAATAAGAGATATTGTGATATCCCAAGATATCCATGTTTCAACATGGAACAACCTGCCACTGCACCTGCAACTAGCAACACTATAAGAAGGGCTGATCAAAGCGGTAACATAGCCAAACAACGGTTTGCTAGGAGGATTGAAAAGGTTACAGGCTGTCATGGCAATTTGAGAGGCTTGATAAACAAGTGGTAGGTAGCGCAACATAGCGATAGCATCGAGACAACTACCAAAGCAAAGATAGTAGTGAGATTCAAGGTGACAGTTATCTTGCCTAGGAAGAAGAACAGGTCCATGAAGAAGACGAACCAACGTAGTCGAATGAGTCCTCACAATCGCAATGTTACTGGAACTATCAAGAAGAAGGACAACCGGAAAGAAGAAAACAACATGGTAAACAACCATCACATGAACATGGCATGATGCACAAACAAGTATGATGAATGTCCGGTTTAATGATTCATGGCATGGCAAGGTGCAACAAACAATACTACAAATTAAGTGGAGCTCAATATGCAACGAGTTGCATATTGATGAAACACCACATTCGAGTATTTTGTTCACTCTCGTTTATGCTAGTCTAGGCAAGTTTAAATGTGACCAGAAACAACAAACAATGATTCCGGAAAATCCCCATATGCATATTTCCAATTTGTTGTTGTTCTGCCCTAAACCATATTTTAGAGTTGTTAAAAAGGAAAAATAAAGTGCACCATGTTAATCTATGCATTTTTTACCCATTCACATATAAAGTTTATTTAATTCTGAGCTACAATTATTTAATTATGAAATAAAACATTTTAACATGACATTTAAGAAAATTAATGCAAACAACAAGTTAAACATTTCAAACATGGATGGAAATTCAATATTATGGAACTAGATGAATTTCTAAGCATTTTACATATAAAGTTTGTTTTAATCGGATGCACCGTTTGTGAGTTATTAAATGCATGAACATGGAGGGGTTTTCTATAAAACTGCAGCCTCTAGATAATAAAGAAATTCGTCCAGAAAAAAAACATGAGATGGGCTGAATCTGGAACAGGGCAACAGCTGGGGCTATAGGAACTTGGGAGGCTCACCATGGGCTCTTGGCCCTGTCGGTGGAGGAAGCCCAAGAGGGGTCGGCTGGCTTGAGGCTAGGGGCGCGGGCGACTTGGAGAAGGGGAGCTCCTATTGGACGCTCTTTGCGTCAAACTGGCGTCGCCACGCACAAGGGAGGCAGCAGCAACGCAGCCGGACTAGGCCGGTCAATCGTGTAAGGTAAAAAAGCTAAAAAGCAGAGGCAAGCGTGTCATCAGGTATCGAACCAGCGACCAACAGCTTACGACTTTGTTGTCCTAGCCACTCCACCTAACTAGGTTTGCTTGCAATACAACAACGTGCATCACAAATAACTCAATGCAATCGTAATAGTTACTGTAGTGAACATCTTTAAGAAAAGTGTACATTTTTTTCTGTAAGTGTATATCTTGAAGAAGTGCGAACATTTTTGAACTTCTGAACATATTTTCGTACACCTACGAAAAAAGAACATATTTTCATAGACAGGAACATTTTTTTGCATATGCGAACAAAAAAAATTTGAAACTGCAGGAAAAGTTTTGAAAAACGTGAACCATTCTTTCAAGTTGTGAACAAACTACGAAATTCTGAACAAATTTATAAACCGTGATTTTTTTGAATTTTTGAACTAATATTTCTCCACAACTTACAAAAAAAATGAAGGGATCTTTGAAACACAAACAAATTTCTAATTTGCGAATAAAAAATAAAACTAATTTTTTTTTGAAAATCAGGAACATTTTTTGTAATTTCAATACAAATTTGAAAACACAAACATAATTTGGAAAATATGGAAACAAGAACGTTTTTTGAAATTGGTGAACAAAAATTTGAAACTGACAATTTTGAAACTCCTCAAAAAGTGAAAACGTGCACATTTTTTAAATTTGCAAAAAAATATTTAAAACGGGAAATTGTTTTCAACTGCCTGAACATTTATTGAAAATTCTGAACAAAATATTGAACCTGAACAATTTCGAAACTCCTGAAAAAATGAAATCATGCAAAAAAAATTAATTTGCGAACAATTTTTTAAAGCGGGAACATGTTTTGTACCACCGAACATTTTTTAAAATTTGTGAACAGAATTTGAAACTGAACAATTTTGAAACTCAAAAAACGAAAATGTGCACATTTTTTTGAAATATGCGTGCAATTTATTTAAAACGGTAACACGTTTTGAACCACCGAACATTTTTTGAAATTGATGAACAAAAATTTGAAACAGAACAATTTCAAAACTCCTGAAAAAATGAAAACATGCACATTTTTGGAATTTATGAACAATTTTTTTAAAATAGGAACATTTTTTGAAACTAGAACAATATTTTAGAAATGGAACATTTTCTGAATTATGACCAAAATTTGAAATCACAAACAAATTTGAAAATTTGAATTTTTTTTAATTTGTTGGAACATTTATGTGAAAAAGTTGAAGTAAGAAAAAATAAACACGAAAAAGGAAAGAGAAACAAAAAAACAAACAGAAAAAAAGGAAATAGAAAGAAGAAAAGAAACAGCACAAAAAGAAAAAGGGAAATGAAAAAACATAAATTAAAAGGAAAACCGGTCGAAGAAAATAAACCGGTTTAGGGAACTTTCTGGAAAGTCCCCAAAACCAGATGATATAGTACAGAAAGTGCGTACGTATAATGGGCCGGCCCATCGCCGCTTCACTCACTCCGCAGTCTTGTTACCGACAACTTGACGCAATACAAGATCAAATAGGGAATTTCGTGGAGAAGGGTCGGCTTGGGAGGAGCTAGGCCTTGAGATCGGGATGAGGCAGGGGTTGCGGGCGTGGTCCTCTGCTCGTCAGGAAGCAGAGCAGCAGCGGCGCGATGTAGAGGCTCGGCGGCAGAGGGACGTGCAGCGGCAGCGGTGAGACATGGCATCGCAGGTGAGGAGGTGGCTGAAACAGGCGGATCCGGGTGTAGCTCGCCGGAGTCACGGCCGGAGGCAGAGTGGGAGGCCATGGCGGCGGGGTTGAGCACCTGGAGAGAGAGAGGTCAGAGGGGAAGAGAGAGAACGGAGAGAGAGGAAAGAGAAGGGAGAGAGAGGGAAGACAGAGAGGTCATCGGGACTTGCAGCGGCAGCAGCGAGGCATGGTAGCGCATGTGAGGAGGTGGCCGAAACAGGCGGATCCAGGCGCAACACGCCGGAGTCGCGGCAGGAGGCTGAGCGAGAGGCCATGGCGGCGGGGTTGAGCACCTGGAGAGAGATAGAGGTTAGAGCCGAAGAGAGAGAAGGGAGAGAGTGGAAAGAGAAGGGAGGAGAGGTGCGGCATGGTGGAGGTGAGGTCGAGGTAGGGGCACGCGACCGAGGCGTGATGATGCTCGCCGTCGGGAAGCAAGGGGTGCATGTGCATGCACGACTGCTGCTGGGACGACAAAGAGGAGATCCTCTCCTCATGGAGCTGCTGGACGAGGGGGCTGCGGGAGCACGGGCGCGGGGAAGTTCTGGGAGGTGCTCGTGGTTGCTGGCAGTGGAGATGCTCGAGGGAGCAGACAAGGGCGCGGGATCGTGGTCCGCTGCAGGCGCACGGGAGGAGCGAGGCTCTGCTTGCAGGAGGCTAGGAGCGAGGCTGCAGTGGATGGGGCTTCTCTGGTTTGTGGGTTTGATCGATGGAAATGGATTAGGGCCTCTTCAACAGTTTGTATGTTAGCTTGTTGGATAACATGTCATCAACCAACACCTTAACATACAACAACTCCAATGGGGGTGTATCTAGTTTACCCAATAGGATGTGAGATAATAAATAAGGTGCTCTCTCATTCTACATTGGAGCTTGTGCAAGGGGTGTTGGTTCACGTACATACAACCTTCCTCTCTTCCTTCATTTATTACATGACACATCATCAAAAATCCCATGTGGCAAAGTCTACCAACAACTATCTTACAACCATTCGAGATGCCCTTATGAGGGGGATCTGGGAGTTTGGGCATGTGGTGGCTGGTTGGTGCGAAGGGGATCCTGAGGTGGAACAAAGACAGTGGCAGCGGCGGAGGGATGGAAGGATGTGATTGGAGAATAGGCTAGGGTTGAGGTTGATTAAATAGGTAGGTGGGTTAGAGGGTGGACTAATTTTTGGACCCTCTGATTAGATCGGACTGTCGAGAAAAATAGGTCAGGGAGTTCAAATGAGAAAACAAAGATATTTTAGGGATGTTTGGGGATGATCTGGATCCAACGGTGATCCCTAAGCGGGCCGTATTCGGGACAGCTTTCGGACGTGCACGAGGGGTTTGACAAAAGGCCACAGAGGAAGGATGGGTTTGACAGGCTCGGAGAAGAGAGAGAAGAGAGCGTTCCGGTTGACCTGAGAGGAGGTCAATAGAGACAAGGAAGAAACGGAAACTACGGGCGGATGCAAGTTTTATGAAAACATACGGATGCAATGCACATGATGCCATGATGAAATGCAACAAGAAAAACAAATCACATGACGCAACTCGGAATACATGGAAGGCATCCGGAGCGTCTCACTATGGGCGTAAAACGATAGCGCTCGTTAGGAGGCAACCCAACTTGTATCTTTTTGCTTTTTGGTTTTCTTGCTGTTTTCAATAAACTACCCAATTATGCCTCTGATTAGATGTGCTTTTGTGGTTTAAATCAGCATTTGTGCCAAGCAAGGCCTTTGAGATGATTTGGGTGAGAGTTGATTTGATCTTGCTGAAAAACAGAAACTTTTGCGCTCACGAAAATAATTCTCATTTTTAACTGAAGAGTGCTTTTGAGTTGATTCTTTTTGCAGAAGATTAATAAGCAAATTTCCATGCTGTCCTAATTTTTAAGAAGTTTTGAAGTTACAGATGTGTCTGAAATATCCATATTTCTACAGACTGTTCTGTTTTTGACAGATTATGTTTTCTTTGCCTTGTGTGCTTGTTTTGATGATTCTATGGTTTTCTTTGGAGAGTTTTTGCCATAAAAAAGTTGTAATACAGTATATAATGCAAAAATAAAAATATGAATGGGTTTTTAATAGTACTTATAGTAGTGGTTTGATTTCTCATACTAACGAATCTCGTGAAGGTTTTGTTGAGTTTTGTGTGATTGAAGTTTTCAAGTTTTGGGTGATATTACGATGGATGAAATAATAAGGTTTAGCAAAAGGCCAAGCTTGGGGATGCCCGAGGAACCCCAAGATAACATTCAAGAAGTGGCAAGCAACTAAGCTTGGGGATGCCCCCCTAGTGGCATCCCCTCTTTCTTCTAACAACCATCGGTATTTTACTTGGAGCTATATTTTTATTCATCATATCTTATGAGTTTTGCTTGGAGTGTCTTGTATGATATGAGTCTTTGCTTGTTTTGATTTGTGTTTTAAGTCTTGAATCTTTGCTGGACACACCTTTTTGAGAGAGCCAAAAATTATGTTATGCTTGCGCCAATGCTTCACTTCAATTTTTAGAGCCATGGAATTGCTCTAGTGCTTCACTTATATCTTTTTGAGCACGGTGTGCTTTGTTATTTTTGAAGAAATGCTCTCATGCTTCACTTAGGTTTATTTGGGAGTTAGTATTTTTTTAGAAATTCTCTCTTGCTTCACTTAAGTTATTTTGAGAGAAAGAAATAATATGCTCATGTTCTTCACTTAATTTTTTTTGAGCTTATTAAAAGCAACATATGAAATTAGTATCGAAGTGATAGATATCCAAGGTGGATATAATAAAAACTTTCATGAAGAACATTGGAAAAAATAAACTTGGTCCTTTGTAATGGTTTTGAGATATGAAGATATGATATCTGAGTCATGTTGATGAGTAATTATGCCTTAGTAAGAATATTGGTGTTAAGGTTCATGATTCTCTATGCAAGTACGAAAGTCAATATTTATGCAATGAAATTACATCCTACTTGTGGTGCATTATTTTGGTGTTAGTTATGCTTAATGCTCGCTTACGAGATTTTTCGTTTCTTGGTTGGACGCTTCTCTATCTTTTTGCTAGCCTTCATTTGTACTAAGCACGATCACTACTTGTGCATCCCAAACCCTTTAAACCAGCTTTGCCATATGAGTCCACTATACCTACCTATATGCGGTATTTCCATGCCATTCTAAGCAAATTTGTATGTGCCATCTCTAATTTTCAAAATAAATTTCTCTTTTGCGTACTCGTACCGCTCGCGAGACGGTGAGGGGTGGCCGATGTTTTCCATGCTGGATGTGTTATTCTCACGATGAGTGTTTATTCACTTGTCATTGCATGAGAGTACGACAAAGGTATTAGGGATGCTCGATCCCGAAATGAAAAATGAATTTACTTTATGTTGTCAAATAATAAATTCCTTGGAAAGTGTTGGTACGGAGGGCACCCGTGGATACGATTAGCCATGGAAAGTGAAAGTATGGTGGAAAAAGGAATAAACTTATTTTCTGTTTGGGAACCGCCTATAATCTAGCATGGAAAGTGTTGGGAACTCTTAAGTCGTTTTCGTTGGTGGGAAAAGTATGCCTCCCAAAATATTTTTACCTCTTAATTTTCGCTTTGAGCTCTGGCACCTCTACAAATCCCTAATTTCCTCTGTGAAGGGCCTTTATTTTACTTTATGCAATTTTTATTTTTACTTGAGTCTTCGTCTTCTCTTATAAAGCACCAACTAAGGGGCACTATGATCGTACTTGAGCATAGGGTATAGCTAGTATTCGAGTGTGTTTCATGAATGGACCAATGATTGAGCATAATGGTCTAGGGATAACTCGCTTTAGCGTTGATATTTTGAAAGACATGGTTGCTTGTTGATATGCTTGAGTATTTGAGTCTTCATGTCAAAACTAGACTATTGCTTTGAACTATATAAAAGTCCAAATGTTCAGGCTACAAAGAAAAGAATATGTGATGAACATGTTAGGCAACATTCCACATCAAAAATTATGTTTTATCATTTGTCTACTGGAGGACGAGCAGGAATTAAGCTTGGGGGTGCTGATACGTCTCCCACGCATCTATAATTTTTTATTGTTCCATGCTGTTATATTATCATTCTTGGATGTTTTACAATCATTTTATAATCAATTTATATCATTTTTTGTTACTAACCTATTGACATAGTGCCAGTTGCTATTTTCTGCTTGTTTTTTACATCACAGGAAATCAATACCAAACGGGGTCCAAACGCATCGAAACTTTTTGTGGATTTTTTCTGGACCAGAAGACACAAGATGGGCCGAGGAAGTACCAGAGGGGTGCCCCGAGGGGGGCACAACCCACCAGGGCGCGCCTGGGGACCCAGGCGTGCCCAGGTGGGTTATGCCCACCTCAGTGGCCTCCCGCACCGCCTCTTTGCTCTATAAATACCCCCATTATTCCATAAACCCTAGGGGAGTTTACAAAAATCAGTTCCAGCCACCACAAGTTCCAGAACCACCAGATCCAATCTAAACACCATCACGGAGGGGTTCATCATCCTCATTTGTGCCTCTCTAGTGATGCATGAGTAGTTCATTGTAGACCTACGGGTCTGTAGTTAGTAGCTAGATGGCTTCCTCTCTCTCTCTCTCTCGCTATCTCTCTCTCTCTCTCTCTCTCTCTCTCTTGATTCTCAATACAATGGTCTCTTGGAGATCCATATGATGTAACTCTTTTTGCGATGTGTTTGTTGGGATCCGATGAACTTTGAGTTTATGATCAGATCTATGTTTTTATCCATGATAGTTATTTGAGTCTTCTTTTGATCTCTTATATGCATGATTGCTTATAGCCTCGTATATCCTCTCTGATATTTGGATTTTCTTTGGCCAACTTGATCTATTTATCTTGCAATGGGAAGAGGTGCTTTGTGATTGGTTCGATCTTACGGTGCGTGATCCCAGTGACACAAGGGGAACCGACACGTATGTATCGTTGCTATTAAGGATAACAAGAGGGGGTCTATTTCTACATAAATAGACCTTGTCTACATCATGTCATCATTCTTATTGCATTACTCTGTTTTCCCATGAACTTAATACACTAGATGCATGCTGGATAGCGGTCGATGTGTGGAGTAATAGTAGTAGATGCAGGAAGGAGTCGGTCTACTAATCTTGTACGTGATGCCTATATAACGATCATTGCCCGGATATCTTCATTAGTAATTGAGGTTCTATCAATTGCCCAACAGTAATTTGTTATTCCCCCGTTTGCTATTTTTCTCGAGAGAAACCACTAGTGAAACCTACGGCCCCCGGGTCTCTTCTTTAATATATTTGCCTTCGCGATCTATTTTCATTTGCTTTTATTTTCAGATCTATTAAACAAAAAATACAAAAATACTTTGCTGCACTTTATTTTATTTGTGATCTATTTATCCAATCTGTTCCAACTTTCTCCCATCTCCGTGCCAATTTCTGGTGCCGCTACCGGAACGGAATTGACAACCCCTTTAACACGTGGGTTGCGAGTATTTGTTATTTGTGTGCAGGAGCTGTTTATGTTGTGTTGCGTGGTTCTCCTACTGGTACGATAACCTTGGTCTCATCACCGAGGGAAATACCTACCGTTGCTGTGCTGCATCGACCTTTCCTCTTTGGGGAAATACCGACATAGTTCTAGCAGACATCATGGTGCGCAAGGATAACGAGAAGGGAAGACTTTGTATTAACTTCACTAACTTGAACAAGGCCTGTCGGAAAGATCCCTTTCCCTTGCCGCACATTGATTAGATTGTTGATTCCACCTCTGAATGTGATTATCTTTCCTTTTTGGACGTGTACTCTGGGTACCACCAAATCGTTGATCAGATCGTTGATTCCACGTCCGGACATTGTGTTGCCAAGGAAGACGAAGAGAAGACCGCCTTTATCACCCCGTGCGACAAGTACTGCTTTGTACGTATGCCCTTCGGGCCGAAAAACTCTGGTTCTACTTTTGCAAGGGCCGTGCAGATCGGATTCGAGCCATAGCTGCCCAGAAACATTAAAGCAGATGCAGACGATATCGTGGTCAAAACCAAGGACAAGTCCTCTCTCATTGCAGATCTAGAGGAAACCTTCGTAAATTTGCGGAAGATGAACTTGAAGCTTAATCCAGATAAATGTGTATTTCATGTTACGTCCGACAAGCTTCTTGGATTCTTTGTGTCTCAGCGAGGGATAGAAGCCAACCCCGACAAGATCAGAGTGATAGAACAAATCCAAGCCCCAAAGACAGTTAAGGATGTGAGATGCCTAACTGGCTGCATAGCCGCAATGAGCAGATTCATTTCGAAGTCCGTTGAGCGCGCCTTGACGTTCTTCAATATTTTGAAGAAGGCTGGTCCAGTAAAATGGACCCCCGAGGCCAAGGCTACGCTGCAGGATTTGAAGGCTTACCCCTTTTTTACCCCAACCTTGGTCGCACCCAAGCCACAAGTGCCGTTGCTACTATATCTAGCGGCAACAAATCAAGTGGTTAGTGTTGCCTTGGTGGCTCAAAGGGAAGTGGATAGTGAAGAAGCTATTGCGACAGAACCAGCCGGTGCTAGGCCTGCTTTATCCCCAGTAAAGCTTGCCGGCGGCACCGAAGGGGGACCACAAGTTAGCGCTAGTGAACAGGAAGGGGTGGCAGGGAAGAAAATGGTACATCTACCAGTTTACTTTGTCAGCTCCCTCTTGCAGGGAGCTAGATCAAGGTACTCTGGGGTCCAAAAGTTGATCTTCGGTCTTCTCATGGCCTCGAGGAAGCTGCGCCATTACTTTCAGGCACACGAGATCACTTTTCTGATGCGCCTCCCGCTACAGCATATTTTGAGGAACCCCGAGGCCACTGGCAAGATAGTTGAGTGGGCTCTAGAGCTGTCAAGTTTTACTTTGATGTTTGAAAGCACAACCACCATCCAAAGCAGAGCGTTGGCAGAATTCATAGCAGAATGGATGCCAACTCCAGACAAAGAACTTCTAGAAGTTGTCCTCCCTGGCAAGGAGGCCCCTGTCGGCATTCTGGCTACGGGGGTACATAGACTTGCTTGCCTGCGGCCCGTGGCGTGGATCCATCGATGGCCTGGTAAGGCCCAGCTTCGACATCGACAACTCAAGACCCTCGCGAGGGGCCAAGCCTCGCGAGGCGGACGACACCAAGACCTCCAAAGGGATCAGCCTCCTCAAGCTGGCTCCCCAGGAACGGAGATTTCTATGCATGGCTCACCTCATGAAGTTCAGGTGGCGTGAGCCATGATGATCGAGGCCAGGCGGGCGCCAGCGGGCGTAGTGTACCAGTTTCCTCTTTAGTGCAAAGGAGGCAAGCAGCAGGCACGGAGTCCTGAGGAAGTAGCCAAAGATTTCCATTCTCGGGCAACAAGACCAAGACCGCCAGGACGACAAGACGGAGGTCATCACCAAGCCCACCACGGTGTCACGACCAGAGGCTTTTGCAGGCGAAGACCACTTTAGTCAGGATAAGATGTACTAGTTGTCTCCCTTCAAATTTGGTTGTTGCGGGATCCCTTCCCGCCTTCGTTTGGGAAGAGGACCAAGCCCACTATAAATAGGACCTAGCCACCACCATGGGCGAGGACGGATCAAGTCGACCACGTCCATTTCACCCACATCAGCTCACTTGAGCTCAAGACCACACCTCCTGAGGTTGTTCTCCAATGTACTAGTTCATCCTCAACCCCTCGAGGAAAATCCACCACAAAGCATGAGTAGGGTCTTACACCGCAAGGTGGCCCGAACCTGGGTAAACTGCCGTTCCCCCCTTCCTTCGAGTTCGACGCACTAGTCTGTGAGATTGGTGAGTAGGCAGACTGGGGAGGTTATGATCTCCGCACGCACCCCAGAGTTCGAACCTCTCAAGGGTTTGCGGAACCCCAAATCCAACATTTGGCGCAATATGTAGGGGTACGTCGGAGCCTCTCTTCTGTTGATCGACTCGTCGCTGCTCCACCACTTCCATGGCTGACGCGCGTCGAGCTCGTGCTAAGCGCTAGGCCGCTCTCGCCGTCCGCGTCGCTCAGACAACACCG
The DNA here is from genome assembly GCA_021437245.1 of Aegilops speltoides. NCBI lineage: Eukaryota > Viridiplantae > Streptophyta > Magnoliopsida > Poales > Poaceae > Aegilops > Aegilops speltoides. The sequence continues at coordinate 332,245,431 of CM038147.1, read as the reverse complement.
GCGTGAGACGGCTGCCCTCGCCGACCCTCGTCACAGGTGGAAAATGCTGCCATGGACCCCGCGGGCCACGAGCAACATGCCTCATCAGTGCATCCTTCCGTGCGCCGCGACGGGCTCATCGCTACACCTTCGCTGACTCCGGCCTCTTCGTCCTCCCACGCTTGTCGTGGCCTGGTGAATGCGCAGGCCACTCTGCACATGGCACGCGAGCTCCTGCGCTACCACCTGGTCGACGACCTCTACGAGGACTGGCTCGACTGCATCGCCAAGCTCGTCAGCGTTGTTGGAGATTCTGCTGCACCGACTCGCTTGCTGCCCCAACCACCTCCTGCTGCGGGAGACGTAGCTCACAGGGTGCCTCCTCCACCTCCTAGGCAGGACACTATCATCAAGCCGAGACGGGTGGTGCCTCAGCATTATCCGCAGCGTCAGGCGCCCGTGCGCGATGAAGCAAGCTGCCAGGTGGTGCAGCGGCCACAAGAAGATGCGCGTGCGCTGCCGACGCCACCTCGTCAAGAACGCGTGCCACCTATAATGGTGGTGCGCGAGCACCAAGACCAGGCTCCACCTCCACGGTGGGCTCCCATGACCACAGCAGGGTGCCGAACTTTCACTCCGGAGTTGCGCAGCGTCGTCTAGCCAGGGAAGTTCAAGCCCGACCTGCACCCACGCTACGACGGGACCGCGACCCTGCTGAGTTTCTACAGCTCTACGAGCTGAGCATCAAGCGGCCAGCGGCAACGAGAAAGTGATGGCGAACTGGTTCCCCATGGCCCTCGAGGACGACGACGCCTCGCTCTCGACGAGATGCGGGCGCTTCATCGCCAACTTCTGTGGCACTGTGGATCGCCCGCCGTCATGGGTGACTGCGATGCATCAAGTAGCAACCAGGAGAGACCTTGCAGAAGTTCATCCAGCGCTTCAATGGCATTCGCCTCAAGATCCCAAAGGTGTCGGACGAAGCTATCATCTTGGTGTTCACTGACGGCGTCCGCGATGTCAAGATGAAGGAGGAGCTCGCCATACACGAAGACCTCTACACGGCCCTGGAGATGTTCAACATGGCAACCAAGTGCGCGAAAACTAAGGAGGAACGCCTCTCCCTCCTCAAGCTCCCGGACGCAGACCCAGAAGACAAGAAGGCCGAGGCCAAGGACGTGAAGCGCAAGGGACCAGCCATACTCGCAGTCGAGCCAGAGATGAAGCGCGACTGCGATCACCCAGAGTTATCCAAGGGCAGCCGCCCATTCTGCGTCTTCCACAACGTACACAACCACAAAAGAACAACTGCCAGGAGCAAAGGGCCATCCACGACGGGCGCCTCGGTCGTCACCCTGAGCGGAACGATCGAGGCTACGGCTGAGGAGGAGGACGAGGTGGAGGGCGCTGGGACAGCCGCGACCATCGTCAGGAATGGCACAAGCAGCCTCAGGAGGACTGCTGGTAGGGCTAGCCCCGCGAGGGCGCCTGGAGGGATCAGCCTCGCGAGGACCGTCCTCAGGGCAACACTAGCCTTCCCCCGCATGCCACCACCACCAAGAAGAAACGAAGACCACCATCAGGACAAGGGGGCTAGGGGCTTCCAAGAGCCTCGTGCCATCGCGTGCATCCTGGGTGGCTCCCCCAGGCCCCAGCCTCTCATCGCATCTTCAAGCAGTTCACGTGTGAGGTGAACGCAACCCTTCCCAAGCTCGAGGCAACGCGCTCGCTCGGGTGGTCCAAGTATGCCATCACCTTCGACTCCTCCGACCAGCTCAAGTGCGTGGCCACTTCCGGCGCCCTCCGATGCTCTGCTCTCCCATCCTCAGCAACGTACTCGTCACCAAGACACTCATCAATGACGGTGCAGTTCTCAATGTTCTCTCTGTCCAGACGTTCAACAGGATCTAAGTGCCATATCACCAGTTTCAGCCTACCAAGCCCTTCTCAGGAGTGACCGACGGCTCCACGCATCCGATCGGGCAGGTCCGCCTCCCCGCCACCTTCGGCAAACACGACAACTACCGCACCGAGCTCATCGAGTTTGATGTCGCTGACATTCGCCTGCCGTACAATGCCATCCTTGGGTACCCGGCTCTCGTCAAGTTCATGGTGGTAACACATCACGGCTACAACGTACTCAAGATGCCAGGAAACTGCGGCATCATCATGGTCGTCTGCGAAGAAAAGAACGCGGTGTGCTCTCTTGAGCACGCCTACCAGGCTGCAGCGGTCGAGAATCCAGACAACGAGGCACCGCCCCCCCACCTGAGGCCGTTCCCAAGAAGAAGAAGCAGCTGATCCACAAAGGATCTCAGGAGGGTGGGGCGTCCGGCGGTGCCGCCTCAAGCCTTGCGTCTGTGGGTGGGCCGCCTTCCCCTCTCGCATAGGAAGGCGTGCCTGGTGCCCCCCTCAGGCTGGGCTCGGGGGCTCTCCTCTGGACGGCCTCTGACCTGGCCAATGTCACGAGGGAGGCGCTTGGGCACCATGGGGTGGCGTGCTTCAGTGCACGCTTCCGCGGAGAGAGCACAGGGCGCGAGGCACCAGGCACTCAGGAGTTCAACACCAAGGCAGCCAAGGAGATCCAGGAGGCGAGAGATATGCGGGGCGACCGCCGCCCGCCACCAGGCGCGGCTACTTTCCCAGGCGAGGACGGGGAGCTGCGCGTCTGCATCGATATCCTGGGGCCCAATAGGGCCGCGTCTCAGGAGCTCTTCTAGCCTACCGTGTTGGCCGATGCGGGGGTCCCCCTCACAGCTGTGTTCGTATGCCCTTTGGTTTGCAGAACGCGGCTGGTGCATCCCAGCGCCACATACAGGGTTTCCTGGCAGCTCAGGAGGCCAGGCGCCAGGCGATCCAGGCGGAGATGGCGATGGATCCTCACAAGCCCCCCGTACCTCCAAAGCCCCTCGAGGTTCAGGGCCAGGGCTGCTCATGAGGAGCGACTTCTGCAACGCATGTCTTCTACCACTCCAACACCTCTTCAGCGACGGCACCACGTGACATCTTTTAGTTCGTTCAGTTGGCAGCGCCCCTCGGGCTGCACTATCCACAAGCCACGTGGGCTCGTCCCTACGGCAGGTATCCTTCTTGCATTTATCAGAACTGGCTTACCTTTTTCCATGAGTTGCCTTATGGTTATAATTGCCTGACCGGAACTTCGTCGCCATGTACGTCTCGCGCCCTTGCGAGCCCACCTGCGACCGCCTCATGATTAATGACTAGCATGGCGTCTGTGCTCGGGTCCATCCCTGCAGCGTTGCTAAACCCAAGAGGCTGAGCTCTGGCTCGCGGGCCAGCTCCCGTGCACGTCACCTCCCATGGCCCTTGGTGCCTTGTTCTCGCATGAGCTAATTGCGGGCGGATGAGTGAGGGCACGCAACCCGGTGCCTCGTCACCACGGGAGCCGCGCGCCGGTTGTCTTTCTTCAGGACCATTGCATGAGAAGCCTCAGCACGGCGTCTGTGCTCAGGTCCATCCCTGCAGCATCGATAAACCCAACGGCTGAGCTCTATCTGGCGGGCCGACCCCGTTCTCGTCACCTCCTAGGGTCGTTGGTGTCTAGCTTTCTCATGTGATAACCTTAGGAGATTCACTCTGCGCCGGTTGCCTAACCATCTCGCAGGACTATCACTAGTGTTCCCAATCAAGTTCAAGCGCAACCCGCCTTGAGGTAGGGCCTCGTGAGTCCCGCACTGGCTCACGAGTGCCCAGACACACCTCCTTAGCCCTGTCGTGCAAGCCACGTGTCAGGGCGGGCCTGTACACGCCTTGGGGGTTCTCCTCAGAGGGAGCCCCAACCCACGTATCAGTGGAAGCACCATGCTCTGCGGTGGCAGTCGACACTGCCGAGGAGCGGCTTTGCCTGTGCAAGAGCGGAAGCGCCATGCTCCGCGCTAGTGATAAACAACTGAGGGTAGCCTCGCGGCTGCAGCAACCTTAGGGAGCCTCCAGGCTCAATGCTTAGCCTCACCGCGCTGCTTTCCCTCAAGAGAGTAGCACGACGGGGCTGGGCATGGGGGCTACGCTCAGGTCACACCTGGCGTACACCACCCTGCCAGGTCCCACGGACCTGCTCTTCGCGCACCCCTCCCAAGCAAGAGCCCAACAAGGAAAGGTATGATGGTCTATTCGCACGTCAAGGGGGACTCTTGAACATCGATGTCACATCCCTAGCTTCTGGCAATGCACTAGGCTAGCTTCATGTGCGCATCATGTTTAAATTCAAATGAATATGAAATGGGGATGGCAGAAACCCCAGCACCACTTAATCCAACTAGGGTTTCCTAAAATCTTTTTCAATGAACCTGAAATGCCCTTCTAAAATGTTCATCATCTTTGCTTTGGTCTAGAACCTCTGAGAAAAATGGTGCACAATTTCCTAGGACATCATTGGGTCACTGAATTAAATCATATGCTATTTGCATTTGGGCATTTACATGCTATATAACATTTTAAATGTCCAAATAATCATGAACTAAAATGTTTGCTGTTGGTAATATTATAAACAGCAGCCATGAGCAGTTTCATGATTTTTGGGTTTGTTCTGCTATTTTTAATAAAGCCCTAATGCTGCAGAAGAAATAGAAAAGCAAAAATAAAAGAAAAGGAAACTTATCTGGCTAACTTACTCAGGCGCCCAAAGATCGCAGCTGGTCGCCCACCGGGCGGCTCCAGCCAATCGCCCAGCCCACCACCGTAGCCCCCTCTGTCGTCTTCCTCCCCGGCCAGTAGGCAGGGAGTGTGGTCGCCGAACTCACGCTAGCTCCTGCTTCCACTACGACGCCCCGACTCTTCCTAGAGCGCCACGGAGACGCCCCGAGGCCCCTCTCTCTCCCCCATCGCTCGCTGGTCTCTCTCCCTTCCTCTCGCTCTCTTCTCGCACGCACCCGAGCATCACCGTCGCCGTCGTTCGCCGTTGCGGCACCCAGAGCTGCTGCCCCGCCTCCCCACCAGGTCCAAGGAGTCTGCCTCCATCTTCTACGCCTCCCCGACGATCCACAAGCCGCGGGACTCCCCCAAACTATCTCCCCGTCGTCGTCTTTAACCTCGGGAAGCCGAGATCGTCACAGCCGTGCTGTCTGCTCCGATCCTTCCACATGCCTGCTTCGATGCCCCCTGCACTCTCCGTGAGGTCCTCCCCCAAACCTCGCTCTTCTGCGCTTCGCTTCACGCTATACCGCTGCTCCGCCAAGACCGCGCTACCGCCACTAAGCTTCGCCGTCAGAGCCATTAACCACCGCAGCTCGTTCCCGAGCACACCATCGTGCTCAGCACGATCTCATGAGCCTGTAGACACCCACAACGCCTCCTCCCGTGCTCTGTAGCGCCACCCCGAGAACGCCCGAGCTGCTGACGCTGCCAAACCTCGTCGCCGACCACTTTTCGGGCCACCCCAGCACCTACCACCGCCACCACTCAATGCGCGCCACTGTCTGCGTTCGAACGCAACAAACCATGGCCGAAATGCTGCCCCATGGCTCATTTCCGAGCCCCTCCGCCGCGCCTCTCATCACCGGCATCGAGATGCCGGTGAGTTGGCCTCATTTGACCTGGGGTTTGACCTCCCCTGGGTTAATGACAGGTGGGGCCCACCCAGCTAATGAAGTTAGCTTAAGTTAAATAAACTAGATCAGTCAGTTAGGACACTGACACACGGGACCCACTAGTCAGATTTGACCCGGGTCAGCGCTGTTGACTTGCTGACGCAGGCACGATGTAGTGTTGACGCAATAAACCCTTTTCTGGATTATTTCTAATTTAGAAATATCTGAAAATTCCAGAAAATAGCTTAAACTTCTAAAATTCATAGAAATTAATCTGTAACTCCAAATGAAATAATTTATATATGAAAAATGACTAGAAAAAATCCAATCTATCCATCTGTACTGGTTTCATGCATGCTTAAATAAGTTAACCTTGCTGTTAGATCAAAACATGATAATGCATGTTTTAAATTCATAGTTTGACTTTGAACTTGAACCTTAGGCTCAAAATGACTCAAACCCATCTGGTTGTAGTTGCATTAGCCCAACACACTCATTTTGCCATGTCATGATCATGTATCACCTTGACAATCCAATGGATTCTTCCCTAGGTGGGGGCTTAATCTCCCAAGAGGAGGGGATACAAGGAGCAAAGGCTCACAAGGTTTAGTCTAATCATTCCTAACCCACAAATGACCTAGGAGATGCACTTATATAGTCTAGGCACGAAACATTAGGGAAAGGGGATACAAAGGACCAAAAAGTCCCCAAAAATGCGGCCACGGAGGAAGGGTCCGGGCTCCCGGGGTTAAACAGGCCGGGCACCCGGACCGGTTAGGGGAGCCGGCTTGTGGCAGGCCGGGCACCCGGGGCGGTGGCAGGAGGTCAGGAGGTTGGTCGGCACCGGGCTCGATGGCCTGGCACCCGGTGGGGCTCATGCTGCCCACTGGGCCACTGGTCGGCACCCGAGGTGGGTCATGCGAGGCCAGTGATGTGCCGGGCACCCGGGGCCGGCTGGGGTGCCGCCCAGGCTGTGGCCGGGCACCGGGGGTGTCCAGGGGCTGCGGCCTCTTCTTCTCCCTGGTCTTCTCTCCTCTTCCTTGTTCCATGGGTGCTCGAGACTCTGTCTTCTCCTTCTCATGATCATCTCCAACGTACCTAAGAACGCATAGTGTATCTCTTTGAGTTAGAATCCCATTCTCAAGTGAAACCGAACGAAACTTGTTGGGGATATGACTATTTGTGTAAGCCGCCCAGGAGGGGCCGGGTTACGCAAAGAGGACTCATTAGAGGAAGCCAAGGACCAAGCATGAAGATGGCGGTTCAATAAAGGGCTTAAGGCCCATGGGCGGCTTAAGGCCCGTTGTAGTAAACCGCCATGATGGTATGACTTGTAACATAAGGCATATTTAACTAGTCATCGAGCCGACACCGCTTATAATCTGCCGACTCAGAAGCTGTAAGCGCCAACCCGTATATAAGGGGACGACCTGCTGGCGGCTTAGGGCAAGAAACAACTCATCGAGAGCCGGACATAGCGTATGTCGCTCCCTGGTCATCAAAACATCAATACCAACCCAACTAGACGTAGGCCTTACCTTCACCGTAAGGGGCCGAACTAGTATAAACTCTCTCGTGTCCCTTGTCCCGATTTAACCCCTTCAAGCTTCCTAGTTGCGATGGCTCCACAACTAAGTCCTTTCACGAGGACATCTGACGTGACTATTCCACGACAGTTGGCGCCCACCGTGGGGCTAGCGCACGGTGGATTTGAGTTCTTGAAGGGCAACTTCGAAGGGCTCAAGGGATACGTAGTAGGCCGGATGACCAAGAGTCGTCGCGGCAAGATCTACATCGACGATGAAGGCTGGGGTCCCGACGCCGGCTCAATTGAGTACGGATACGGGTCCTTCGTGGAATCCACGCCTTCATCGGCCGGATCGGTGAGCCGGGCCCCGAGTCGACAATCGCACCGACCTCGTCGAGACGGCTCAGCGTGCGAGGAAGACCCGGACTCAGCCGGTCATGAGGCGTGCTGATGAGGAGCGAACCTCGAGACGAGGGTCGTTCCGTTGTTGGCCCGATCTTTCACGACACAAAACTCCATCGCAGCAAGAACTCGTCGCAGGTTTATGAAGATGCTCGCAAATCCCACGGAAACAACATGCCAACCCCTCGATCCGAAGGAATAACGTGGACGAACCGTATAGGCTCAGCTTGTAATCTCCTACACGTCGCGTCGCAGGAACTCACACGCCAACAGAGATTTTTGACAAGGTTTCTCTAAACTCGATAATGGCCGACGGCCGAAAAACACACACGTGTCTAATTCATCATAACATCATCTCCCCTACCATTATCATATGCTATGGCTATTTATATCAGTATAGCCGACCCAAACATGAGTAAGCTACAAGAAAGAAATCTAAACATGACTCTCCTAAGAAAAATCAACCAAGTCTAATTAAATCTAAGCAATAAAAACTCTTTTTATTTGTGCGCCACATATTTGGTTTGCCCTTCTTGGTGGCTCCCACCCGGACTCCTTCAACGTGAGCAAATCCCACGGAATGTTCTCGAACCCATCGTATGCATTCTTTGCATGGTAAGCAGAAACAAGAAATAAATATTGATTCCCTGCCTTCTAAACCAGCGTATCTCCTTCTTATCTTCTAGTAGCGAACTTGCATGAGACTCCTGATGTTGCACGCTTGTTGATCTGGATAAGAAATACAAAAGTAGTTTAATCCTTTCCTCCTTGTGGGTCACAAACGTAGCTTGGCTTAAGCCATGGTTAAACTCAACGGGCCTATGCCCAATGGATCCAACCGCATGCATGTGTGGGTATTGAGCGTTCTCATCTATGTGATCTCGATCATCAGCTCGTGCATCATCTTGAGCATCAATAGTAATAGGAGCAGTATGGCCATATCATCCTCCCTCCTTCAAGCTTAAAACGCCCTCGATTTCGTCGTCGCCTCTATAACAATGACATAATCTGCAGAATGGACGTGCGCCGAAAAAATTTCAGTAGGTTTGACTTCCTTCTTTGCTTCTTCCTGTTCCTTCATCTTTTGTTGTCGTTCCTTCCTCCATGTCTTGAATAACTTCTTCTCCATGGCCACGAGGACATATTTTGTACCCCGTTCGACAGTATACATTTTGGCGCGATAGTCATGCGTAGCATAGTTTTTCTTGTACCATGGCTCTCCCAGTAGCAAATGACACGAAACCATGGGCACCGGAATTACGTCGCACAAAACCTCACAAGAAAATTTCCCGACTGAAAACGGTACCATAGTTTGGTGCATGATGTCGAGCTTGTCGTGGCACCTCCTCAGCATGTACGGTTGTGGATGTGGTGTAACTGATAGCTCCAGCTTCTCCACCATGTCGATGCCGACTGCGTTGACCGAGCTTTCATGGTCAATCGTCATGGCGCAAACTTTCTCTCCCACCTTACAATAGGTGTGGAAAAGTTCAGCACCATAGCCTTTCTCCTCCAGCAAAAAGTCGCCGGAGAGCCTCCAATAGTTCCTTGGCGACGCACGCCGGCCGCCTCCTCCGGCGCCGCTAGAAAACGCCACTCGATACCACTTGATGAGGAGCGAACCTCGAGACGAGGGTCATTTCGTTGTTGGCCCGATCTTTCACGACACAAAACTCCATCACAGCAAGAACTCGTCGCAGGTTTACGAAGATGCTCGCAAATCCCACGGAAACAACACGCCAACCCCTTGATCCGAAGGAATAACGTGGACGAACCGATAGGCTCAGCTTGTAATCTCGCATACGCCGCGTCAGCAGAACTCACACGCCAACAAAGATTTTTGACAAGGTTTCTCTAAACTCGATAATGGCCGACGGCCGAAAAACACACACGTGTCTAATTCATCATAACATCATCTCCCCTACCATTATCATATGCTATGTCTATTTATATCAGTATAGCCGACCCAAACATGAGTAAGCTACAAGAAAGAAATCTAAACATGACTCTCCTAAGAAAAATCAACCAAATCTAATTAAATCTAAGCAATAAAAACTCTTTTTATTTGTGCGCCACATATTTGGTTTGCCCTTCTTGGTGGCCCCCACCCGGACTCCTTCAACGTGAGAAATCCCACGGAATGTTCGAACCCACCGTATGCATTCCTTGCATGGTAAGCAAGAAACAAGAAATAAATATTGATTCCCTGCCTTCTAAACCAGCGTACCTCCTTCTTATCTTCTAGTAGCAAACTTGCATGAGACTCCTGATGTTGCACGCTTGTTGATCTGGATAAGAAATACAAAAGTAGTTTAATCCTTTCCTCCTTGTGGGTCACAAACGTAGCTTGGCTTAAGCCATGGTTAAACTCAACGGGCCTATGCCCAATGGATCCAACCGCATGCATGTGTGGGTATTGAGCGTTCTCATCTATGTGATCTGGATCATCAGCTCGTGCATCATCTTGAGCATCAATAGTAATAGGAGCAGGCATGGCCATATCACGTGCCTTCGTGGGCTTCATTCACGGAGAAGAATTTTCTGAAGGATCTGAAGATAGAGGCGAGACGGCCGTCCTCTCGGACGGAGATTCGTCCGCTGGTTCAACAGATTTGTTGTACCAAGTGCAAGACGGCGTGCTCGGGGGCTGTTCCGATGGCATTAGTATTTCGGACCCCTTTGAGCCACCAAGATGGGCCGGAATCTTCATGGCTGGGACTCAGCCCGGCTCAAACTCTACCGCTGTGGCAGCAGCAACGTTCGGTTTAGGAGCAGCCGGGGCAGGCGGCCCTGCGGCGCCCGCCGCTCAAAGCATAGACCATGGACAAGCTCACGCCCCGTTAACCGCCACAGTTATTCCTGCAGATAAAGATGAGCATGAAGCAGCGGTAGCACAGGTGCGTGAGGAGATAGCTCAGGCCAAGGAGGCCTTGGCAGCTGAGGATACTAGGCTAGCTAATGAGCGGGCGGCTCTCGACGCCCGGCGATCGCTATAAATGAGGCTTATCACCGATGATGAGCCTAAACGCTGCCTAATGAGGTAATGAGGAGGAGACATCGAAAACTCAGTCCCGCTTTGCCTCCGAATTACGATCCTCGGTTCTTTTTTTCGACAACCGAGCCAGCCCAAGTAACCCGCCATAGACCAATCCGCCATGACACCGAACAGAGGGCCGACTCAGCTCGGGAGACGGTGCCACCACGTGAGCATGGCACCGCCAAGATTATGTACCAATCCCCGGTCACTTTTTCCAACCCTATGGAGAACTTAATTGCAGCTTCAACACGTTTAGCGGCTCTTCCCATGGACGGTGATGACCCGGCGGCAGTGGAGACCCGGAGAGTCAGAGAGCTTCTTCAGACAGCCTTGGCTCAGCAGGAGACCTATTCTTATAGCCGGGACAAAATTCATTCAACTCCCCCGCCTTGGTTAGCACCACCCCACCAGAACGGGAGCCCGAGTTACAGCAGGCACATGGAGTGTGAAGCTTTATCAAGCAACGCCCAATGCCATAACCAGCCTGGTGGCTATCACCCGGTACAAGACCGAATACGTCAGGAGAACGAACGAGCGGCTCACGCAGCGGCTTATCAGGATCACCCAGAGTATCCGACGACGTCTGTTGAGGCGGGGGTAGCTACTAGAACTGGCGGTGTTCCTTGCCTGGTACCAGCTCTGCGCAATGTACGTGTGCCCAAGGAATTCAAGGGACCTCGAAAGATACCGAATTACACGGCCGACTTACAGCCCGAGGCGTGGATCAAGAGTTATGAGATGGCCATGGAGCTGCTAGAGGTCAGTGACGCGGCGATGGATAAATATTTCAGCATGATGTTAGATGGAACAGCCCGGTCTTGGCTAAAGGGTTTGCCACCCAATTCCATTAGCTCATGGGAAGAATTAAAGGACCGGTTCATTCAGAACTTCAAGGACACCTGCAAGCAATCTGTGTCAATTGTGGACTTAACCAATTGTAAGCAGGGGGAGGGCGAATCCACCACCCATTGGGTGCACTGGGTCAAGGAGATAATTCATTCATCTGACAATATGGATGCCGGCTCTGCAGTCCTTATGTTGGAGAAGAATTGTAGCTTTGAACCGCTGAGGCAGAAGTTGGGACGCCTTAAACGTGACTGCAAGGATATGGGTACACTGATGGCGGCTTTATTCAAATATGCCGATTCTGATAGTACCAAGGATCCCGCGTCTAACGATGAGAAGACAGGGAAGAGAAGAAGGAACGACAATGGAAAGGGTCAACAGCATAACCCGGGGAATCAAAACGGTAATAAGCGTAAGGCGGACGGTAACCCGGAGTTCATAGGCAATGCCAACTCACAGGGCAACAATCTGAGACATAAGGGTAAACCGCCTCGATCCGGCGGGTCAGGCCCATCTTTGAACAGCTACTCAAGGAGCCCCGCCGAGACACGGCACTGTGGAGCGCCTACCACGCACTGGTGGAAGGATTGCGCAATCATGAAGGCGCTAAGAATTCCAACACCTATGATGGCCATAATGGGTCCGTGGTGGTTCGAGCCGGCGTTTCATGGCCCGTGTGGCGCTCAGATCCGCTTTCAGTGGACGCCAAGGAGGGGGCTATAACCAATAGCAGTTTGGTCAAGGAGAGCAGCAGCAGCAGCAGTCTGGTTATCAGAGCAACCCGAAGCAATTGAATAGTGGGTAGTATCATGTATTTACCACTAGCTTATGCAAACGAGACCAGAAGATTCATAAGAGGGCCGTTAATTTTGTTGAGCCGGCAATCCCTCGTTATTTGAGGTGGTCAGAGCAGCCCATCATATGGAGCAGGGAGGATCATCCTCCGCGGGTCGATAACCCGGGTCAGTTGGTTTTGGTAGTGGCACCTCAGGTTGGTGGGTATAAGTTCACTAAGGTGCTCATGGATGGGGGTAGTAACATCAATATCCTCTACTATGAGACCTTTTGACGCATGGGATTAACTGATAAAAATCTGAGAACATCCAACACTGTTTTCCATGGAGTTTTCCCCGTAAGTCGGCTTACCCAGCTAAGGTGATTGAGCTGGAGGTGGCCTTTGGAGACTAATATGACTCAGAGTCGAGAAGTTGACGCTTGAGGTGGTCAAAATCAGAGCCCATACCACGCCTGCTTGGGCGGCCGGCTTATGCTAAGTTTATGGTCTGCCATGTTATGTTTATTTACAGCTCAAGATGCCGGGTTACAAGGGCACCATCACCGTGATATGGCAACAGAAGGTAGCCGGAGGTGAAGAAGGTGACGCGCTTATGCCGAGTCACCAAGCAGCAGAAGAGCTCAAATTTTATCAAGATAATGTTGACCCGGCGGATATGACATCCCTGAAGAAGCCAACTACAGAGCACGACCCGGCATTGAAGTTTAAGTCGGCAGCTGAGACAAAGCTTGTCGACTTTACCCCGGTGACTCTTCTAAACAGCTTCAAAGATCAAGCAAGAACTTGATCCCAAATAGGAAAGCGCTACCATCGAAGTTCATCCTTGAGAACCGGGACATCTTTGCATGGAAACCTTCTGACATGCCGGGTGTACCGAGGGAACTCGCTGAGCACACTCTCAACATTGATCCAAAGTATAAGCCGGTCAGGCAGTTTCTTCGGCGATTTAACGAAGAGCGACGGAAAGCTATTGGGGAAGAAGTCGTCTGGCTCTTAGCGGCCGGGTTTATCATTGAAGTTTTTCACCCGGAGTGGTTGGCTAATCCGGTGCTTGTTCTAAAAAAGAACGGCACCTGGCAGATGTGTGTGGACTACACGGACTTAAACAAGGCTTGTCCGGCTGATCCCTTTGCTCTTCCCCGTATTGATCAAATCATTGATGCTACGACGGGTTGTGAGCATTTGAGTTTTTTGGATGCTTACTCCGGTTATCATCAAATTAAGATGGCAGTTAAGGACCAGGAGAAGACGGCTTTCATCACTCCGTTTGGGGCCTTCTGCTATGTATCTATGGCATTTGGGCTCAAGAGTGCCCAGGCGACTTATCAACGGTGTGGGCAGAACTGTTTGCACGATCAAATTGGGCGTAATGTTCATGCTTATGTGGATGACATTGTGGTGAAGTCCAGAGAAAAGGAGACCTTGATATTTGACTTAAAGGAGACCTTTGATAATCTCCGGTTTACAAGATGATGCTTAACCCGCCAAGTGTGTGTTTCATGCCTCGGGCAAGCTCTTGGGTTTTCGTGTCGAATGAGGCATCGGGTTAACACGAGAAGATTAAGGTGATTATTTCGCTAAACCGGGCGGCATCAATGATGTTCAAGAATCAAGGGTCGTGGTTGCCGCCTTAAGTCGGTTCATAAGTCGGCTCGGTGAGAAGGCCCTCCCATTGTATCAGATGATGAAGAAAACTAACACTTTTGTCTGGAGTGAGGCCGTTGATGCTGCCTTTGAAGACTTAAAGAGACAACTGTCTGAGCTGCCGGTTCTCGCGGCTCCGATTGATAAAGAGCCTTTGCTGTTATATGTGGCTGCCAATTCACGAGCCGTCAGCATTGCCATCGTGGTGGAGCGTAAGGAAGCCGGTAAGGAGCATCCGGTTCAACGGCCCGTTTACTACATCAGTGAGGTGCTCATTGAATCCAAGCAAAGGTACCCGATTGGCGTAAGCTTGTTTACGGGTGTTCATGGCCAACCGAAGTTGAAGCAAGATTTCAAAGCCACCCTATAACTGTGGTAAGTTCTCGCCTTTGGGAGATATCATTCGTAACAGGAAGCCACAGATTTAGTCGCCAAGTGGGCCATTGAGCTTGGGCCTCACGATTTGAAGTACATGCCACGACTACTATTAAGTCTCGTGCCTTGTGGACTTTATCAATGATTGGACAGAGTTACAGGCCCCGAGGAGAAGCCTGATAACACATATTGACGATTCACTTTGATGGGTCCAGCAGCTAGAAGGCTCGGGGGCTGGAGTGGTGTTAAATTCCCCTCGAGGTGACAAATTTTGTTATGTACTCCGGCTTATGTTTCCATGTACTAACAATGCAGCTGAATATGAGGCCTTACTTCATGGTCTCCGGATGGCTAAGGAGTTGAACTTAAGCTGGGTACGATGCTTGGGCAACTCAGATCTTGTGGCTCAACAAGTGTCAGGCAAGTGGGATTCCAAGGACCCCCTTATTGCGGCTTATCGTCGTGAGGTAGGTGCTGTGGCTGGTCACTTCACGGGTTATCAAGTGGAGCACATCGATTGAAGGAAGAATGAGGCGGCTGATGCTTTAAGCCGGTTGGGATCCCAACGTAAACCGGTGTCGCCCAATACCTTTCTCGATGTGTTACATAACCCTTCTGTCAAGGTGCCTACCGAGGAGGAGTTAGCAGTGCCAGACCCGGAGGCACAGCTGGTGGCGGCTCTTCATGTTATCCCGGATTGACAAAGGCCCTACTTGGCTTATATGACCCGGGTGAGTTGCCGGAGGATGAGACCTGGCAAGACAAATTATCGTGCACTCCAAATCCATGATTTATTGTTAACGGTGAGTTACATCACCTAAGTGTCACGGGCGCTTAACGCTGTGTGTCACCCATGTATACAAGAAATACTTCGTGAGATACATGAGGGAGATTGTGGCCATCATGCCCGGTCAAAATCTCTCGTAGCTAAGGCAAGCGCCATGGTTTCTACCGGGTCGATGACTCATGCCGATGCGGAGGATCCGGTCAAGAAATGTGATGGTTGTCAAAAGTTCTCACGACGAGCTCATGTGCCACTCAAGAATCGAGGATGATCCCAATCACTTGGCCGCTTATGTCCGGGGCTTGACATGGTTGGACCTTTCAAAAGGTCTAAAGACAAAAAGACACATCTACCGTGGCAAGTGGACAAGTTTACTAAGTGGGTTGAGGCAGAGCCGATCAAGAAGTGTGATGCAGCCACGGCGGTTTAGTTCATGAAAAGGTGATCTTTCGCTTTGGTTTTCCACATAGCATCATAACCGATAATGGCACTAATCTCTAAGGGTGCCATGGAAGAGTTCTCACAAAGAGAATATATCCGCTTGACGCTTCGCCGCTGCTCATCCTCAATCCAATGGTCAAGCAGAGAGCTAATCAAGAGATCCTGAAGGTATCAAACCCCGCTCTTAGTTCCCTTACAGCGACTCCGGGTTGTTGGGTGGAGGAGTTACCTCCGCTTTATGGAGCATCAACACTACGCCTAATAGATCTATGGGGTACACACCTTTCTTCCCGGTTTATGGAGCAGAGGCGGTCCCGCTAGTGACATCCGCACGACTCACCCCTGCAGCCGCTTATGTTGAGGCGGATAACTAAAAGGCTCGCCAGATGCACTTGACTTGTTGGACGAGGAGCGAGACTTGGCATTAGCCCGCCGGTGATTTACTAAAGAAGACTGCGCCGCTATCACAGCCGCCGTGTTAGGAGCAGTAACCTTTCAGAAGGTGACTTGGTGCTCCGCTCATCCAGATCGCCTAACATGCACAAGCTATCCTCGCTTTGGGAAGGGCCCTTTGTGGTCAGCAAGAATCTACACAACGGGTCATATTATCTCATAGATATTCGGGAGCACAAGGACTCACTTAAATCGGAGGAGGAGACCCGCCGGCCGTGGAATATAGCTCATCTCCGGCCTTACTATACTTGAGTTACTAGTTCTTAAGATACCTTTTACGATGTACATATTATATAAAGCAATAAAGGTGACCTCTGTCTTTTTTCCCATAAAGAATGTTTCATGTCTTTATCGTGATGGGCACTACCAATGGGGACGGATCATGTCTCAATCCGCTAACCCCTTTGGTCCGCTTATGATCATATCTCGAATCTAGCCATGGTCGCTGGGGGCTTCCTGCTCAAACATAGGTCGATTCAACCAAAGAGAACATAGCCACGATACCCACTTGATCGGCATACTACCAAACCCACTTGGGGGCTTCTTGATCATATTTGAATCACAGCTTAACCCCTTTGGGTCTGACGTGGATCGTATTCGAATCAGCGTCATTAAACAACTCTTATGTTCACTTGGGGTCTTCCTGTTCAAACATAGGTCGTATTCGAACCAAAGAGAACATAGCTGTCGATACCCACTTGATCGGCATCGCCAAAGCCACTGGGGGCTATATGATCGTATCCGAATCTTAGCTTAACCCCTTTAGAACGGTTCTTTGATCGTATTCGAATCAGGAGCCTGTGAACATTGCTTACAAGTATGATTACTTTAACTATCATTGAAACCTTCTTGAGGAGATGGTTCTTGATCCTTCCGGTTTTATATTGATTACCTCAGGTTCTAAAAAGTGCCAGGTAAAAACTTATATGAGCCGGAGAGGTTATTAAAAGGGTCGCAGGTATGCTGTTATGATTATATTTTAAACTAATCATGAACCGGCTTATACATGTGGTTTTTGATCATGTCCGGTTATCAATATTCTATAACCGCGCGCAGTTGAACTCGCTTCAGAAACCTTGCCTGCTTTTATGTGCGTGATAAAGCAGAGCAAGTTAAAATATCAAGGAAACACATGATTAACATAAGCCAGAGGAATTTAGTTATGGCGGCTTAACAAAAGCAATCAAGACCATAAAGCATGACAAGCATTAAGGAGTTTTCTATCCTATTACAAGACTTTAGTCTAAACAAGTGAAGCATTGTTTTTTGCAAAAGTTATAACCCGGCTAGCGGCTCATTCCTCCTGCTGGCTTGATGAGTCCGGGTTATCCTTCCCCGCCTCTCCTTCGGTTGTTTTGTCCTGGAAGGTGGACGAGGCCCACCAATGCCGCCAAAGCTTCAAATTCAGCCTCATTATCTATTGTCGACCGGGTCCACTTCAGGGCAAAGGTATGCTTACGCTGCTGAGGGATCAGCCGACTTGGTCATATGGGGCGCTTGGGATTCTCCAGCTTCGCTATCGTAATCCGCGAATACTTAGTGAGATCGGTATCATTCCCAATGAGAGTCGCCAGGACGACGACTTTAACACAGCAAAGGAAGTCTTGTTCACAAAATCGTGCCGTCCTCCTTAAGGCTTGGATATCCGAGAGAGAGATCAGCAAGGTCAAGTTCCGGCACCCATGCTCTTGCCCGACTCAATGCAGCCACGGCTCCGGCTCTCGCAGATGCCCGCCTTAAGTCCTGAATTCGTTGAGGTAGTGCCGAAAGATGCCTCAACACATCTTGTAGGAGCCGAGGAGTGGTATTTGATAAGGCCACAACGGCCAACGCACGCTGTGACCCGGAGTACATCTGCTCTACTAAGGTATACACCGCCTTAAGCTTGATCAGCATATTTTCCTTCAGATTGGTACTCCTGGGGCCTGTATGTTCACAGGTATAACAGTTAGCCGGAGGTAACTATTACGATAACTCTTGAAATATTACAATGTTTACGAGCGACTTACCAAAGATGGCTGAGACCATTTGGGATATCTGCCGTTTTAAGTCGGACAGCTCATTTGTTGCCTCGGCAAGAGATGCCTCTCCTGTTTCAGCCCGAGTCACCAGTGAAGCCCTCTCATCAACCCAAGTTTTCTTCTCCGGTTCAAATTTTTTCTTCAGCTTCTCTTGTTCAGAGACATTGAATTCAAACTTGGAGTTGGCTTTCTGAGCTTCGAGCTCTTGGGTTTTCAATTGGCTCTTCAGATCAGCAATCGCCGCCTCAAATTGACTTATGGTGGCTTGTATGAACATCAGGTTATGGTAAGAATCATGGTAAGATCACATTCAAGTCCCAAACACTTGACAAGTAAAAATACTTGGCACTTGGGGGCTAATGTATGCTTAAAGAATTTTTTAACTCTTTTACCGAGTCATACATATTAAGTCTCAAGCACTTTACAAGTAAAGGCACTTGACACTTGGGGGCTAATGTGTAACCCAAATTCAAAGTCTGATGCTATCACCGAGTTAAATATATTCAATTTAAACCAGACAAAACTACTAGTAAGTAGATTATTAAGTCTACAACATATTCATTCATAAGCAATAGACTTGGGGGCTGGTACAGGAAGTAAGGTTCAGAGTAAAAGCTTAAATTATACCTCAGATTTATGCAGATTTGCTTCACCATGTCAATTTCCAGTGTCACGACTATCACAGACTTGGTTCAGATAGCTCGAGACTATATCACCAATACTTAGGTGAGAATAATCATGATGTCTTGTTTGGCTTTCCGACGCTGGGCAAACTCTCCTTGGCAAAGGCATTGGGCAAGAGCAGAGGTCGCCCGGTTCAACATATTGGCTCTTCGAATTTCAACCTCCGGTCACTGCCTTGGCCGGGCTAGGAGTTTCGGTCATACGAGTTGTGAATAACATCTTCGCAGCGGGTCGGTTGGCACCGAATATCGTGGCCGGTTCGTGGTGGCCGATGAGTGGAGCTGTCAGGAACGGATGAGTCAAGCACCGGTTCAGTAACCACCAGGTCTTGGGATGGCTTATTCTTCTTTGCCCTCTTGCTGGGCTTTACTTGCAAGCTGTGAAGGATAAGCATCAAAGTATAAGTATGGAAAAACTTAAAGTAAGAAAGGTTATATTACCGGGAGCCGTTTTGAAGACCGGCATGTTTGATTGCATCGACTCATCAGAAGAAGGGGAGGTATCCTGATAGTTGGAGTCAGATGAATTGAGAGGTTGGCGAATCAAACCCGTCAAAGGAAAAACAAAACGTAAATCGGAGATAACCTCGGTCCGACGCATCCTAGTTACATCGGGTAAGCCGAAGGAAAGCTCTGTGTCCTGGTTGGCCCGAGTCTGCCACCGGTTTTCAAGCTGTTGTTGCTTCAAAAGAAATTGAGGATCTTGGTAAGCTAGAGGGTGTGAAAACCTTACTTTCCGGGTCACCCTTCGGATTTTTTGTGTTGGCAAAGGCTCTGAGTCGAAGGGAATTATAGTTACCTCTTCGCCACCGCTTGACTGCTCCCAAAGATCCTCCTGAAAGGATCAAATGTCAGTAAAGTAACGGCAAAGGAGTTAAAGAAAATCAAAAAAGATTACCTCTTCCTCATCCGAAGAAGAGTCATCCAGTTTCAACATATCGGAGGCGCTGGGTTTCTTCTTCTTAGAGGTGCTCGTCATGGCGGCTTTCCTTTCAGTCTTCTTGGTCGCCCTGGCCTTTTTGGCAGCCTCATGGTCATACTTGACCTTCCAGAAATTATCATCGGCCTGTGGAAAAAGATAAAGAATCATAAGTACCAGAAGGTAACATATTAAAGAGTATTTGTGAAGATTAGTAACTTACCGCAGGAGTCGGGTTCTTCTTGCGTATGGAAGTAAACCAAGGTATTATCGGTTACAAAGTCTCCTTCAATAGCGATCGGATCAGAGCATCTACCACATCATGTGGTAAGTCCTCGTATTATGACACATTGGGTCTTCCTTTTCGCAGGTGGTACACATTGCGCGAGCGGCGGCTTAATGGTAGTATCCCCAGTGACCTGCACCGACCAAATCGATGCCACTTAACCCGCCGCTTAAAAGGGCTTTGATCTTCCCGATGGTGGGATTAAGAGGCAGGCGCTCAACAGCAGTTAACTTGTCCGCCAGATGATGGTTGGACTCAAGACGCAGGGCACGAAAGCCGGGCAGAGGCTTCTCATTAGCCGGAGAGGTGTCTTGATAGTAGAACCACATCTGGTTCCAGTCTTTTGGGTGACTCGGCAGCTCAGCATAAGGAAAAAGGCAATCTCTCCGCCGCTGAATTGAGATGCCGCCAAGCTCAAGACTAGGCCCGTTGGCACGTTCATTCTGCCAGTTCAAGTAAAAAAGTTCTCTGAACACAGCAGACTTGGTTCCTCTCCTTGGTGAACCTCGCAGAAGACTTGGAAATTACACAGATTTGACATGGAGTTGGGTCCAATGTCTTGAGGTTTCAGGTCAAAGAAATCCAAAACTTCCCTGAAGAATTTTGAGTCGGGAGGGGCAAATCCCCGATTCATATGATCTGTGAAAACTACTAGCTCCCCATCTTTGGGTTGAGGTATCTCCTCAGATGGGTGAGGGGCACGATAAGACATGGCCTCCTTCTTTGGCAGATGGCCAGACTTCACGAATTCAGCAAGTTTGCTTTTGGTCACTGTGGATGCAACCCAGTTGCAAGTCACAGGGGCCTTGGCCGCCTTAGGATCCATGACAATAATTGGCCTAAGACAAAATAAGAAAGCTCCGGTTCAACTTTAATCCGGAGAGATATCTAAATTGTTCACAGTGGCAGCTTAAGCAAGGGGCCTAATGATATAAGGGTGATTGTGCAGTAAAAGTTTAAGCCGCTATCAGTATCAAGAGCAATTCAAAATTTTTAAGATCATAAGAGGAAGGCAAGGCTCACAGTTCAACATCACTTATTTAAACCGGACGCCTAGACATCAGTGATGGAAGCAAGTTTTACAGAAGAGACTTTCCGGGTGATAGAAACAAGTTTCACAAACGGCAGCTATTATCATGGATCAAATTATTGTTCTGAAAGGAAAATTTTCTAGACCTAGAAACAGAGTAGAGAAGTTCATACATTTGAAGAGGGATTCTAAGCAAGGAAACTAAGATCTATTTCTATGCAAGATCAATGCAAACAACTACCGCAGCTGTTCTGTACAGTTTTTACGACCTAAACGGGGCGTTGAAGATGAGAACTAGTGAGGGTCTGTGTCGGGCAGAGATGAACGCCGACGAACTCAGCAGAGTTCCAATGCAGATCTGAGAAAGGGGAGGAGAGGAACTCATGGTTGGAGATGAGCTGCGGAGATTCGTCGACGTTTTCTGGTCAAAGTCAGGTCGATGCAGCGGCCTGAGTCGATGCAAACGAGGGGGTCGACGGCGGCGACGGCGGAGCTCGAGTGGCAGAGAGGAGAGGAAGAAGACGACTAGAAAGAGAAGAATGAAAGACCTAAGGTCACACATATTTATAGGGAAAGGATAACTGAGACGGCGTGGGAAACGAGGAGATAAGAATTACTATCCAGCGGCCCCGACGCCTCGATTTTTGGAACACTTAATAAGGCAGAGATCCGTTGAAGGATACGACGGAATAAAAATGAATTAAAGAAAGGATGACGTCATGCCGGGTTAAGACGGAGCCAGAGAATGACGTCACTGCGGGTTAAAAGAAAGCCCTCTGTACAGTTAGAAGACTGAAGATTTATTCTTTAGAAGTGTATTTTTAAGATTAACATGAACAGATTCAAATCAATCTGGGGCCTAATGTTGGGGATATGACTATTTGTGTAAGCCGCCCAGGAGGGGCCGGGTTACGCAAAGAGGACTCATTAGAGGAAACCCAAGACCAAGCATGAAGATGGCGGTTCAATAAAGGGCTTAAGGCCCACAGGCGGCTTAAGGCCCGTTGTAGTAAACCGCCATGATGGTATGACTTGTAACATAAGGCATATTTAACTAGTCACCGAGCCGCACAATCGCTTATAAGCCGTCGGACTCAGACGCCAGGGGCGCCAACCCGTATATAAGGGGACGACCAGCTGGCGGCTTAGAAACAACTCATCGAGAGCTGGGCATAGCGTATCTCGCTACCTGGTCATCGAAACATCAATACCAACCCAACTAGACGTAGGCCTTACCTTCACCGTAAGGGGCCGAACTAGTATAAACTCTCTCGTGTCCCTTGTCCCGATTTAACCCCTTCAAGCTTCCTAGTTGTGATGGCTCCACAACTAAGTCCTTTCACGAGGACATCTGACGTGACTATTCCACGACAAAACTCGAAGAGGAGAGAATCAACCTCGTTCTCGATGGCGCGTACACGTGCTCTTGTCATTGGTCCACTCGGTGCTTGCGGTGGTGATAGAGTGTTGGTGCGAGAGTCGAGGGATGCTCCGCATCATCTTACCCCCTTGGGAGAGATCCATCCACGGATGATGCTCTTCATCACCATGGTACTTGGCCAAGTCTTTGACGTTGAAGATGTCGCTAGCGTTGTACTTGTCGCGTGGGATGTCGACCTTGTAGGCATTGACGTTGTAGCGTGCGATCACCTTGAATGGTCCGTTGGCTCGTGGTAGTAGCTTGGACTTGCGTTCCTTGGGGAAGCAGTCTTTGCAGAGATGTATCCATACTTGATCACCCGGTTGGAACACCATCGGAGACTTGTTGATGTTGAGCTTGGCGGTGAGGCGTTGCACTTGGCGCTCGATCGTGGAACGTGTTTCCTCATGCATCTTCTTGAGGTAGGTGGCTCTTGCACTTGCGTCCATGTTTTCTCGTTCTTGAAGTGGTAGAGGAAGGATGTCCAATGGCGACAAAGGGTTAAAACCGTAGACGACCTCTAAGGGGGACTTGCCGGTTGTAGAGTGTCTTGCACGATTGTAGGCGATTTCGGCGATGGGTAGGCACTCCTCCCACTCCCTGATGTTCTTCTTGATCAACACACGTAGGAGAGTCGCAAGCGTTCGGTTGGTGACTTCCGTTTGGCCAACGGTTTGAGGATGATATGCCGTGGAGAATAGTTGCTTGATCCCGAGCATGGCGCATAGTGTCTTCCAAAAGTATCTTAAGAACTTGACGTCTCAATCCGGCACAATTGTCTTTGGCACGCCATGCAACCTCAATATTTCCCTACGAAAGAGATTGGCAACATGTGAAGCATCGTCTATCTTATTGCATGGGATAAAATGAGCCATTTTAGAGAAACGGTCCACAACAAAAACAACAACAAAAATGAGCCATTCTAGGTAATCCAAGCACAAAATCCATGCTAATGTCTTCCCAAGGTTGATGTGGAATAGGTAAAGGCATATGTAAACCATGGGATTGAGAGTGTGACTTAGCTTTGCAACATGTAGAGCACCGGTTGGTGAAGCGGGCAACATCGCGAAACATCTTGGGCCAATAATAGTTGTTGGAGAGCGTGGCGAAAGTCTTGTCGCGTCCGAAGTTTCCCATGAGTCCACCTCCATGACCCTCTTGCAAAAGGAGCAAACGAAGAGAACACTTGGGGATGCATAGTTTGTTAGCTCTCATAAGATAACCATCTTTGATATAATATCTTTGCCAAGAAGTATGCGTCACACACTTAGCATAAGGAGTAGCAAAAGTCACATCACCCTCATACAAATCTTTCATATGATCAAATCCTATGACATTCAATTCAAGTTGAGTAAGTAACATGCATTTGCGGGAAAGGGCATCTGCCACCACGTTTTCTTTGCCCTTAATGTACTTTATCACATAGGGAAAAGATTCAATGAATTCACTACATTTAGCATGCCGTTTATTCAATTTGGTTTGACCTTTGAGGTATTTAAGTGTTTCATGATCGGTATGTATGACAAACTCATGCGGTCTAAGGTAATGCTCCCACACATGTAACACACGTACTAAAGCAAACAATTATTTGTCATAGATGGGATAGTTAAGTTGAGCACCGGAAAGTTTTTCACTAAAATAGCTATAGCTCATTTTTCTTGCATCAAAACTCCACCAATTCCGGTACCACTTGCATCGCAATGAACCTCAAAAGTTTTGTCAAAGTTGGGTAAAGCGAGAATCGTAGCATGTGTAAGCAAAGATTTGAGCTCATCAAAAGCGGTTGATTGCAAAGGTCCCCAAACAAAAGGAGCATTCTTATTGCTCAAAGCGTGCAAAGGAGCGGCAATAGTGCTAAAATCTTTCACAAAGCGACGATAAAAACCCGCAAGGCCAAGAAAACTTCGCACTTGTTGCAAATTGGTGGGTTGGGGCCAATTTTTAATTGCTTCAATTTTAGATTCTTCAACATGGACACGCTTGGAAGATACAACAAAACCCAAGAAAACCACTTTATCAACACCAAATGTGCACTTTTTCATGTTGGCATAAAGACTTTCTTTGCAAAGTGTTTGCAAAACATCCCTACATGATTAAGATGCTCTTTCATGGTTTTGCTAAACACTAGAATATCATCGAAGTAAACCACAACAAAGACTCCAATATAAGGGCGAAGCACATGATGCATAAGACGCATGAAAGTACCAACAGCCTCTGATAAACCCATAGGCATTACTAAGCACTCATATAAGCCAATTTTGATTTTGAAAGCAGTTATCCATTCATCACCCTCTTGTATGCGGATTTGATAATAGCCACTTTTAAGATCAATTTTGGAGAAAAGTTGGCTCCACTAAGTTCATCAAGCATATCATCTAAGCGAGGAATGGTATGCCTATAGCGAATGATAATAGCATTCATGGGTCTACAATCGGAACACAAGCGAAAGGTACCGTCTTGCTTGGGCACAAGTATAACGGGAATGACACAAGGGCTTAAGCTTTCACGTACATGACCGTTGTCGATGAGTTGTTGTACTTGCCGTTGAATCTCCTTTGTCTCTTAGGGGTTGATGCGGTAGGGAGCCTTGTTTGGAAGAGGAGCGCCGGGGATGAGGTCGATTCGATGTTCAATGCCTCGAAGAGGAGATAGACCCGGAGGTAGCTCATCAGGGAAAACATCTTGAAATTCGTGCAAAAGAGATTGAAACACCAAAGGTAGCTCGTGAGCGGTGTTAGTTTTTGGTTCTCCATCCTTGCACACAAGGACAAAGTGCATCACACTCGATGGGTTCTCACACACTTCTCTCATCTCACTTTTTGTGGCAAATAGTATGAGGTTTTTCTCTCTAGGCGAAGAGGTGCTCAGGTTTGGCTTGTGGCTCTCACTCATGTTTGGGTGGCTCACTTCCTCACTCTTCTCTCCATGATGGGTGGCTTGCTTGTCGGCTATCACTTGACTAGGAGACATAGGTCGTAGCACATATTCCTTCCCTTTCAACTTGAAGCTGTAGTGATTGGTACGCCCATTGTGGATAACACCACGGTCGAACTGCCATGGTCGACCAAGACGGAGGTGGCAAATGGTCATTGGGACCACATCACACTCCAAAGTGTCCTCATATGCACCAATTTTGAAGGGGACTTGGACCGCATGCCGGATAGTGCCAGAGTCACTTAGCCATTGAACCTTGTAATGGTGCGGATGCTTCCTCTTGACCAATTGAAGCTTGGAGCATAGTTCTTCACTTGCCAAATTGTGGCAACTACCTCCATCGATGATGACCTTGACGGACCTTCCATTGATGCCGGCCTTTGTGTGGAAGATGTGGCACCGTTGGTCTTCTTCTTGGTGGTGTTGGAGCGTCAAGACCTTGGAGACCATGAGAGAGGGACTCAAATCATTGTCACAAAAGACTTGGTCATCTTCATCTTCGTTCACGCGCCGGTGCATGGCCACATGCTCAATGGCTTCCATTTCTTCTTCACTCATTGAGTCATATGTGCCATCATCATTGAAGATAATTGTTCGCTTGTTGGTGCATTGGAAGGACTTGTGGCCTCGGCCGCCACATGTGAAGCACTTGATTGAACTTGTCTTTACGGGATCATCGGGAGGCGCCAAAGATGAAGGAGTCTAGGATTTGTAGGTGCTTGCTGGAGGACGAGTCGAGGAAGGTGCCACTTTCTTGGAACTTGACTTGTCGCCGGTACTTGGTGATGCTCGAGTTGATGTAGGAGGTGCCGAAGTCGCAGGAGCTTGAGAGTAGGAGCCATAGGTCTTGGACGAGTACTTGGCGTATTTGAAGTCATCTTGCACTTTTCGCTCGGCCTTGGTCACTTGATGAACTAGCTCAAGAAGGTTGGAGTATGGTTGGAAGTCGGCGATCCACTTGATTGGGTGGTTGAGGCCGTTCAAGAAGCGTGCCATTGTTTGCTCGTCATCTTCCTTGACATTGGCTCGTATCATGGAAATCTCCATTTCTTGGTAGTATTCTTCCACCATCTTGGTGCCTTGCTTAAGGAGTTGTAACTTCTTGAAAAGATCTCGAGTGTAGTGAGTAGGCACAAAGCAGGCTCTCATGACTTCCTTCATGGCTTCCCAAGTTGTGATTGGTGGTTTGCCTCTTGTATGTCGTCGCTCGATCACTTGTTCCCACCAAATGAGGACGTAGTCTTGGAACTCGAGGGAGGCCATGGCTATCTTCTTTTCTTCATCGTAGTTGTGGAGGCGAAAAATCTTGTCCACCTTCAATGCCCAAGGGAGATATTCTTCGGGATCATTGCTTCCAGAGAACTTTGGCATGGTGAACTTGATCTTGCCGTAGCGGACTTCTTCATCTTGATAGCGGTTGTGATATCGCTCTTGCCTTGGAAAGTCCTCAAATGCTCGTTCCTCATGATGTCGCTCTTGGCATAGAGGAGGTTCTTGAAGCACTTGTTCCACTTGGTGTCGCTCTTGTCTTGGAGGAGGGCGAGGAATCTGTGCTTGGTTGCGCCTTTCTTGTTGTTCTTCGCGTCGGGCGGCTTCTTCTTGTATCTCGCGTTGAAGAGCTTCCTCTTGTTCTTGCACTTGGCGGTTGCGGACTTCAACGGCTCTAGTTGCCTCGCATAGAGCTTGTTGTGCTTCAAGTGCTTCAACTTCACGGTCGAGGGCTTGTGCTTCACGTTGCTCTTGTGCTTGTCGAAGTGCATCACCGTCTTGAGGGGCTTGATGTGGTACTTGTGGAGGTAGTTTCTCTTGCTCCATGGCTCCATGAGGGACTTGGTGTCGCATCCGTTCACGTGCTCGAACTCGGTCTTGTAATCCATTGCCATGGAATGGATTTTCTTGAGCTTCGTGAGCTTGATGATGATCACGTCGATGAGGGTGAACTCGTGGTGGACTTGCATCATAAGAGGAGTATTCCGAAGATTGCCGACTTGTACGGTGACTTGAGTGGCGCCGTCTTGAAGAAGCCCATGAGGAAGACGGGCATCGAACGATCATTTTGCGGAGCTCTTCCATTTATGTGTTGAATTTGTCGTCGATGTTTTGACGAAGGTCGGAGGAGAGTTGTTCCAAGCGTTCACCCAATGCGACATTTTCTTGATGAAGCGCTCGTTGCGCGATGAAGAACTGGTTCTTGGAGATGAAGCCGGAATCATCACCTTGCTCCTCGAAAAGTGGGTCGACGACGAGCTTGGCCTATCCATCATAACCAAGTGGGGTGAGTAGGAAAGTGAGAGAACAATACCAAAGTTACCTTCTCCGAGGATTGAAGATGTAACAAGTGTCACTCAATGTAATGCCACAATAGGAGAATTGGAACCGGGTTTGTTTCTCACACCTACAAGTAAGAGGCTTATGGAGTAGCTCGGTTAGGATGGTGGCAAAAATTTCAAGCAAATGTTAGTCAAGATATCGATGAGGTTGAGAAGGTTCACAAAAATGCAAGTAAAGCAAATAGATCAAACCCAAAGGTAGCACTAGGTACACACGCACGGAAGATAGATGGGATCCGCACAACCAAGGAGTGAGCTCAAAATGTGCAACCACGAAAGATGCTCTTGTTTTGCGAATGCTCGAGAGACACTAGATTGATTGCTCAAATGGGCAAGATACGCTTGTGCACCTACCTAAGAGAGAACCATGCCGTCTTCAATCCTAACTATGGTATATATGTGATGACCAAGATGATATATGTATGCAAATGGCTCAACTCTATTGCTGACAAGCTCTTTGTTTCTCCTCTTTTGCTTAAAAGCTTTTCTTTTTTTTCTTTTTTTTTCTATGCTTGATGCTCGATCCGAGTATGATATGAGACAAGTATGTATGATATGCACGGGAGATACTTATGGCACAAAGATGATAACACGATCACTACGGTCCACAATAGCGTGGCCCGACAATTCTCAACTTGCTAGTCTCAATGGGTAAGCGACGCAAAGTGGCTCGGGCTATCAATGCAAAAGCAAGGTAAGGAGTAAGTGTCGTCGAGGTTACCGTCCTTTCTTACGGTTAGCGATGAAGATGACTCTGAGTCGGTGATGGTGACGAAGATGTCACACGCTCCTAAGTAGCCGAAACACCTTAGGAAACGCAAATGGCAACACAAAATCGGGCCAAATGCGAAGGTGGGTGTTTTTGTGATGATTTTTGGATGGGGGTTAATGGTGGTGGTAGTGGGATGAGTGGATGGGGGATGTCAAGAGCTTCTAAACGAGCTAAAGAACACGAAAAACGGGCTTGGGAGGTGGAAGTTATGGCCAAAATGGTGTGGGTAGTTGGCTGATTTGGGGGGGGGGTGCGGGCACCTGGGGGTGTGAGGTGCGGGTGCCCGGGGGTGGCTGGGTGCGGTGCGGGTGCCCGGGGGTTCGAGGTGCGGGCACCCGGTGTTCTTCGGGATGGGCGGAAAAATTGGGGAAAACGCAAAATTCTGCGAATTTCGTGGTCGGAAGGGTGGGGATTGTTGGGGAGGGTCTAGATCCACTTGCCAAACATCAAATCCATGGATCAAAACAACCAAATCTCACAAGATCCAACAAATTGCAAGAAAAATTTTGGGTTATTTTTGTGGGGATTTTCGGATTTGGACGAAAAACAACAAAATCAAGCTAGCAAATGGGGGGATGGGACTCCAAGATATGAATAAACCTTGCTCATGATGCCAAGATGTTGTAGGGTCAAACCCTAGGAAGGATCTTTTCACACTTGGAGGGGGAAAAGGAGGAAAACACTTAAGAACACCAAGAACAAAACTCTCAAACAAACCCAAATATCACATCCACTAGAGTAGCATACATGAGATCCACAAGATTACAAAATCAATACAAGGAGAGTAGCACTAGGTAAATTCTTCCCACTAGGTGAGGTCTTCATGATCTTCTCCAAGAGGAGGCCTTGACAATCCAATGGATTCTTCCCTAGGTGGGGGCTTGATCTCCTACGAGGAGAGGATACAAGGAGCAAAGGCTCACAAGGTTTAGTCTAATCTTTCCTAACCCACAAATGACCTAGGAGATGCACTTATATAGTCTACGGACGAAACATTAGGGAAAGGGGATACAAAGAACCAAAAAGTCCCCAAAAATGCGGCCACGGATGAAGGGTCCGGGCACCCGAGGTTAAACCGGCCAGGCACCCGGACCGGTCAGGGGAGCCGGCTGGTGGCAGGCAGGGCACCCGGGGGCCAAGGCCCGGGCACCCCGGGCGGTGGCAGGAGGCGGGGCGAGGCCGGCCGGGCACCCGAGGGTGATCGTCCGGCACCCGGTGGGGCTGGTGTGGCCTGTGGCAGGCCGGCACTGGGTGGGCTGGCGAGGCCCAGATGATGTGTCGGCATCCGGGGCCTTGGGGCCAGCACCTGTGGTCGGGTTGGGCGCCGCCAGTGCCGTGGCCGGGCACCGGGTCGTGGCAGCCGGGCACGCGGGGTGTCCAGGGGCTGCGGCCTCTTCTTCTCCTCGGTCTTCTCTCCTCTTCCTTGCTCCATGGGTGCTCGAGACTCCGTATTCTCCTTCTCATGATCATCTCCAATGTACCTAAGAACGCATAGTGTATCTCTTTGAGGTAGCATCCCATTCTCAAGCGAAACCGAATGAAACTCGAAGAGGAGAGAATCAACCTCGTTCTCGATGGCGCGTACCCGTGCTCTTGTCATTGGTCCACTCGGTGCTTGCGGTGGTGATGGAGTGTTGGTGCGAGTAGTCGAGGGATGCTCCGCATCAAGTTGTTTGAGCCCTGACATGCATACTCATTCATGCTTGTTTGTCATGCCTGCTATTGCTTAGAGTTGACTCAAGTCCGATTCATTGGGGATGAATTGTTAAGTTGCGAACATGTCCTACTGTGTGTGAGCTAAGTGTGTGAACATGATTTGGTAAAGGTAGCGGTGAGAGGCCATGTATGAGTACATGGTGGTTTGTCTCATTGAAACCGTCCTCAGGAACTCAGTTTTGTGTTTTTGATCCATGAACAACTACTACCACGCGTTGGGCCCAAAACCAATGGACCCTCTCGAAATATTAACCACCCCTATCCTATGACTGAGAGTTGAAAGTAGTTTATGGTGTTTGTAGTATACTGGAGGCCGTGCGCAGTGTCGACCCGAGGGGTGGGCTTTTATGTGGTAGGCACGTGGCACGGTGTACCAGTCGCCCGTTTGGTGTCTCGGGAACCCTGCACACATTGTTTGGGGCCGTATGTGGAAACCTCGGCCGGACTCCCTGCGGATGGAACCTGAATAGGTGATAAACCTGGACAAGAGACTTGTGTGGTTAGTCAGGTCGTGGCCGACACCCTCACTAGGCTTCCGCTTGAAGGTTGCCGAGTACATGTCGTGTAAACGGCGATAAGTGGTGAGGGCGTGTGTGAATAAGTACACCCCTGCAGCGTTAACATCATCTATTCGAATAGCCGCGGCCACGGTAAAGGACCTCTGGGTTGCCCATATAGTTCATAGACAAGTGAAAGTGGATACTCTAAAATGCACAAGATAAGCGTGAGTGCTATGGATGGCGTTCTCATAGGGAGACGGGAGCGGGTCCAAAGTGGTGTACCGATATGGTGAATATGAGGACTCGTGTGCGCCACCTCAAAAGAGTTACTTGCAGTTGTAGTTCAGGATAGCCACCGAGTCAAAGCTAGCTTGCTGCAGTTAAACCCCACTATCCCTTTGTCGATAATGATGCCTATATAGTTAGTTCTGATGTATGTCTTGTTGGGTACATTTGTACTCATGTTTGCATAATTTATGTTTTTGCAGAAAGACTTCATTCTCGCTAGTAGCTCCGCATGGACTTTGATGTTAAGCTTGTTACCTCAACTACAATCTTGCGCCCTCGGTAGGATCTTCTAGATAGTCTGGATTTTCAACCCTTTTCAATTGTAGTTGTCTGTACTCATGCATGTTAAGCTTCCGCATGTGCTTTTGGTTTGTATGCTCTGAATGTTGGGTCATGAGACCCATGTTTGTAATACTTGGCTCATCGGAGCCTAATGAATAAATACTTGAGTTGTAGAGTCATGTTGTGACGCCATGTTGTATTCGTGCATATCGAGCATATTGTGTGTATGATTATTGAAATGCTTGCTATGTGTGGGATCCGACAACCTAGTTGTTTATTCTTGGTAGCCTCTCTTACCAGGAAATGTCTCCTAGTGCTTCTACTAAGCCTTGGTAGCTTGCTACTGCTCCAGAACACTTAGGCTGGTCCCTTTGGGGAAATGTCACGCGTTGTTCCCTTAAGTCCCTGTAGCTTGCTACGACTTGGGTTCATACGTTGTTGATTGACACTTTCGTTGTTGGGTCATGTATGCATGTCCCCGTAAGTCAGCGCCACCTTGAGTTTATGACTAGTCATGTCGGCCCGGGTTCTTTTTCATATGGATGCTAGCGGCACTATCATATACGTGAGCCAAAAGGCATAAATGGTCCCAGGCCAGGTAAGGTGGCACCTATGGGGATACCGTGCGTGAGGCCGCAAAGTGATATGATGTGTTACATGCTAGATCGGTGTGACTTAGGATCAGTGTCCTGACAGCTTTGGTATCAAAGCCTGACTGTCTGTAGGATTACCAAG
Source organism: Aegilops speltoides (assembly GCA_021437245.1). NCBI lineage: Eukaryota > Viridiplantae > Streptophyta > Magnoliopsida > Poales > Poaceae > Aegilops > Aegilops speltoides. The sequence goes on along the minus strand of CM038147.1, from coordinate 332,213,684 downwards.
CCAAACGGGTCGAAGTTGAGTCTAGAAATTCTTTAGTTATATAAGGGAATTGATTATGGATGGAATGTAAGGCTCTTTTTACTCGTTATACCTTATGCCCTTCTTATCCGAGTCATCATATCTTTCCTACGGGGTTAAGGAACTAGGTTGTCTCTTCTTTCTATCAGGATCACGTGTTACTAATCTATAGACCTGTAAAATTGTTGGATTTAAGCCTCAGTTCAGTTCCTACTACTTCCTTATGTTGATCGTTGATCGTGGAATCTTGATATTATGATGATCAATTGGTTATGCCACCACTTTGCAGGATGTCTCAAATCTTTTCGAGCATTTACAACTGTTATGCTGTCAGAGTCATCACAGGTTTCTAAATAGTCCGATGCATTTGCAACTTCCTTCTTTCCGTTCCCGATGTTCCTTTGGGCCAGGTTATCCACACTAATCAGTGAGTTGAGGTATTCTATTGCTTCAACGTATATGTTGGAACTATCATTATGACCCTAGGTGTCTTAGGGGATCATCTAGTAATCTAGCCATGTCTTGCCTCCAGTGTGATGATTCTGACCATTATTCTTGAAAGCATCCCGTGATGCCACGTAGTATGTAGGTATTCTACACCTGGGTTTTTGAACCCAAGTTTCAGCCGACTTACTTCATGTTGATAGTGTTTGCTCGTTCCTTTAGGCTATTAGTAATCTTTGTGATAATCCTTGAGGTTCGTGGTATATCCTTCTTCCAAGTACCATGAACTGCTTATGGCAGAAGATCCCCGCTGTACCAAAAGATCACAACTAGAGTGCTCTTGACGAGTTCTCGATTCTATGTTGTTACTCTGCCAGTCGTACCTCTCTGCATGGGTTATCCGGAAGAAATATATTGAACTCGTTCAACATGCTAATCTATGCATCCACAACTCATAAAATCACTTGTTCCTTGAGTTGTCCGTCTTTAGTTGTCTTCTGTCCTTCGTCTATAAATTGATACTCAAGAGTATGCATGCATTTGTTTATCAATGCCTATTACTCTTGTGGTCTGTCAAGCCATTCTATTCTGGAATGACTAGGAGAAACAAACGCCAGTACCTTATCCATTTCCAAGGTTGGGTCAAAGCAGTTGTGTTCCGTAGATCAAAATGCTAATCTAGCTCTTGTTCTATTCTACCTTGGAGTATTACCATCTTTATATCAAGAATATCATGGGAATTGCACACCATCCTATGAACTCTTGATACAGTGATACTTCTCGCCCTCATTATTGTAACCAGAACGTCGACAAGTGAATCATGATGTGTGAAATCTATACTCCTAGCAACTCCGTTGCTTGGTAGGTAAATGGACAATAACCTCATTCTTAGTGTGTTGACTATTTAATCATCACCCTAAGGTTGATCATGCTACCTAGTCCTTATTTCCGGTGCACTTCTCGATCAATGAGTTAGGATAGTGCCAGTCCTTGCTTATTTGATCATATCCCCTTGCCTTGAAAAGCAAGATTGTTCCTGAGCTTAGTAAAATATCGGTGGCTCGTGATGCTCCGAATATCTTCTCAGAAGTATTACCAGGTTGTCCCCTGACTGTTATGTTGAGCTCATGGTCAAGTTGGTTCCTGGTAACCACCCCTTCTCCAATAATCTGTGTTGAATACCCCTGAGCTAGTTGGTTAAGCTAAACAACAACTTGGAGAGTTGGAAGATAAAAGCTTGCCCGACTTAGTTCATTTTAAGGGATATCTTGTGTGTGTGTGTGTTGAAGAAAGATGATATCTTCATTGATTGATCATCGTGATCAGTTGTTGGACCTATCATCTTATCTAATCATTGATTTGAGTATGGGCTATCATCAAATCAAATCAGGACCAACGATATTCGTAATGTTGTCTTACTCGACGTTGATCCCTCGAGCATACACCATTACACCCTTTGGTCTGACCAGCGCTATCACCTTTTTCACATAATTATGGAATTCCATTTTATTTTGGAAATCCCAATGAATTGTTGTTGAGCTCATCAACAACATTTTTATCTTCTCCATGATCTATGATGAACATCCAGCTAGTGTTGGAAACTTCTATGAGCAATATCTTCATGTTCCGTTCATGAAGCATATGCTTGGATGAAAGGAGTGACTTCCTCTAATTCACGTGCACTTGACGCAAGTTGCCGTCGTGGATTCGAGAACGTCAATGTTGCTTCCTCTGGAATCATCCCAAATCAGTCATGCATACGTGGAAAGTATTCTGTAGTTTGGAGATGTGCAACCTTCATTATATATGCATCCCTAGCACCCCAAGCCACTGACTGATTTGTTTGAGGAAAGGGAGTTGCTGTGCGAATACTAGTTCATTCAAAAATTCTGATATCCTCGTTGATGGTTCCCAACCAGAACTCGGTAATGTTTCGTTGTAAGACTACTATGTGGTTATGGTTGTCTGGGACATCGTGTTCACATGAGTGTAGTAGAACCAACTCATGTTTTGGGGCTTGCTATCGTAGTTCATTCCCTGAGAATCTCGTAATGTCGTCTCGTCGATTTGTGTTGCAGACTTTCATTTTTTTCCTTCTAGACTTGATGAGTCTGGATTGTCCTGACACCAACCAGATCTGAAATCTCGGATAGATATGATGGTTGGAACGTTTCCCAAGAACTATAATATTGGTCTCTCGGTAACCCGGTAAAGTGGATGTCGTGGCCAACACACCAGCCGAAAGACCTATCATTGTAGTATCTTGATTGAGGAAGTTGGCCACCTCCCCATAAGGATCTTGCAGGATTTACTTCCGTAATTATACCTTATGGATTCTTGAGCTTGTGGAGTCCGACCTGTTACTTGATGTTATAGATACCAAACCATTTCAATGAATGGGTTACGCTAGCACATCAAGGAGAATGTTAGAAGCGGAGTGCTAAATCTTTCTCGGTCGATCATCCAGATTTTGATCCCTTGGCCTTGCTAAGGTGAAATATGAGAAGGTGTTATCTTCCTTTGCATCTGCATCGTCCATCACTATTCATCATGGTAGTATGTTGTGTTGCCAGGATCCTTGTCACGAATATTGGTAAAACCTTGATGAATATGTAAATGCTCAAGTTCTTGAGAGCACGCGCAAGCACTAGGTGTTATCGTCAGCACCAATTGGGATTGCTCTCGGTTTCCTCGATTGTGCCATAACCTTTTAGATAGTTGGATCACTATCGACTGTTGAGTTCTCCCCAGTTACTAGAATCTTTCCTAGTATTTGCATTTTTGTTCCCAGCTTGCACCGCCATTGTGCCATCCTACCTTGGACTACCCTTTTCAGTAATTACTGATCGGGATCATCTTCAAAGTGGTCCTACCATGGGTTCCATCCATTTCCGACGATAAGCCAAAAATCATCCGTTGCGTTGTCCTCAACAAGGTAGTCCACATCATCCATTGTAGTCTGGGTATGCCATTCTTTCATACTCCGCCAAACGATTGTTGGTGAATTACTTTAGGCTGGTATAAAGAGTCTCCATGATATCTATATCAAAAGTAATTCTTTTTGCCACTTAAGGTAACAATTCTACGAGTCACCTCGTCCAACATGTCTCGTTATGGTATCATGGCAACTCAACTCCTCGCTACGTTGACAACCATTCTCCACCCTCTTAAGTGTGGGATTGTTCCCTACCTAGTGAACCTTCATCATCTGTTTCACTCCATCCCTCTAGATGTATGCTTCGTGTCTCAGCTCGAGAGATGTTTCAATGTCCCACTCCATGAGTTGATCCTAAGTTGTTCGATATTCGAGAAGATCGATCCTTCTAGAGTTTTCCCTTTCCTCTCACTGCCATGTTAGTTGGAGTTCTTAGAGCAAGACATCGAGACAATGATGGTGATCGAATCAACTTCCTTATGAAGTGCCACCTGGATTGTGAAGATTGTGTTGGTTTGCGTCCCCCCCCTTCATCTTACCCTACACTTGAATCTCGGGACGAGATTCTTGTTTAGTGGGGGTCAGTTGTCACATCCCTAGATTCTGGCAATGCACTAGGCTAGCTTCATGTGTGCATCATGTTTAATTTCAAATGAATATGAAATGGGGATGAAAGAAACCCCAACACCACTTAATCCAACTAGGTTTTCCTAAAATCTTTTTCAATGAACCTGAAATGCCCTTCTAAAATGTTCATCATCTTTGCTTTGGTCTAGAACCTCTGACAAAAATGGTGCACAATTTTCTAGGACATCATTGGGTCACTGAATTAAATCATATTCTATTTGCATTTGGGCATTTAAATAATCTTGAACTAAAATGTTTGTTGTTGGTAATATTCTAAATAGTAGCCATGAGCAGTTTCATGATTTTTGGGTTTGTTCTGGTATTTTTTAATAAACCCCTAAAGCTATAGAAGAAATAGAAAACAAAAAAGAAAAGAAAAGGAAACTTACAGCTAACTTGCTCGTATGCCTCAAAGACTATAGCTGGTCGGCCCACCGGCGGCCAGCCAATCGCCCACCCACCACCACAGCCCCGTCTATCGTCTTCCTCACTGCGCTAGTAGGCAGGGAGCATGGCCGCCGCACGCGCGCCAGATCCTGCTTCCACTGCGACACCCCGACTCTTCCGAGAGCGCCACGGAGACACCTCGAGGCCCCTCTCTCTCCCCCGTCTCTCTTCCCTCCTCTGGCTCTCTTCTAGCACGCATCCGAGCGCCACCATCGCCGTCGTTCGCCGTTGCCGTGCCCAGACCCGTTGCCCCGCCTCCCTAGCACGTCCAAGGAGTCCGCCTCCGTCTTCTATGCCTCCCCGATGATCCACAAGCCGCGGGTCTCCACCGAACGCTCTCCCCGTTGTCGTCTTCAACCTCGGGAAGCCGAAATAGCCACAGCCGTGCCGTCTGCTCTGAGCCTTCCCTAAGCCCGCTTCAACGCCTCATGCACTCTCTGTGAGCTCCTCCGCCAAGCTTCTGTGCCTCGTTTCCATGCCGTAGCCGTCATTCCACCGGAGAACGCCGCACACCGCCGCCAAGCTTCTCGCTGCCGTGGGCACAGCCACTGCAGCTTGTTCCCGAGAACACCATCGTGCTCAGCACGATCTCATGAGCCTGGAGACACCCACATCGCCTCCTCCCGTGCTCTGTAGTGCCACCCCGAGAATGCCCGAGCTGCCGCCGCCGCCAAACCTCGTCGCCGGCCACTTTTCCGGCCACCCCTGCACCTACCGCCGCCACCACCCGATGTGCGCCACTGCGTGCGTTCGAACGCAACAAACCACGACCGAAATGATGCCCCGTGGCTCATTTCCGAGCCCCTCCGTCCCGCCTGTCGTTGCCGGTGTCGACCACCGGCGTGTTGGCCTCGTTTAACCTGGGGTTTGACCTCCCCTGGGTCAATGATAGGTGGGGCCCACCCGGCTAATTAAGTTAGCTTAAGTTAAATAAACTAGATCAGTTAGTTAGGACACTGACACACGGGACCCACCTGTCTGATTTGATCCTGGTCAGTGCTGTTGACTTGCTGATGCAGGCATGACACAGTGCTGACGCAATAAACCCTTTTCTGGATTATTTCTAGTTTAGAAATATCTGAAAATTCCAGAAAATAGCTAAAATTCTAAAATTCATAGAAATTAATCTGTAACTCCAAATGAAATAAATTATATACAAAAAATGATCAGAAAAATCCAATCTATCCATCTGTACTGGTTTCATGCATGCTCAAACAACTTAACCTTGCTGTTAGATAAAAACCTGATATTGCACTTTATAAATTCATAGTTTGACTTTCAACTTGAACCTTAGGTTCAAAATGACTCAAACCCATCTGGTTGTAGTTGCGTTAGCCCAACACACTCATTTTGCCATGTCATGATCATGCATCATATCGTGCATTGCATTGATTGTGTTTCCTTCTCTGTTGCTAGAATTTGTGCCCTCTCGATAGACGTGGTTCCGATGATGAGTTCGATGACACCGATGAAGAGCTACACTATCTTCAGAAGTGCCAGCCAAGCAAAACCCCCTTGTTCATTCTGATACAATCCCACTCTCTCGCTCCAGCTCTCCTTTATTGCATTAGGACAACAACAATTCATTTGTTACATGCTGCGGTAGTTGAAGCCATTTCCTATGCATGACTTGTCATTGCCACCGTAAATAGATGAAACCTACTAGCATGAGTAGAAGTTGTTTGAGCCCTGATGTGCCTACTCATTCATGCTTGTTTGTCATGCCTGCTATTGCTTAGAGTTGACTCAGGTCCGATTCATCGGGGATGAATTGGAAAGTTGTGAACATGTCCTACTGTGTGTCAGCTAAGTGTGTGAACATGATTTGGTAAAGGTAGCGGTGAGAGGCCATGTAGGAGTACATGGTGGGTTGTCTCATTGAAACCATCCTCAGGAACTGAGTTCTGTGTTTGTGATCCATGAACAACTACTACCACGTGTTGGGCCCAAAACCAATGGACCCTCTCGACTTATTAACTGCCCCTGTCCTTTGGCCGGGAGTTGCAAGTAGTTTCTGGTGTTTGTTGTATGCTGGAGGCCGTGCGCATTGCAGAACCGAGGGGTGGGCTGTTATGCAGTAGGCACGTGGCACGGTGTACCAAGCACCCATTTGGTGTCTCGGGAACCCTGCACACATCTTTTGGGGCCATATGTGGAAACCTGGACTAGAGACTTGTGTGGTTAGTCAGGTCGTGGCCGACACCCTCGCCGGGCTTCCGCTTGAAGGTTGCCGAGTACATGTCGTGTAAATGGCGATAAGTGGTGAGAGTGTGTGAAGAAGTACACCCCTGCAGGGTTAACATCATCTATTTGAATAGCCGGACCTCTGGGTTGCCCATACAGTTCATAGACAAGTGAAAGTGGATACTCTAAAATGCACAAGATAATCATGAGTGCTATGGGTGGCGTTCTCGTAGGGAGACGGGAGCCGGTCCATAGTGGTTTATTGATATGGTGAATATGAGGACTCGTGTGCACCACCTCAAAAGAGTTACTTGCAGTCGTAGTTCAGGATAGACACCGAGTCAAAGCTCGCTTGCTGCAGTTAAACCCCACTATCCCTTTGTTGATAATGATGCATATGTAGTTAGTTCTGATGTAAGTCTTGCTGGGTACTTTTGTGCTCACATTTGCTTTATTTATGTTTTTGCAGAGAGATTTCAGTCTCGCAAGTAGCTCCGCGTGGACTTCGACATTTATCTTGTTACCTCAGCTACGATCTTGTGCCCTCGGCAGGATCTTCTAGATAGTCAGGCTTCTCAGCCCTGTTCATTTGTAGTTGTCTGTACGCAGACATGTTAAGCTTCCGCATGTGCTTCTGGTTTGTATGCTCTGAATGTTGGGTCATGAGACCCATGTTTGTAATGCTTGGCTCCTCGGAGCCTAATGAATAAATACTTGAGTTGTAGAGTCATGTTGTGATGCCATGTTGTATTCGCGCATACCGAGCATATTGTGTGTATGATTATTGAAATGCTTGGTATGTGTGGGATCAGACAACCTAATTGTTTATTCTTGTAGCCTCTCTTACCGAGAAATGTCTCCTAGTGCTTCCACTGAGCCTTGGTAGCTTTTCTACTACTCTGGAACACTTAGGTTGGCCGGCATGTGTCCTTCTTCATTCTCGTGTCTGTCCCTTTGGGGAAATGTCACACGTTGTTCGCTTAAGTCCTTGTAGCGTGCTATGACTTGGGTTCATACTATGTTGATCGACACGTTCGTTGCTGGGTCATGTATGCCTGTCCCTGTAAGTTAGCGCCACCTTGGGTTTACGACTAGTCATGTCGGCCCGGGTTCTTTGTCATATGGATGCTAGCAGCACTATCATACACGTCAGCCAAAAGGCGCAAACAGTCCCAGGCCAGGTAAGGTGGCACCCGTGGGGATACCGTGCGTGAGACCGCAAAGTGATATGATGTGTTACATGCTAGATCGGTGTGACCTAGGATAGGGGTCCTGACAATCGCGTCTCAGGATCCTAACTGGCCACGTAGCCCCTGACCCCTTGGTTTCGTCCTGGCGATCCGGACGACCCAATGGTGGCTGAGGTACTGATGGCCCACAAGTGTAGGGGATCTATCGTAGTCCTTTCGATAAGTAAGAGTGTCGAACCCAACGAGGAGCAGACGGAAATGACAAGCGGTTTTCATTAAGGTATTCTCTGCAAGCACTGAAATTATCGGTAATAGATAATTTTGTCATAAGGTAAATTGTAAAGGATAACAAGCAATGAAAATAAATAAAGTGCAGCAAGGTGGCCCAATCCTTTTTGTAGCAAAGGACAAGCCTGGACAAGTTCTCATATAGAGAAAACACTCCCGAGGACACATGGGAATTATCGTCAAGCTAGTTTTCATCACGCTCATATGACTCGCGTTCGTTACTTTGATAATCTGATATGTGGGTGGACCGGTGCTCGGGTACTGCCCTTTCTTGGACAAGCATCCCACTTATGATTAACACCTATTGCAAGCATCCGCAACTACAAAAGAAGTATTAAGGTAAACATAACTGTCGGTGTCAAAACCAGCGGATCTCGGGTAGGGGGTCCCGAACTGTGCGTCTAGGCGGATGGTAACAGGAGACGAGGGACACGATGTTTTTACCCAGGTTTGGGCCCTCTCGATGGAGGTAAAACCCTACGTCCTTCTTGATTAATATTGATGATATGGGTAGTACAAGAGTGGATCTACCACGAGATCAAGGAGGCTAAACCCTAAAAGCTAGCCTATGGTATGATTGTTGTAATGTATGTTGTCCTATGGACTAAAGCCCTTCGGTTTATATAGACACCGGAGGAGGCTAGGGTTACACAGAGTCGGTTACAATGGTAGGATATCTACATATCCGTATTGCCAAGCTTGCCTTCCACGCCAAGGAAAGTCCCATCCGGACACGGGACGGAGTCTTCAATCTTGTATCTTCGTAGTCTTGGAGTCCGGCGGATAATGATAGTCCGGCTGTCCGGACACCCCCTAGTCCAGGACTCCCTTAGTAGCCCCCGAACCAGGCTTCAATGACGATAAGTCCAGCGCGTTTATGGTCTTCGGCGTTGCAAGGCGGGTTCTCCCTTCAAATTCCATGTACCTGCCGAACAGTGTCCGGCTTCATCTTGAAAACTGTGTTCCTCGGCTTCTACGCCAAATAATGGCCCTCTTCCACGTGTCGCACGAATGCGAAAAGCCAGGGCGTATTTTACGTTCCACCCCCAAGTCGTGCGAGTCGTCCGCCTATAAAAGAGGCAAGAATCCTGATCCAAACCACACCGTCTTCCTCCCGCAAATATCCCATCGAAGCGCCTTTGACCTAAAGATCCATTCCATCATGGATCGTCAACGCGGCTCTTCTTCACGCGCTCCCAGCCCACCGCCGGGGAATTGGAGGAGGTGCTCTGTTTCACAACGAGCCGTGAAGCTCCAAACGGGGGATTTCTCCTCCGGCCTTCATGGTCCCATCCGGCCGGACTGGTTACTTATCAAGGTGGGAGGCAAAGGAGGACACCCAAGCCCCAATAAGGGGAGCATGTATGCTTGTCCCCTATCGATAAGGGGACTCGGATTCCCAATACATCCGCTCCTCCGCTGGCTCTCGAATTCTACGGACTCCAGCTCCACCACCTCACGCCCGCCTCATCCGCATATCGCGGGCTATGTAGCTCTTTGTGAGCTATTCTCGGGCATTGAGCCCCATTTTGCACTGTGGAAGAGGCTGTTTTGCCTCGCACTCGCTCTCACGAGGGGTCCATATATCAAGTGGGCGGCGCCAAATATGGCGATCGCGGACCGGATACCTATCCGCACTCCTAAGAAGGCGTCCAAGACTGGCCCTTGGAGTGGTTTTATATAGGAGACGCCCGCTACTGCACCCAGTCCGGATCGCCTCCGGAGTTTAGTGCTGCTCCCTTGAAGAACGCCTCGGTGGCGCTCATGAGCCCCGATTGGAGGAAGACAAGAGCGTCCATTACTTGATGGGCCGAATAAGATTAATGGCCCATTCCGGTTTGACCATGATCGGAGTCATGGCGACATGCATCAAGCGTGGGGTACAGCCATTGCAATACAGAGGCCACCCCATGTGGGATTTCAACGGGGAAGACGATGCCACCCGGCGCGGCCGCAAAGGGCCGGATTCGACCGAGGATCTGGTAGAGATCCTGTCCCGCCTGTACAAGGGGGAGAATGAGGACTTCCTTCGAACGAACCCTTTGAATGGGTTTTCCATGATCAACCCTAGAGGATGGGTAAGTGAACACCTTGAAGGGTCCAGCTCATGCTTTCAAAGTTTAGGCTTCTTATATTATGTCTTCGGCGCGGGATCTACGCCGGACTGTGCAGGACATGGTGAGTCCTGCTCCGCAACCCGAGGATCCAGAAAGATCCCTGGATCCGGCCTCCGAAGAGGACCCGGACATCGAGGTGGAGCTGATCGACGGGGTGTTTCACCAGCTCAGCATAGACAATGCTTTGGTCGCCATTACGGCGGACTACCCCGGACTAAGTCCGGTTTCCCAGGTGACCGCGACCGAAGTCAGGACACCATTATCTCTTCCCTACCCATTTCTAACCTTCACGAACGACGGTATTTTGCAGGAAGAGCCTTTACGGCAGGAAGCCGAGCCCGCGGCGGCTGACCAACAAAGGTCGTCCGACCAGAAAGCGGAAAAGGAGCGCTCTGCGGGCGAAGACGCCGCCGCAAAGGTATAGCTCAGATTTAAATTTTCATAGCAACGCTCGAGGAAACGCTGAGTGCTCATGATCTTTGTAGGAGAAAAAGCGCCGCCGGATCAAGGGCGAGAAGTTGCTAATCCGACCTACACCGCCAGCTCCAGCCCGCCCGGGGGGAGGCAAGCGCAAGACGCGGGCAGTCCTTTCCCAACGGAGGACACCGACAGACTGTCCGCCACCAAGTCCGAGGTGGAGAGCGCCATGAACCATAGGCTCCAGCGGACAAGATTTCGTGAAGCATGCTTTTCCCGAGGCATTGGATGCCTTTAAAATGGGGCGCAGATCTCCGTGCCGCCAAGATGGTTTTACCAGAGCCACGGAGCAAAGATGTGAAAGACACACGGTAAGGGAATTTCAATGGTTGTATATACCAAGAGCCCCGAGACTTAAAGTAGTTATGCTAACTGATTTAAGGATCATTTGAAAACGCAGCTCTTACCGAGAAGAACGCCCACTGTCTCTGGAGCTGCAAGATTGCAAGGCCCAACTTGAGGTCAAGATTTGCTCGCCGCAGAGGAGACGCAAAGACCCTCCCGGTAACACATTTTATTAATAAATATAAGCGCTGTGCGGCGTGCGCTGAAGTCTAATAATGACATTGCAGTACCGCGGACAAGATCCGGACAGTAAGCATTGCTGCGCCAAATAAAGGTCGGCGAGAGTGTGCTGAATAGGGTTCAGCAGAAAGGAACAAGCTCCAGGATGCCAACGCCAAGCTCGGAGAAGAGCTGAAAGGCGTTCGGGCCGAGCTGTCCGGCTCGTTAAGGAGAATCAGCGGCTTGCCGCGGCATTTATAGTAAGTGCTTGAGCGGACTCTTTTGAAAAGAAGAGTTCGGCGAGGAAGTATTTTGACATGATTTGCCTTGTAGGTATACTCACGGGTTGTCCCGCAGAGGAGATGCCCATATCAACGGGTGATCAACTTCCGAACTGTTGCAGCTACTCGAACGAAGTTCGCAGCAATGAGCGGCGCTGCTCAGGCTTTATGGCCAGCCCTCACCCTACCCGAGGGCCTCGGGGAGCTTATGGAGAAGCTGCAGGAGTGCAGCAGCCTGCTTGTGGAAGATTTCGCTTGCCATCAAGGTGCCAGGAGGCTTGGGCCATGGTGAAGACGCGGTACAATAGGGCGGATCCCAACCATATGGCGAGTTGGACGGTGGGGCCCGATGGGAAGGAGATCCCGTGAGTTTAGTGTACAGCCCAGTAGGGTTGGCTGCTAAATTTTCTGGATCAGAACTAGACAGCCTGTTAGACGGGATTGAGGAGGAACACAATCAGTAAATTTGACGATGTATGTTATCCTTTAAATTGACATGTGAAATGCCTTCTAGCCGGATTGTAGATCATTTGTCTTTGCCGACCTTTTCGCTTCAACCTCGGGACCCTAGAGTCCGGATGTGTCCGAATACCTCTTTGGTTGAGAAACAACCGTGGTATGCATGGAGACCAAAGTAGGGGTCATTAGTGCTTTATCGCATAAGTGCCCAACTAGTTATATTATATTACATGGTTAGTAAGAAACATCTTCCAGGAGAATAGTTCGTTAAGGGTTCCTTTCCCTGGGAGGCATGCCCTAAAGTGCATGTCCGGACTGCAAAGAAAGCAGTAAAACATCTGGGGGCAGATAGATAAATAGGTAAAAAGTCATCTTTTAAATCACCGACCGAATATTCCCTTAAGAACGCTAGCTTTGGCTTCACCCGGTCGAGGTACACATCCGGTGACCAGCAAGAATAATCGCAGAGGTGCTCCCTTTACCTCCTAGCCGAACAATCGGGAACGTAGGGGTAAGCACAGGAGCCAGGCAACCCAGCTTGGCCAAAACTTAAGTCATATCGATGCATATAATGGCGAGTAAAAGGTACATGTGGAAGCTTGACACATGTGCTTTGGTATGAAACTCAGATAATTGAGCTTCGTAAAAGAAGCCCCGGGAATAATGAGTGCGGATGGCACATCATGCGTATGCAAAAATGCTAAAATAGGCCCGTAAGGGCTTTTTTAAAAAAAGGATGAAAAGAGAAACGAAAGACAGCCAAGTGTAAAAAGTTTGACGGGGAGGGGACGAACTCTTAGTCCGGCGCTAGGCATAGAATCGCTTGAGGCGGGCTGCGCTCCATGGGTTTGGCTCGAGTCGGTTATCCGACGATTTCATAGACGGTATGCTCCGCCAACGGACTTGATCGACAATGAAGGGCCCTCCCATTTGGGCTTGAGCTTGTCCTTTTATTGTCCGACAGCGAGAACTAGTTCACCAACGTTGTAAGTCTTGGCCCGTGCTTCTCGCTTTGATATCTTCGGCCTGCTGCGATAAAATGTGGAACGAGCCTTCGTGACATCACGTTCTTCCTCCAATGTGTCCAAGCTGTCCTGCCGATCAAGCTCGGCCTCTCTTTCCTCATACATGCGCACTCGAGGTGAGTCATGAATAATGTCACAGGGCAAGACTGCCTCAACGCCGTATACCATAAAAAATGGTGTGAATCCGGTAGTACGGTTAGGCGTTGTCCGCAGCCCCCAGAGTACTGAGTCGAGCTCCTCGACCCATTGTGTGTAGGATTTAGTAAGTGACCTCACTAATCTGGGTTTAATGCCGCTCATTATTAGATCATTTGCTCTTTCCACTTGACCATTGGTTTGAGGGTGATAAACTGAAGCATAGTCGAGCGTAATGCCCATATTTTTGCACCATGACTTAACCATATCGGCTGTGAAGTTCGTGCCGTTGTCGGTGATGATGCTGTGGGGGACTCCGTAACGGTGTACCACCCCTGATATAAAGTCTATCACTGGTCCGGACTCTGCCGTTTCGACCGGTTTGGCCTCTATCCATTTGGTGAATTTATCAACCATGACCAATAGGTACCTTTGCTTGTGGGTTCCCCCTTTAAGGGGTCCAACCATGTCAAGGCCCCTGCATGACGAACGCCGTAAAGGGTATGGTTTTGAGGGCGGTGGGTGGCATATGGCTCGATTAGCAAAGAGTCGACAACCAACGCATCGCTGACCAAGTCTGCTGGCGTCTGCCCGAGCCGTCGGCCAATAAAATCCTGACGGAATGCCTTTCCTACAAGGGCCCGGCTGCTGCGTGGTGTCCGCCTAGTCCGTCATGAATTTCAGCCAGAGGTTTCGCCCTTCCTCTTCGGAGATACACCTCTGAAGGACTCCGGTTGTGCTTTTCTTATAAAGTTCTCCCTCATGAACCTTGTAGGCTTTTGATCGCCGGACTATGCAGCGGGCCTCGTTTTGGTCTTCGGGAAGTTCCTGCCTAAGCAAGTAGGCTAGGAAAGGTTCTGTCCATGCGGTGATTACTGCCATTATAACGTGGGCTGAAGGTGTTATGTCGTTTGCTGAATCATCGATTGATGCGGTTTTTTCCGGTTTATCGCTACCGGGCTCCTCTTCCCATAGTACGGATGGCTTGAAGAGTCGTTCCAAGAAGATACTTGGAGGGACAGCATCACGCTTCGCACCGATGCGTGCCAGGACGTCGGCCGCTTGGTTATTATCTCGGGCTATGTGATGGAATTCAAGTCCTTCAAACCGAGCTGACATTTTTAGGACAGCGTTGCGATGTGCTGCCATTTTTGGATCCTTGGCATCAAAGTCTCCATTTATTTGGGATATGCAAGGTTTGAATCCCCGCGCACCTCTAGGCGTTGAATGCCCATGGAGACTGCCATCCGGAGACCATGTAACAGGGTCTCGTATTCGGCTGCATTGTTGGAGTCCGTGTACATTATTTGAAGTACATATTGGATCAGATCTCCGGTTAGACGCCAAGACGACGCCAGCCCCATCCGGACAACATTTTGGAGCTGTCAAAATGCATAGTCCAATTGGAGTATGCGCTCGTACTCTTTATGGAGTTCGGCTTGATCCATTCGGCGATTTAAGTCAGCCAAAACTTGTGACTTTATAGCTCGCCGAGGTTTGTAAGTTATGTCGAATGGTAAGAGCTCAATGGCCCATTTTGCAATCCTGCCCGCTTCGTCGCGTTATTTATAATGTCATTGAGTGGTACTTCAGAGGCCATCATATCGAACACTCTTGAAAGTAGTGCCGAGCTTTGAGACGCCATGAACACCGCATATGCTATCTTCTAATAGTGCGGTAACGGATTTGCAGGGGTTAACACAAGGATACATAATACATCGGTTTTGAAGAGGGAATTTATGCCCTTCGCGTCGCTCGCTCGACGACGAGGACCGCGCTTACAACTTGATGTGTTGCTGCGATGTATAACAACATTGGTTCGCCCAAAGTGGGCGCAGCCAGACCGGTTGTTGCCGTGTGGCCTTTATTTCTTCGAGTCCGGCGAAGGCAGCATCCGTCCACTCAAAGTGTTCGGTGCGCTGAGGAGGCGATAAAGGGCAGCGCCTTTTCTCCTAGACGGAGATAAGCGCTTAAGGCTGCCATGCATCCCGTTAATTTTGTATTTGTTTGAGGTCTTTTGGAATATCCAACTGTGATGAGCTTGGATTTTGGCCGGATTTGCTTCAATTCCTCTGCGGATACAATGAAGCCCAAGCAGCTTTCCTACTGATACGCAAAACGCATTTTTCCGGATTCAGCTTGATGTCATATGCTCTGAGGTTTTCGTATGTGAGCCTCAAATCGTCTACTAGAGTTTCGACGTATTTTGTTTTGACAACTACATCGTCTACGTATGCCTTGACTGTTTTGCCGATCTGGGTGGCCAGACATGTTTGAATCATGCGCTGATATGTTGCGCCGGCATTTTTAAGTCCGAAGGGCATCGTGTTGAAGCAGAATGGTCCATATGGAGTGATGAATGCCGTTGCGGCTTGGTCTGCCTCCGCCATCTTGATTTGATGGTAACCAGAGTATGCGTCCAGGAAGCACAACGAATCGTGCCTCTCGCTTTGTAGCATCGATAATTTGATCGATGCGGGGAGAGGAAGGATCCTTTGGGCAGGCCTTATTGAGGTCTTTAAAATCGACGCAAAGGCGCCAGGATCTATCCTTCTTTGGTACCATCACCAGATTTGCTAGCCAGTCCGGATGTTTGATATCTCTAATGAATCCGGCTTCCAGTAGTTTGGCTAGCTCTTCTCCCATTGCCTGTCTTTTGGGTTCATAAAATCGTCGAAGAGCCTGTTTGACTAGCTTAAATCCTTTTAGGATGTTTAGGCTGTGTTCTGCCAACCTGCGTGGGATTCCGGGCATGTCCGAAGGATGCCAGGCGGAGATATCCCAATTTTCCTGAAGGAATTCACGCAGTGCGGCGTCTACTTCGGGGTTTAATTGTGCCCCAATGGAGGCCGTCTTTGTTGGGTCCGTTGGATGGACCTGGAATTTTATTATTTCCTCTGCTGGTTTGAAGGAGGTTGACTTGGATCTTTTATCGAGTATCACGTCGTCCCTGTTCACCGTAGAGCGCAGCGCGGTGAGTTCTTCTGCCGCTAAGGCTTCGGATAGTGCCTCGAGGGCTAGTGCGGCTGTCTTGTTTTCGGCGCGGAGTGCTATGTCCGGATCACTAGCGAGAGTGATTATTCCGCTAGGCCCAGGCATTTTGAGCTTCATGTACCCGTAATGAGGTACTACTTGAAAAATTGTGAATGCCTCTCGTCCTAATATGGCGTGATACCCGCTGCTGAACGGGGCCACCTGGAACGTGACTTCTTCGGATCTGTAATTGTCCGGAGAGCCGAACACCACATCGAGTGTGATTTTTCCTGTGCAGCGCGCTTCCCGGCTAGGGATTATTCCTCTAAAGGTTGTGCTGCTTCGCTCAATATGGCTCCAATCGATTTCCATTTTTCGCAGAGTTTCCTCGTAAATGAGGTATAGTCCGCTGCCGCCATCCATGAGGACCTTTGTCAGTCGAAAGCCGTCCACTATGGGACTAAGTACCAGTGCCGCTGGTGCTCTGGTTGTTCGGAATTTAGGCTCGTCGCTAGCGTTGAAGGTAATAGCTGTGTCACTCCATCGATTTGCTGTTGCTACTTGGTAGACTTCGGATTGTTCGCTTTCGCATATTGTTTGATGCGAATGTCTCGAAGACTGTTGATACCGTGATGGTATTGTTGGAGTGGTTTCCCGGAGCTAGAAGTTCCTCGCCACTTTTGGCCACCTGCCGTAATATCCAACATGCTCGAAGGCTATGTGTTGGGACGGCTCCCTCTGCACTATGAAGTTTACAGGGTCCGTTGAGCCATCCCTCGATCTGATGCCGTTTCCCTTATTGGGTTTCTTTTTTCGTTTTTGCATCCGGGGCCCGAGTGTAAGGCGCCCTTTTATCATGGACTGGGTTTGGGGCGGATTATCCCAAAATTGATTTTCAATTTTCCGAAACTCTCCATCGCACAAGATTCGTACTATGGACGCCAGATCGGTGAAGCGTAATTCTGCGACGATCAATGGCGTTTAGGATTCCTTGTCCGTGCAGTTATTGCGAAGATTGAGATTGCATTTTCCTCTCGGCAGTCCTTTATCCTGTCCATAACCAGGAGGAATCGCCCAAGAATGATGTAATTGTTTACAAGGCTCTTGCCGTATTAGAGATAGATCGCATATGTCCGGCGGGTGGGTGGACTAAAATCCGGATTCCGCCCATCTTGGAGCTCGAAGGCCGAGGGTATCCGAATTTGAAGCTTGGTTTGCTGGACACAATCCAGAGTCCGGGCGAAGCATGATTTTAAGTTCAATGCTCGATCGAAGTCCGCCCTCCGCGGAATCCGCATGGAGGGTTCGGGAATCCGGACGCGAATAGTTCTCGGTCAGACAAAAGAATTGCCGTGTCGCTCCTCTACCACTGTGACGTGATGGGTGGCCTGGGGAGAGTTAATCTCTCTCTGATCGGTTTTAAGCCCAATCTGGTTGTAGTCCGTAGCGACTCCCAGGGCGGCGATGCGATCCAAGAGCTCGTTAATAGACGAGAGCTCTATTGGATCCAACTGTTCGACAGCTTTAGGGCTGACGCGAAGATTGTTTCCGACGACTTGAGAAGTCATTGCGAGCGGCGGCGGACAGCGGTCATGAGAAACCACCAAGCCAGATAGTTTGGCCGGCGGCCAAGGCCCCTCCGGTGAAAACACCGTCTTTGAAGACGGGTGGAGGCATCCGCTCTATCGGTGACGACACAGAGGAACTCTCAATGAAAGCACCAATGTCGGTGTCAAAACCGGCGGATCTCGGTAGGGGTCCCGAACTGTGTGTCTAGGCGGATGGTAACAGGAGACGAGGACACGATGTTTTACCTGTGTTCGGGCCCTCTCGATGGAGGTAAAACCCTACGTCCTGCTTGATTAATATTGATGATATGGGTAGTACAAGAGTGGATCTACCACGAGATCAAGGAGGCTAAACCCTAAAAGCTAGCCTATGGTATGATTGTTGTAATGTATGTTGTCCTACGGACTAAAGCCCTCCGATTTATATAGACACCGGAGGAGGCTAGGGTTACACAGAGTCGGTTACAATGGTAGGAGATCTACATATCTGTATTGCCAAGCTTGCCTTCCACGCCAAGGAAAGTCCCATCCGGACACGGGACGGAGTCTTCAATCTTGTATCTTCGTAGTCTTGGAGTCCGGCAGATAATGATAGTCCGGCTGTCCGGACACCCCCTAGTCCAGGACTCCCTCACTAACCATAGCATGAAACATATGGATCCAAATCAGCCCCTTACGAAGCGATGCATAAACTAGGGTTTAAGCTTCTATCACTCTAGCAACCCATCATCTACTTATTACTTCCCAATGCCTTCCTCTTGGTCCAAAGAATGGTGAAGTTTCATGTAGTCGACGTTCACATAACACCACTAGAGGAGAGACAGCATACATCTCATCAAAATATCGAATGAATACCAAATTCACATGACTACTAATAGCAAGACTTCTCCCATGTCCCCAGGAACAAACGTAACTACTCACAAATCATATTCATGTTCATAATCAGAGGTGTGTTAATATGCATTAAGGATCTGAACATATGATCTTCCACCAAATAAACCAACTAGCATCAACTACAAGGAGTAATCAACACTACTAGCAACCCACAGGTACCAATCTGAGGTTTTGGTACAAAGATTGGATACAAGAGATGAACTAGGGTTTGAGAGGAGATGTTGTTGGTGAAGATATTGATGGATATTGACCCCCTCCCAACGAGAGGATTGTTGGTGATGATTTCCCCCTCCTAGAGGGACGTTTCCCCAGCAGAACAGCTCCGCAGGAGCCCTAGATTGGTTCCGCCAAGGTTCCGCCTCGTGGCGGCAGTGTTTCATCCTGAAAGCTTGCTTATGATTTTTTCCAGGGTAAAAGAGTTCATATGGCAGAAGATGGTCACCGGAAGGCTGCCAGGGGGCCCACGAGGTAGGGGGCGTGACCAGGGGGTAGGGTGCGCGCCCCACCCTCGTGGATGGTCGGTGGCCCCCCTCAGGTATTTCTTCCACTCAATATTTTTTATTAAATCCAAAAATGACTTTCGTAGAGTTTCAGGACTTTTGGAGTTGTGCGGAATAGGTCTCTAATATTTTCTCCTTTTCCAGCCTAGAATCCCAGCTGCCGGCATTCTCCCTCTTCATGTAAACCTTGTAAAATAAGAGAGAATAGGCATAAGTATTGTGACGTAACGGGTAATAGCAGCCCATAATGCAATAAATATCGATATAAAAGCATGATGCAAAATGGACGTATCAACTCCCCCAAGCTTAGACATCGCTTGTCCTCAAGCGGAAGCCGATATCGAGAAATATGTCCACATGTTTAGAGATAGAGGTGTCGATAAAATAAAATACGAACATGAGGGCATCATGATCATTCTTACAACAGCAATATTTTCATGTGATTTCTTATGATCAAGTAACAATCTATTCACAATGTCAAGTATGAATCAGAAACTTCATTGAAAACTAACAAACTATAATCTCAGTCATTGAAGCAATTGCAATTTATCATAACATCAGAAAGAGTGAATATAAAAGCTTTTCAGCAAGTCCACATACTCAATTATCATTTCGTCTTTCACAATTGCAAACACTCACGCAATACCTATGGGTATGGAGTTTTAATTAGACACAGAGAAAGATAGGGGCTTACAGTGTTGCCTCCCAACCTTTTACCTCAAGGGTAATGTCAACAATAATAGTTCATGCTAACTTACATCCAATTGGATATATATATCAGGATCTTTTCAACACGAGGTGCTTACCAAAGGATAAAATGTAAAAAGGAAAGGTGAAGATCACCATGACTCTTAATGTATAAGACAAGAATAAAAGATAGTCCCTTCGCAGAGGGAAGCAGAAGTTGTCATGTGCTTTTATCGTTGGATGCACGAAATCTTAATGCAAAAGAACGTCACTTTATATTGCCACTTGTGATACGGACCTTTATTATGCAGTCCATATCACAAGATCGTATAAAGCTTATTTTCTCCACACTAATAAGTCATACATATTTAGAGAGCAATTTTTATTGCATGCAACATGACAACTTACTTGAAGGATCTTACTCAATCCATAGGTAGGTATGGTGGAATCTCATGGCAAAACTGGGTTTACGGATTTTTGAAAGCACAAGTAGTATCCCTACTTGGTGCAAGGAATTTGCCTAGCATGAGCTGGGAAAGGCAATCTCAACATGTTGGATGATCCATGACAATATATTTTATTTCGGATACAAGAAAACATAACCCATTATGTTGTCTTCCTTGTCCAACATCAACTCTTTAGCATGTCAAATTTTAATGATCCATGACAATCATAAAAGATGTCAAAGATGGTATATTTATATGTGAGAACCTCTCTTTCTTTATTACTTCCTATTAATTGCAACGATGACCAAAACTATGTTTGTCAACTCTCAACAACTTTTATTCATCATACTCTTTATATGTGAAGTCATTACTCTCCATAAGGTTAATATGATCTCTTTTATTTCTTTTATTCCCTTAAGATCATGGCAAGATAGCAAAGCCCTTGACTCAACACTAATCTTTATTATATATAGCCCACGGACTCGATTACATAGAGGGATCATAAAACACAACTCAAAGCTAAATCATACTAAAAACTTTATTCTACTGGATTAAGATATTACCAAAAGGATCGAACTAAAAAACGATAAAGAAAGGAGTGTGATGGTGATATGATACCGGGGCACCTCCCCCAAGCTTGGCAGTTGCCAAGGGAGTGCCCATACCCATGTGATTACGTCCCTTCTTCGGAGGTGGTGGTGTGATCTTCTTGGCGATGATGCCCCTCAGGATACGATTCTCCTCCTTGAGCTTATCGACTTGCTGCTTGAGGTCCATATTTTCCTTGTGGAGTTTACCTGTGACAGCTAAAGCTCCTTTCACCCATGGATGTTGCATAGCTGTTAGAGAACAAGTGACACTCCTTTTCATATTTTCATAAGAAAGAAATGTAACATTGGAAGGGATGACCGAATTTGGAATAGCTCAGCTCTGTAGTTCCCCCATCGTGAATCCGGCTTGGAAACGAGAGGTAACTTCTTGATCCTCCTCCATGGCATCTATCCTTTTCAAGTCGGGCTCCATCTCCTCCTCCGTTGATGGCCCAAAGTGACAAGCATTGCTGTTTGCTCCTGGACCTAACGTCGGATGAGACACCCGACTCTCCCCGATTGACTCTTGAGAAGACATCTTGCTCTAAATCTGCGACAGAAACAGCTCGAAACAAAAACAGAGCATAATTGCGTGATACAGTGGTCAAAACCTTCGGGAGATTATATAATGAATTTTTACAGACCAAAATAAGTATCGTGCAAGAAAACGGAGTCCGGAGAGCACACGTGGTGCCCACGAGGCATGGGGCGCACCCAGGGGGTAGGGCACGCCTTCCACCCTCGTGGACGCCTCGTGTCCTTCCCGGACTACTTATTATTTCCCTATTTTCTTAAATATTCCAAAATGGAGAAAGATTGCTATTAGAACTGTTTTGGAGTCGGTTTACTTACCGGACCACATACCTATTCCTTTTCGGAGTCTGAAACGTTTTGGAAAGTGTCCCTTATGTATTCCTCCGGGGTTACGGTTTCAATACCATTGGTTTCAACATTTATGGGATTACCTAAGATATAATGTTTGATTCTTTGACCGTTCACCACCTTTGGACTTGTGCCTTCGAAGTTGTTGATTTTTATGGCACCGGAACGATAGACCTCCTCAATAACGTAAGGGCCTTCCCATTTAGAGAGAAGTTTCCCTGCAAAAAATCTTAAACGAGAGTTGTATAGCAACATATGACCACCTACATTAAACTCATGCTTTTGTATCCTTTTGTCATGCCATCTCTTAGCTTTTTCTTTAAACAGTTTGGCACTCTCATAGGCCTGAGTTCTCCATTCATCAAGTGAGCTAATGTCAAATAACCTCTTCTCACCAGCAAGTTTGAAATCATAATTGAGCTCTTTAATGGCCCAATATGCCTTATGTTCTAGTTCGAGAGGTAAATGACATGCTTTTCCATAAACCTTTTTATATGGAGACATACCCATAGGATTTTTATATGCAGTTCTATAAGCCCATAATGCATCATCAAGTTTCTTGGACCAATTCTTTCTAGATCTATTAAAAGTTTTTTACAAAATTAATTTAAGCTCTCTATTACTCAATTATACTTGACCACAAGACTATGGGTGATATGGAGACGAAATTCTATGATTAACATCGTACTTAGCAAGCATTTTACGAAAAGCACCATGAATAAAATGTGAACCACCATCAGTCATTAGGTATCTAGCGACTCCAAACCTCGGAAAAATAACTTCTTTGAGCATCTTAATAGAGATGTTATGATCATCACTACTAGTTGGAATAGCTCCTACCCACTTAGTAACGTAATCAACAACAACTAAAATATGTGTATACCCATTATAGGAAGGAAACAGACCCATATAATCAAAGCCCGAAACATCAAATGGTTCGATAATAAGAGAATAATTCATAGGCATTTCTTGACGTCTACTAATATTACCAATTCTTTGACATTCATCACAAGACAGGACAAACATACGGGCATCCTCTAAGAGAGTAGGCCAATAAAAATCGGATTGCAATACCTTATGTGCAGTTCTATCTCCAGCGTGGTGTCCTCCATATGCCTCGGAGTGACACTTGCGTAGGATATGTTCCTGTTCATGCTCAGGTACACAATGTCTAATAACACCATCTACTCCTTCTTTATAAAGGTGTGGGTCATCCCAGAAGTAATGTCTTAAATCATAGAAAAACTTTTTATTTTGCTGGTATGTGAAACTAGGTGGTATGAATTTAGCAACAATGTAATTAGCATAATCGACATACCATGGAGCAGTACGAGAAGAATTTATGACAGCTAATTGTTCATGAGGAAAGCTATCATCAATAGGTAGTGGGTCATCAAGAAGATTCTCTAACCTAGACAAGTTGTCTGCAATGGGGTTCTCAGCTCCCTTTCTATCAGTAATATGTAAATCAAATTCTTGAAGTAGGAGAACCCATCTAATAAGTCTAGGTTTAGCATCTTTCTTTTCCATAAGATATTTATAGCAGCATGATCAGCGTGAACAATTACTTTAGAATCAACAATATAAGGTCTGAACTTATCACAAGCAAATACAACTGCTAAGAATTCTTTTCAGTTGTAGCATAATTTCTCTGGGCACTGGCTATAGTTGTACTAGCATATTGAATAACATTTAGTTTCTTATCAACTCTTTGTCATAGAACATCACCTACAGCATAATGTTCATGTTGATGCTCAACCTAGTAATACTATGAACCTAGTGATAATGTTAATGATAATGTTCATGTTGATGCTCAACCTAGTAATAATAATGATGTAGAGATTGAACCTGCAGTTGATCTTAATAACCCACAATCAAATAATCAACGTTACGATAAGACAGACTTCGTTGCTAGGAAGCACGGTAAAGAAAGAGAACCATGGAAACCCATGCCTTTTCCTCCTAAACCATCCAAGAAAAAGGATGATGAGGATTGTTAGCGCTTTGCTGAAATGATTAGACCTATCTTTTTACATATGCGCTTAACTGATATGCTTAAAGTGAATCCTTATGCTAAATATATGAAAGATATTTTTACAAATAAAAGGAAGATACCGGAAGCTGAAATTTCCACCATGCTTGCTAATTATACTTTTAAGGGTGGAATACCTAATAAACTTGGAGATCCGGGTGTACCAACTATACCATGCTCCATTAAAAGAAACTATGTTAAAACTGCTTTCTGTGATTTTGGAGCCGGTGTTAGTGTTATGCCTCTCTCTTTATATTGTAGACTTGAATTGAATAAGTTGACACCTACTGAAAAATCTTTGCAAATGGCTGATAAATCAACTGCTATACTTGTTGGTATTTGTGAGGATGTGCCTGTTGTGGTTGCAAACGTTACTATCTTAACGGACTTTGTTATTCTTGATATTCCTGAGGACGGTAGTATGTCGATTATCCTTGGTAGACCCTTTTTGAATATTACAGGGGCTGTTATTGGTTGCAACAAAGGCAATGTCACTTTTCATGTTAATGGTAATGAGCATACGGTACAGTTTCCGAGGAAACAACCTCAAGTTCATAGCATCAATTCTATTGAAAAAATTCCAACTATTATTATTGGAGGTTTTGAATTTCCTCTTCCTACTGTCAAGAAGAAATATGATATTCTTACTATTGGGGATGTGCATATCCCCGTTGAGGTAACCTAGTGTTATTCATAATTTCTCCGATTCCATGTTATTCGGAATGAGTTTGTTAATAAGACTTGATCAACCTTGTTAGTGGATTCCTTTTGATGAGCATGAGATGGATGAAGTTAGAAGGCACAACGTTCTGTACCCTCCTTTTACTTTATGTTATTTAGATTAATAAAGTAAAAATAGTATTTTGTGTCTGTTTTCTGAATTATCCATGCAATAAAAAAATACCCCGAAAATAAAAGTTCTCCCAATGCCCTGCAAATTTAGTAAGACTTTTTATGGAATATTTGAGAATATCTGGCACTGAGAACACATCTAGGGGAGCTGACACCTGGCCACGAGGGTCAGGGGCACGCCCTACACCCCTGGGCACACCCCCTGCCTCGTGGGCCCATGGTGGCCCCCCTCCACTTATTCCTGCACCCACACACTTCATCTTCCTCCCAAAAAAATCACCATCCAGCTCAAGCACGAGTTCTAGCTCATTTTGCTGCCATTTTCGATCTCCTTGCTCAAAGCTCCATTCACAAAACTGCTTTGGGTTATTGTTCCTTGGTATGTGACTCCTCCAATGGTCCAATTAGTTTTTGTTCTAGTGTTTTATTCATTGCAAATTTTTGCTGCCTAGGTGACATTGTTCTTGAGCTTGCATGTCAAATTTATATGGTCCCAAGTAATTCTAATGCATGATTTAGTCTCTAGGCACTTGTGGGAGTAGTTGCTATCAATTATATTGAGTTTGGTTCACTTTTATTTTGAGTTACTAAAAATTTCAGAAATTTTCAGAAAAAGAAGAAGAGATTCTTTTTGAGGGGCTCTTCTAGCCAAGGCTCTAAGGATAAATAATGTAAGGAGAATGAAAAGCCCAAGTATAATCTCCTTCGCGTCGCAGAAATGTGGCCATGTGAATGGCCTTGTGATGATTTCTTGAGAGCAGCCGGGATTCATGATGATTTTTATTTGTTGGCTGATAATGCGGGCCTCACCGACTTCCTCCACGACCAGATCGAACAGTATCTCTTACTCACCAATACTTTCATGCAATTTTTTTACTTTTATCCTAGGAAATCACCTCCCTCAGTAGAGTTTCATTTATATGATATGGCTAGGGAGATGTCACTATATGAATTTTCTATGGTTTGCAAGATACCCTTCGGGGGCAGCGTAGAGGAACCACATCGTAAAGATGTGGATGGATTTATTGACACTATTACTATAGGGGAAACGAGGAAGGTTTCCGACGCAAGAATTAATAGCATACACTTTCCTGTTCTACGTTACTTTGCAATATTTGCTAGTAGATGCTTAATTGGTCACGGGAACTGTGGAAACCTTAGTGTTCCGGATATTATTATTTTGTTCCATGCTTTATTTCGTGATAACTCTGTTAGTATGGGCGCTATTATTGCTAAACGATTAAGTCTAAACCATACAAAGGGCCCCATCTTCGGAGGTATCTATGCCTCACGCCTTGCTAAACATTTCAAGATACCTATTAGGCATTATGAGAAAGAGGAAAAGCTGTTGCCCCCTACTTTCCTAGATTATAAGAGCATGGTAGCACATGAGTTTATTGTTAAAAATGATGAGAAGATGCTTAAGTATAATTTGAGATTTCATAAGAAACATAGTGAGACTATTATCTTGCCTGCGCCCTCTTTGTTTGACTTAACTGTAGGCCACTACTTCGTCTTGCCGGAGGCTGTTTTTGCGAACAGGGGCCAGACATCAGCCCTAGAGCCTGAGCCGGAACCATCACTTGATCCTTATAGTCCATCCTTTTATCAGCGGGATCCGGAGGAGATCGCCAGCCAGTGGTACCCTGATGACACTCCTCAGTACACCGGAGAGAGTAGTCGCGATCCATGGGCATATACCAACTTAGGACAAAAGCCTAAGCTTGGGGGAGTACGTATTTGTCACTGACATTACATTCATGTTCACACACTCACTCTAGTTGTCGGTGCTCATACTTTTTCATTGTACTATCCATGCTAGTTTAATTTCTTTTTCTTTCTTTCTTCTTGTGTGTTTAAATAACTTTAAGAAAAACAAAAAAAATAGTTGTAGAATTTAGTTAGCTTACTTTCCATGCTTGTAGTAATAATTAAAAGAAAACCCCAAAATATTTCTCATTCTTCTTTTGCTTGTTGGGAGCTTTCCTGTGTAAATAAATTTATTTCTTTTCTTTTCTTTGGGGGTCGAGAGGAGAAGACCATGATGAAAATGTTGAGTGGCTCTCATATGCATTATTGTTGATTTAACCAAGAGCCCATATAACCTTGTCTTCTCCCTTGAATTGAATGCTTGCAGATTCCAGCTTAGTCCAATGCACGCGCACTATTATTATTATCCACACCGTCCAGTCGTGCAAGTGAAAGGGAATAATGACGATATATGATGGACTGATTGAGAGGAGAGAAGCTGGTATGAACTCGACCTCTCTTGTTTTTCTAAATATGATTAGTTCATCGTTCCTGATTCAGCCTATTATGAATAAACATGTTTGCAATGACAATTAGAGATTATAGTTGCTTATGCCATGCTTAATTAGCTAGGAGCTTATAATGGTTTACCTTGCGTGCCAACATGCTATTAAAATGGTTGTGATGTGGTATGATGGGGTGGTATCCTCCTTTGAATGATTCGAGTGACTTGACTTGGCACATGTTCACGCATGTAGTTGAAACAAAATCAACATAGCCTTCACGATATTTATGTTCATGGTGGATTATATCCTACTCATGCTTGCACTCGGTGTTGATTAATTTTAATGCATGTTCATGACTGTTGTCGCTCTCTAAGTTGGTTGCTTCCCATTCTCTTTCTATCCTTCACCTATACTAAGCGGGGATACTGCTTGTGCATCCAAACTCCATAAACACCAAAGTTATTCCATATGAGTCCACCATACCTTCCTATATGCGGTATTTACCTACCGTTCCAAGTAAATTTGTATGGCCAAACTCCAAACCTTCAAATGAAATTCTGTTTTGTATGATCGAATAGCTCATGTATCAACTAGGGCTGTATGTATCTTCCATGTTAGGTGGGTTATTCTCAAGAGGAGTGGACTCCGCTCCTCATTCACGAGAAAATGGCTGGTCACCGGGATGCCCAGTCCCTTGCTCAAATCAAATCAAAATAATTGCGAACAAAACTCCCCCAGGATTGTTGTTAGTTGGAGGCACCCATTGTTTCGGGAAAGCCATGGATTGATGCTTGTTGGTGGCGAGGGAGTATAAACTTTACCATTCTGTTTGGGAACCGCCTATAATGTGTGTAGCATGGAAGATATCGAGATCTCTTAGTTGCTATGTTGACAGTGAAAGTATACCGCTCAAAATGTTATTTATATCTATTTCAAAATCGAGCTCTGGCACCTCTACAAATCCTTGCTTCCCTCTGCGAAGGGCCTATCTATTTACTTTTATGTTGAGTCATCACCCTCTTATTAAAAAGCACCCGCTGGATAACACCACTGTCATTTGCATGCATTACTATTAATTTATATTGGCTATGACTGGATCTCTTTTACCATGAATTACAATGTGTAGTCAGTCCTTGATCTTTAAAGGTGCTCTGCATTTATGTTTTGTGGTCTCAGAAAAGGCTAGCAAGATACCATCTTGTTATATCATATTATGATTGTTTTGAGAAAGTGTTGTCATCCGAGATTTATTATTATTGCTCGCTAGTTGATTATGCCATTGATATGAGTAAACATGAGACCTAAGTGTTATTGTGAATATGGTTAGTTCATAATCTTTGCTGAAAGCTTGAATGCTGGCTTTATATATTTGCAACAACAAGAGCAAATAGAGTTTGTAAAAGTTTTTCTTCATCACTTTCAGTTTGTCAACTGAATTGCTTGAGGACAAGCAAAGGTTTAAGCTTGGGAGAGTTGATACGTCTTCGTCATATCTAATTTTCCAAACACTTTTGCCCTTGTTTTGGACTCTAACTTGCATGATTTGAATGGAACTAACCCGGACTGACGCTGTTTCCAGCAGAACTGCCATTGTGTTATCTTTGTGCAGAAAGAATGACCTGAAAATCCATGAGCAACTTTTCAGAATTAATAAAAAATACTGGCAAAAGAATTAGCACCAGGGGCCCACACCCTGTCAACGAGGGTGGGGGCGCACCCCCTGCCTTGTGGGCCCCTGGACGTCCACTGTCCTCAACTCCAACTCCATATATTTTCTTTCGTGGAGAAAAAAATCAAAGAGAAAGTTTCATCGCGTTTTACGATACGAAACCGCCGCCAAGCCCTAATCTCTCTCGGGAGGGCTGATCTGGAGTGCATTCGGGGCTCCGGATAGGGGGATTTGTCGTCGTCATCATCATCAACCATCCTCCATCACCAGTTTCATGATGGTCACCGCCGTGCGTGAGTAATTCCATCGTAGGCTTGCCGGACGGTGATGGGTTGGATGAGATTTACCATGTAATGAAGTTAGTTTTGTTAGGGTTTGATCCCTAGTATCCACTATGTTCTGAGATTGATGTTGCTATGACTTTGCTATGCTTAATGCTTGTCACTAGGGCCCAAGTGCCATGATTTGAGATCTGAACCTATTATGTTTTCATGAATATATGTGAGTTCTTGATCCTATCTTGCAAGTCTGTAGTCACCTATTATGTGTTATGATCCAACAACCCCGAAGTGACAATAATCGGGATACTTCTCAGTGATGATCGTAGTTTGAGGAGTTCATGTATTCACCATGTGTTAATGCTTTGGTTCGGTACTCTATTAAAAGGAGGCCTTAATATCCCTTAGTTTCCATTAGGACCCCGCTGCCACGGGAGGGTAGGACAAAAGATGTCATGCAAGTTCTTTTCCATAAGCACGTATGACTATATTCGGAATACATGCCTACATTACATTGATGAACTGGAGCTAGTTTTGTGTCACCCTATGTTATAACTATTACATGAGGAATCACATCCGACATAATTATCCATCACTGATCCAATGCCTACGAGCTTTTCACATATTGTGCTTTGCTTATTTACTTTAACGTTGCTGCTGTTACAATTAGTACAAATCTGCTACTGTTACTTTTGCCACTTTTATAGTTACTTTCATACTACTTCACTACTAAATACTTTGCTGCAGATACTAAGTTATCCAGGTGTGGTTGAATTGACAACTCAACTGCTAATACTCGAGAATACTCTTTGGCTCCCCTTGTGTTGAATCAATAAATTTGGGTTGAATACTCTACCCTCGAAAACTATTGCGATCCCCTATACTTGTGGGTTATCACTGCCTGCCTGCCCTCTCCCTGGACGCCTGGATGTCCTGGGTGACGCCACACGTCACCCCGGACTTCTCTCAGTCTCTCTCACTATCCCTCCTCCCCTGGATCTCTCCCTCTCACCACGACCGAGCACCGCTGTCGCCGCTGCTCGCCGTTGCCGTAGCTACCGCCTCCCCCTCTCCCTCTCTTCATGTCTGCAAGCTGCGCCAGGTTGCCTACTACCTCTCCATCGAGCCACGCACCGTGGGAGGCCCTGGAGCGCCGCCATCGCCGTCGTCTTCACCTCCAGCCATCGGAGATCACCCTCGGTGTTCTGCTCACGTCCGACCCCCACTAGAGCTCCTGTCGTGCACCGCAGCACCCTGTCCGCACCTGGTCATGCTCTGGCCGCCGCCGCGAGCTCTGCTCCGGTGAGCTCCGACCACCCCACGGCCTCCTACATGTCTATTGGATGCGCATGAGCCTGGGCGTCGCGTAGGTGGTCTCCACCGCCCAAATGGTCGCCGGAGCATTGATCCCGTGCGCCTCTACCGTGTTCGGCCTCGCCGGCGGCTAAATGTCGGCGAGTTGACTGGGTTTGACCACCAGTTGACCGTTTTGACCACTAACTGACTCCGTGGAGTCACTGACATATGGGCCCTGCCATGCTAATTTCTAGATTAGATTTAGTTTAACACTAATTATGTAGTTAGTGTCTGAGATACTTTCTTGTGGACCCCACATGTCAGGTTTGACCTTGTCAGCGTTGTTGACCTACTGATGCAGGCATGATGCAGTGCTGATGCAGTTAATCTTTTTTGGTTTAAAAATAAATCAGGAAAATCCAGAAAATGTTCTAAACTTAAAAAATTCATAGAAATTCAACCGTAGCTCAGACTGAAATAATTTATATATGAAAAATTATCAGAAAAATTCAACCTATCTAACTGTACTAGTATCATGCATGACAAACCAACTTATACCTACTGTATAAGTGAAACACTAAAATGGCATTTATAAATGTTTATTTTGAAGTTGCATTTGAACCCTTGGTTCAAATGGACTTCACCCAAATGAATGCTAGTTGCATTAGCTCAAATAACATCACATATTCATGCATCATATTGTTGCATATGATTGTGTATTGATTGTTGATACCGTTCCTTCTCGATAGGTCCTGCTCCAGAGACTGCTCCAGAGTACCTGTCTGTGGAGCAGTGCCCCATGTTGATCTTCCAGGCAAGCAAGCCGCCTTGTTCATTCCGATACAATACCACTCTCTTGCTCCTGCTCTCTGTTATTGCATTAGGACAACAACGATTCAACTGCTACATTATGTTGCGGTAGTTGAACCCATTCCTCTGCGTGAACTGTCATTGCAATAGTAAATAGTTGAAACCCACTAGCATGTGTAGGAGTTGATTGAAGCCATGTTGAGTTCCTACCATGCCATGCCTGCTATTTGGTTGCAAGAGAAATGACAAGGATAACGTGGGTACTCCAGGGGCCATGAACGAGGTGGCGACCACGAAGAAGCGGTGTCATGACGAGCATGTCTGCCGCGGATCGTGCTGGGCGGGAGAAGCAGGAGGCGCGGGTGGCGGAGGTACAGCAAGAGCTCCAGGCTCTCGTCAAAAAACATGAGAGTTTGGAGCGCGACTCGAAGACTCAAGAGTCCGAGCTTGCATCGGGTCTTGAGAGTGCCAAAGCCGCTAAGGGCAAAGCCCACAAGGCCCTCCAGGAAATCGAGGCGTTGAAGAAAATAGCGGCAGGTAAGGCATTTTTCATGCAAAGCAAGCATGTGAATGTGAATTACCTATTACTTACCCAAATTCGGAGCTCTCCAGGAGCGTTCGCAGATCTGCCCCGTAGCGTGTCCGATGCTTCCGCTTTCTCTGGGCCGAGGAGGGAGCTCGGCGGAGAAGGTCTTCGGTCTCGGTATCTTTGAGGCTGGACATCCGGTGCCCCTTAGCGACCAGGTGAAGCAGCTGGTCGAGCTCCACAAGGTGGCGAGCAGGCCATGAAGGGCCTCATAGTTCGGCCAGGCCCAAGGAGGCCATGCCTGGGAGCTAGTTTGGCCTAGTGCGGCGGCTGGTGGATGCTTGTCCATGGGTTAAAGTCATCAAGCACTCCGCCTTGCATTGAAGGTGCCGTCGGGCCTTGCCCGTGCTAAGGTGCACTTTGGGCAAGATGGACGCCGAGAAGCTTGTGACCAGACGCGCCACCGCCGGGCAAGGAGTATCGCACGCCGAGATGTATTATAAGGGTGTCCTGAAGGGTGCCCGCATTATTGCGGGTGAGTGCTCCAAAGATGTAATATTTGAGTAGACTCACATTTTGTTATCTTGTGTGTTGAAAACTTTGTTCATATGCGCTAAGCAACGCTTGTTAATTTAAAATATTACCTTCTGTGCGGCCGTTTATTAAATCTGAGAGATGGCAAGTCATCGGCTTCAGCCCCCATGCCACGAGTGCTGGGGTGTTCGGGATAAACTTGAGCGCTCTTGTTCCCATTTTTGGGTCCATCTAGGGAGGCGCTCAACGCAACGAACAAGGCAACCGGACTTATAGTGCTTGAACACTCTCACTTAGCCATAGAATTCTATAATTTTAAATTTCGGCGAAGCCCCTAGTGTTCGGAAGACCGAGTTCGGGGCGCTATCCATGCCTGGGCCGGACAAAGCCGGTTCCTCGCTCTAAGCGGCATAAGTCTTTAGGGACTCAAAAAAACCTCTCGAACAGTGACCAGCTCTTGCCTCATCATGACGGTCAGTTTTAGCTTTCTCCACTGAGGTGCTCGCCCAGCTCAACTGGGGCACAATCGCAGTGGTTCTCCCAGCGTTACCTTAGCCGATATAATGGAACGTAAGGTACCAAAACATGGGAGCTGGGCAAACCCAACTATTGACCGAAGACATGATTCGGAGCCGATGCATATAATGCTATAAGTTCGGGGTGCCGCACTTGTGAAAGTGTTCAGACTTATAACACCATAATGTGGGGAACTTAAGCCCCTGGTGTATTTAGCCGTACCAAAGTGTACGGATGCAACATGTCATAAATGAACATATGTATAAGAAAGGAATGCAATTATAAGCAAAAAAGCGATACATTGTTTATTCAAGAAATACTGCCATGAATGCAGAACGATACAAATAGTGCCGTAAGCAAGGGATGGGACTATTAATCATGTCCCCCTCTAGGGGTAGGCTGCGGAATGGTGTATAAAACAGATTTAATGCTCGTAATGGAGACCACCTAGATACTCGTCGTAGCCTTTCTCCTTCCCTGGCTATTGCATCGTGAGTTCGGTAGGTCTATTGCCGGATAGGGCCTCTGGTGAACGGAGTCCTGTGGATAAGAAAAAAAAGAAAAAGGGGAAAAAAGGATGACACACTTGGGAGCCCCTGGTGTGGTTAAGCCGCATTCAGGGCGTGTCGTGGTTGTGCCCCTCCCCCTATGCCCACGGTATCTCCAGAGTGTAATGATGTATGCGAAGTACTGGTCTTGATATTTTGCAAGGGCTGGGGTTGGGGCCGCACTGCTGCGCGTGCTTGGGACGTGCCAGGTGGTCTTGTTGTAGGTTACTCCGGGTGCGTTTAGCAGTGTCCGGCCGCTTAACGGCCGGACTCAAGAATTGCCTTAAGAGGCTGCTCTGTACTTTTGCCGCGAGAGCCGCTGTGTGTTCCTCCGTTTGGAGGGAGCGTTCAGTGTTTCCGTTGACCGTGATGACTCCTCGAGGGCCTGGCATTTTGAGCTTGAGGTATGCGTGAGGGCGGCACGCGTTGAACTTTGCAACGCGGTCCGTCCGAAAGCAGCATGATAGCCGCTCTGAGCGGAACTATATCAAAGATTAACTCCTCGCTTCGGAAGTTACCCGGGGATCCGAAGACCACTTCCAGTGTAACTGAGCCCGTACAATTGGCCTCTACACCTGGTATGACGCCTTTGAAGGTCTTCTTTGTGGGTTTAATCCTTGAGGGGTCTATGCCCATCTTGCGCACTGTATCCTGATAAAGCAGGTTCAGGCTGCTGCCGCCATCCATCAGGACTCTGGTGAGCTGAAATCCATCAATGATTGGCTCTAAAACCAATGCGGCTAATCCGTCGTGGCGGATGCTGGTGGGGTGGTCCCTTCGATCAAAAGTGATCGGGCAGGAGGACCATGGGTTGAACTTCGGGGCGGTTGGCTCCATCGCGTATACGTCCCTGAGTGCACGCTTCCGCTCCCTCTTGGGTATGTGGGTTGCGTATATCAGGTTCACCGTCCGCACTTGTGGGGGGAAACCATTCTGTCCTCTATTGTTCGGCGGTTGGGCCTCTTCCTCGTCACCGCTATGCAGCCCCTTGTCGTTGTTTTCGGCAATTAGCTTGCCTGCCTGCTTGAATACCCAACAGTCCCTCTTGGTGTGATTAGCTGGCTTTTCGGGGGTGCCGTGTATCTGGCACGAGTGGTCGAGTATTCGGTCCAAATTGGACGGAGCCGGAGTAGTCCTTTTGAATGGCTTTTTCCGCTGGCCGGGTTTGGAGCCTCTGAATCCGGCATTGACTGCCGTATCCTCAGTATTGTCGCCGTTAGTGCGGCGTTTGTGCTTGTTGCGACGCGACCTGCCGTTGCGGTCCTTAGTATGCGGACTGCGGGAATTTTTGCTGAGGTTGTTGCTGCGGGCTAGCCAGCTGTCCTCTCCCACGCAGAAGAGGGTCATGAGTGATGTGAGGGCTGCCATGGATTTCGGCTTATCCTGTCCCAGGTGCCGGGCAAGCCAATCGTCGCGGATGTTATGTTTGAAGGCCGCGAGGGCCTCTGCATCCGGATAGTCGACGATTTGATTTTTCTTAGTTAAGAACCGTGTCCAGAATTGTCTGGCCGATTTGTCTGGCTGCTGAATTATATGGCTTAGGTCGTCAGCGTCTGGTGGTCGCACATACGTGCCCTGGAAGTTATCAAGGAATGCGGCTTCCAGGTCCTCCCAACACCCAATTGATTCTGCTGGCAAGCTGTTAATCCAATGCCGAGCTGGTCCTTTAAGCTTGAGTGGGAGGTATTTGATGGCGTGAAGTTCATCACCACGGGCCATGTGGATATGAAGGAGATAGTCGTCGATCCAAACCACGGGGTCTGTTGTGCCATCATAGGATTCAATATTCACGGGTTTAAACCCTTCGTGGATTTGATGATCCATTACTTCATCTGTGAAGCATAGTGGGTGTGCGGCGCCTCTGTATTCGGCTATATCATGACGTAGCTCAAACGAGCTTTATCTACTGTGTTCGGCCTGGCCGGACTTGCTGTGTCCGGTGCGATGGTTGTCGTCGCGTATCATGGGGCGCCCACGCGATCCGTAGATTGATCTTGATTGTCTTGCCTTATCCTCCAATATATCTCGCAAGTCTGGAGCGTTCCCCTATGGCTTTGTGCTTTTCGAGCGATGCCGGGGTACGGTTTTAGTGTAGGGCCTAGAGGCCTCTCTCGCATGCCACGGGTGGTCGGTCACCCCGTGCGTCTTGCTGGTGATGCAGGTCTATATGCCTCCTCCTCTAATCGGGGGAGCAGCTTGTGTTTGGGGTAGCTTTTGGAGGGGCGTTCGAGTTCATACTCTTCGGCCGCAAGGACTTCAGTCCATCTGTCGGCTAGCAGATCTTGATCAGCTCTAAGCTGTTGCTGCTTTTTCTTGAGGCTGCTTGCCGTGG
Organism: Aegilops speltoides; assembly: GCA_021437245.1. Lineage (NCBI taxonomy): Eukaryota > Viridiplantae > Streptophyta > Magnoliopsida > Poales > Poaceae > Aegilops > Aegilops speltoides. Next base: position 332,178,365 of record CM038147.1, on the reverse strand, counting down.
CCATAAGCCTGCGTTTAAAACGCTCTTGTTCGACGGGATCCTCAGGCACGACGAATTCATCGTCGTCGAGGCTTGCCTCGTCTCCAGAGGGAGGCATGTAGTTATCATCCTCTACCTCTTAAATCGCCGCTCTCTCATGAGGGCTGGCTTCTCTGTCCTCTGTGCTGAATCTTCTTTGGAGGGTTGTCTTCGACCTTTATCAGGGTGTTATTATCTCCGGTGCGAGAATCTCCATTCTTGCCGTGGCGGGATTTAGAGCGGCGCCGGTTGATGCCGGGCGCTTAGGCTGTTTCTTGGAGGGGTCTTCCTCCGCTGTTCCCTCGCCATTCCCATCCTTTGGGATATCCACCATGTATATGTCATATGACGAGGTGGCTTTCCAGTGCCCGGTAGGCGCTGGTTCTTGGTTGTCTCCGGCATTGTCGTCCATACCTTCGATGTCATCGGAGTTGAAGTCTAGCATGTCGGTTAGATCGTCGACAGTGGCTACTAAGTGGGTGGTGGGTGGGCCTTGAATTTCTTCGTCGTCCGCATCCAACCATCCTGACCGCAGTTCGGCCAGGGCTCTCCTGATAACGAGAGATACTTTAGCGAATTCAGGATGTCGCCAAAAGGTGAGTGTCGAAAGATGTCCGCAGCGGTGAACTCCATGATCGGCGCCCAACCGGATTCGATTGGTAGGGGCGCGAGGGCTTCGGAGTCCGGCGAGGAGTCTGGCACCTCGGAGTCACGAGCTTCACAAGGGACAAGGTCGGTATTCGGCTCCATCGCCGTAGAGGTAGCAGCCCCCGAGGCGGTGTCTAGCCACCCATCCTCGATCTGCGCAGTCGGCTCTAAATTAGGGGTCGGAGCAGACTCATGTGCGGCCTCTAGGGCACTGTCCGGCAGCAGAGCTAAATCATGCCCATCGTGACAGTGCGGCGCGCTCAGCTGTGGCTCGAATCCATTGAAGATCAAGTCTCCGCGGATGTCGGCCGTGAAGTTTAGACTTCCAAATCTGACCTGACGGCCAGGGGCGTAGCTTTCGATCTGCTCCAGATGGCCAAGCGAATTGGCCCGTAGTGCAAAGCCGCCGAATACGAAGATCTGTCCGGGGAGAAAAGTCTCACCCTGGACTGCGTCGTTGTTGTTGATGATCGAAGGAGCCATCGAGCCTATCGGTGACGACACAGAGGAACTCTCAATGAAAGCACCAATGTCGGTGTCAAAACCGGCGGATCTCGGGTAGGGGGTCCCGAACTGTGCGTCTAGGCAGATGGTAACAGGAGACAAGGGACACGATGTTTTTACACAGGTTCGGGCCCTCTTGGTGGAGGTAAAACCCTACTCCTGCTTGATTGATATTGATGATATGGGTAGTACAAGAGTGGATCTACCACGAGATCAAGGAGGCTAAACCCTAGAAGCTAGCCTATGGTATGATTGTTGTTCTGTCCTATGGACTAAAACCCTTCGGTTTATATAGACACCGGAGAGGGCTAGGGTTACACAGAGTCGGTTACAATGGTAGGAGATATACATATCCGTATCGCCAAGCTTGCCTTCCACGCCAAGGAAAGTCCCATCCGGACACGGGACGAAGTCTTCAATCTTGTATCTTCATAGTCTTGGAGTCCGGCCAATGATGATAGTTCGGCTATCCGGACACCCCCTAGTCCAGGACTCCCTCAGTGGGCTTGGGATAGACTAGGCACACGTGGCCTGGTGCACTGAGTGGCACCCGGATGGTGGGCTCGGGAACCCTGCACACATCGTTTGATGCCCGTGATGGAAACCTTGGCCGGACTCCCTTGCAGATAGAACCCGAATAGGCGATAAACCTGGACTAGGGTCTTGTGTGGTTAGTCAGGTCGCGGCCGATACCCTCGCCAGGCTTCCGCTTGAAGGTTGGCGAGATAGATGACATGACATGGCGGTAACTGGTGAGAGCGTGTGTGAAGAAGTCCAGGATGCTCACGTGGTACATAGACAACTTGAAGTGGATACAAATGCATGTATGATAGGATCTGATGTAAGTCTTGCTGAGTACCTTTGTACTCACGTTGCTTAATTTATGTTTTTGCAGCAGAGACTTCGGTCTCACTAGTTTTTCCTCGTGGACTTCGACAAGTAGCTTGTACCTCAGCTACGATCTTGATCGGATGTTGTAGATATTCAGGCTCCTTAGCCTTTTTCTTTTGTAGTTGTCTGTACTCAGACATGTAATGCTTCCGCTTGTTGCTTGTATGCTTTGAATGTTGGGTCATGTGACCCCTGTTTGAAATAAATGTTGTGATGGCTCTTCTGAGTCTTTATCTATATGAGTTGTTGAGTTGTGATGTGATTCCATGTTGTACAACACATACTTGCATGTTATGCGTACGTGTAATGTGTATTGCTATGTGTGGGATCCGACAACCTAGTTGTTTATTCTTGGTAGCCTCTCTTATGGAAAATTTCTCCTAGTGCTTCCACTGAGCCATGGTAGCTTGCTACTGCTCCGGAACACTTAGGCTGGCCGACATGTGTCCTTCTTTGTTCCTGTGTCTGTCCCTTTGGGGAAATGTCACATGTTGTTCCTTTAAGTCCTGGTAGCTTGCTACGACTAGGGTTCATACATTGATGATCGACACGTTCATTGCTAGGTCATGTATGCCTGTTCCTGTAAGTTTGTGCCACTTTTGGTTTACGACTATTCATGTCGGCCTGGGTTCTCTGTCATATGGATGCTAGCGACTCAATCATATACGTGAGCCAAAAGGCGCAAACGGTCCCGGGCTAGGTAAGGTGGAACCCGTGGGAATACTGTGCGTGAGGCCGCAAAGTGATATGATGTGTTACATGCTAGATCGGTGTGACTTAGGATCAGTGTCCCAACAGCTTTGGTATCTGAGCCTGACTGCCTGTAGGATTACTAACCCAAACTGGTCGAAGTTGAGTCTAGAAATTCTTTCGTTATATAAGGGAATTGATTGTGGAAGGGAACGTAAGGCTCCTTTTACTCCTTATACCTCATGGCCTTCTGATCTGAGTCATACTATCTTTCCTACGGGGTTAAGGAACTAGAATTTATCTTCCGTGTATCAGGATCACGTGTTACTACTCTGTAGTCCCATAGGATTGGTTGATCAGGGTCATATCAGTTTTTGAGTACTTCCGGTGTAGCCTGTTTAGTATTATCTTAGAACCTTGAGTGGTGATGTTGAGTTGTTGTACTACCCCATTGTTAGCAGGATGTCTCATTCTGAGAATTTTACTGCTGTTATGCTGCCAGAATTGTCCTAGGAGTTCGAGAGTTACTAATTTCCTTGTTCTATGCTCTACAACCTATAGTTGATGCTGATTCCGTCCTTGGTTTCGTTTCTTAGGATGTCATTTGTTAAGCGAAGTTCTGTTACTCGTAGCCAGAACCACGAAGATGGTAGGGATGAGGATCCTCCCGACCAGCCTTCGTTGGTAGGGTTAATGTTAGAGATGGAGAGGAACAAGCGTGAGTCTAACTACTTATTAGCACATATCGAGGAGAACACCGCCCATCAGTTCAAGGAGTCTGCGACCATCCATCACTTTATTGGCTTGCACCCACCCACCATTCATCATTCCATTGAGCCACTCGATGCAGATGACTGGCTCTGTAGCATCACTCATAAGTTGGATTCCGTGAACGTAGCTGAAGATGACAAGGTCACCTATGCCACATACCACCTGGAAGGTCCTGCTAGTCTTTCGTGGCAGAACTGTGAGGCTATGCTTCCAGCTAGCCAGATACCTACCTGAAGGGATTTCACTGAGGCTTTTCACGAGCATCATATTCATTAGGCCCTCATCGATCATAAGAGAGAAGAGTTCTGTAGTTTCACCCAAAGTAAGATGGCTGTTGATGCTTACCATAGAGAGTTTGAGAATCTCGCCCGCTATGCTACAGAAGAAGTGTCCACGGACGCCAAGAAGCAAGCTAAGTTCTGGAAGAGTCTCAACCCCAAGTTGTGTCGTGATCTCCACCTGCATCATTGTGGTACATTCCAGGCCCCATGTTCTGTAATGCAGATACAGCTCAGCTCACTTACGAGGAGTCTCGTAAGCACACCTGGGATTTGGGATCTTCCTCCGGTTCCAGTTCTCAGAAGCGCCGGATTTGGGTTCCGAACTCCAGTCTTCCTTTCGGATATTCATCGAGACCATCTTATGTGGTGCCTCACCTAGCTCAGTCATATGCTCTACCCAGGCCTATTGGTAGACCGCTTGTCAATGCGGGTCCATGTCCAACTTCAGGGACTTGCTTCACATGCAGGAAGCCAGGACACTATGCACATGACTGCTCTCAAACTAGTTATGCTCCACCCCAGCCCAAGAAGTCTGTTCTTCATGGTAAGCCATCAAGCAAGACGATCAGTGCCAAGCCAGCTCGCACTAAACGTGGATGTGTGCATCACGTCTCAGCTAAAGACGCTCATGATGATCCGGATGTCATTCTTGGTACACTTCTTGTCAATTACCATCCAGCATCGGTTCTATTCGATACTGGAGCTTCTCATTCTTTCATTTCTGAAGGCTATGATTGTTTGCACGCCATGTTATTTTGTGATATGCCAACTCTGCTTGAAATTCAAACCCCAGGGTCTAGATGGCAAACTACCAAAATAAGCTATGGTAATGAAATCCTTGTTGACAGACTTGTATTCCTTGCATAACTTGTATCCCTCAAGTCTTCAGATATTAACATCATGTTGGGTATGGGCTGGATGACAGCTCATCATGCCAAGATTGATTCTTACACCACGTCTGTTCAACTTACTGAAAGTGCAACTAATCCCCGGGTGGTTTTGGTAATTAATAACAACATATATATCATTGAACTAATTATTTCTTGAGAATATTTCAGAAAGTTCATGATATGGGTATGGCAATGACCGATGATGTGGACCCTCAAAATGCTAAGGAAAACATTGGCAAAAGCTCAAGACTCCATTTTTGGTTTAGTGATCCAAGATCACATTGAGTCCATAGGAAAGCCAATACTATTAAAAGGGGATGAGGTTATGATGATGATCTGGTTGCTCAAAGTGCTTAGTGATTTATCTCTCAAACTATCGGCAATCTTTCATTCCAACATAAACCCATAAGTAATCTCGGTCCCACCGATTCCATAAACTCACCACACCGAGATGAACCACCTCACCATATACCCAAACCCTAAGATTTTCGGATTTTCCGATTCCAAACTCGGTCATACCGATATTGGTGTTGCCAAGCTTCAGAACATAGACTCAAATCGGTGTCACCGAGATGAGAAAGTCGGTCCCACCGAGATTGGCAAACCCTAGACTTTGGAAGAATCGGACTAACCGAGATTGTATTTTCGGTCCCACTGAAAATCCCAACGCTCACAAGATTTGAACTTTCGGTCTCACCGAGTTGTCAACTTCGGTCCGACCGAGATTGGTCAAATGTGTAACGGTTGGATTTTGTGTGGAGGCTATAAATACCCTCCACCTCCTCTTCATTCGTGGTGAGAGCCATCGAAAGAACTACCACTCCTACCTTACATTTACGAGAAGAAAACTACCTACCCTTGTGTTGAGATCAAGTTGCTCCACTCCCACCATATGAAACTTGATTTCTAGCCTTCCCAAGTTGCTTTCCACTCAATCCCTTCTTCCACCACAGCCAAATCAGTGAGGAGAGTTGAGTGTTGGGGAGATTATCATTTGAAGCACAAGAGCAAGGAGTTCATCATCACCAACCCCATCTATTACCTTTTGGAGGGTGGTGCCTCCTAGATTGGTTAGGTGTCGCTTGGGAGCCTCCGTCATGATGTGGAGTTGAACCAAGGAGTTTGTAAGGGCAAGGAGATCGCCTACTTCGTGAAGATCTACCCCGAGTAAGGCTAGTCCTCCGTGGGCGTAAGCCATGATGGCATAGACAAGGTTGCTTCTTCGTGGACCCTTCGTGGGTGGAGCCCTCCGTGGACTCTCGCAGCCGTTACCCTCCGTGGGTTGAAGTCTCCATCAACGTGGATTGACGATAGCACCACCTATCGGAACCACGAGAAAAATCTCCGTGTCTCCAAATTGCGTTTGCTCTTCTCCACCTCTCATTTACTATCGTGCAATTTACTTTCCGCTGCCACAACTCTAGAATTGCATGTGTAGGGTGATACTTGACTTGGTTATCATTGTGAACTTGCTAAGAACCTACTCCAATCAAAAGGCAAAACTTTTAAGTTGTCAAGTAGTCTAATCACCCCCCCTCTAGACATACTTCCGATCCTACAAGTGGTATCAGAGCTTTGGTCTCCATTGGATTGGTTTCATTGCATTGACTCCATAAGCTTGGTTTCACAACCTAGGAGAGTATGGCGTCTAGTGAGGGTAATTTTCAGAGAGGTCCTTACTTTGATGGTTCAAACTTTGCTAGTTGGAAGCATAAAATGAAAATGCATATTCTTGGACATAACCCTACCGCATGGGGCATTATTTGTGTTGGCTTGCAAGGTGAGTTCTTGAAGAAGGAAAAGTTCGGATCGTGAAGCTACTGCGGATGAGTTGCGGATGTTCTGAGAACAATGCTCAAGCTTGTGACATTCTCTTCAATGCTTTGTGTCCCGAGGAGTTCAACAAGATCAGCCGTCTTGAGAATGCAAAAGAGATTTGGGATACTTTGGTCGAAATGCACGAAGGTACCGAGTCCGTGAAGGAATCAAAGCTAGATGTTCTTCAAGGTCAGCTTGACAAGTTCAAGATGAAGGAAGGTGAAGGAGTCGCTGAAATGTACTCTAGGCTTGCTCTCATCACCAATGAGATGGCAGGCTTAGGAAGCAAAGAAATGACCGACCGATTCATCATCAAGAAGATTCTCAGAGCCTTGGATGGAAAGTATGACACCGTGTGCACTTTGATCCAAATGATGCCAAACTACAAAGATCTCAAGCCTACCGAAGTCATTGGAAGGATTGTTGCTCATGAGATGACACTTAAAGATAAGGAAGAGCTTCACAACAAGTCAAGTGGTGCTTACAAAGCTGCAGTTGAAGCTCCCACATCCTCAAGTGACAAGCTGGTTTCCAATGAAGAGATAAGCCTAATGGTGAAGAACTTCAACAAATTCTACAAGAGTAGAAGCAAGGAAAGAAGCTCAAAGTCTAGATCATATGATGAAAAGAGATCTTCTAGTCGTGATCGAAACTGCTACAATTGTGGAAGACCGGACACTACTCAAATGAGTGTTCGACTCCCACAAGAGAAGAGAAGAATCTCCAAGAAGAAGAAGCTCAAGAGAAGAGTCGCCTCGAAAAGAGAGAAGGAGTAGAGATGATCGTTATGAACGAAGATCCTCTCGGAGAAGCAAGGATTCGGAAAGGAAAGACAAGTCATCAAGGAGCTACACAAGAAGAAAACATCAAGCTCATGTTGGTGAATGGGTTTCGGCCCGACTCGACAATCACTCCGAAAGAAGCTATCACTCCAACTCCGAATACAATCAAGATGAAGGTGTTGCGGTCTTGCTCTCGTGTCCTCCAACTCCAACTCCTATGACATATTTGATTCACCAAATGAGGGAATTGGAAGATGCTTCATGGCAAAAGGCCCCAAGGTATCACATCCTGAGTTTATTGACTTTGATAGTGATGAGGATGACTTGCTTGGTGAAGATGAGCTATTACATGATAAATCTAGTGAGCTTAGTAATGATGAACATGCTAGTAGTCTTTATAGTCGAGAAGAGTCGAATGACAATGCTATGAAGGAGATTGAGCGCCTAACTAAAGAACTAAACACTCTTAAGTTAGCTCATGAAACAACTCAAGAAGATCATAGAGAGCTCCTAAGATCTCATGAGAAGCTACGCTTCGAGAAGCTCAATCTAGAGCAAGAACATGAGTTTCTAAAAGCTATCAATGATGATCTTCGAAAGAAGAGTTCTTCATATCTTGCCAAACGACTTCTCTTGTCTAATTTCTTGCCACCTATCAAAACTAAGCATGACAAGCATAAGAAAAATTCTTCATCTAGTAGTAACAATAATCATGCTAAATCAAATGTTGTTACTCCTAGTAATTCTCTTGATTCCACTAACAATGTTTCAAGCCAAGTTTCACTTGAGCAAGAAAATAGTCTATTGAAAGGAATTATAGAGAAAGGTGTCTACAAGAGTCTTGCCGGAAGCAAGAGCTTTGAGGAAATTGTTCGCAAACAAGGAAGACACCGGAAGAATCAAGGAATTGGATTTGAGCGAAAGTTCAACGCCGAAGGTGTTGAATGGGAAGAAGGTCAATATCCCACTCCAAAGTTCGTCTCTCAAGAGAAGAAGTATGATCCTACTTCTTCAAACGAGGAACAAGCTCAAGATGACCTTCCACCACAAGACCACAAGCTAAAAGGCAAGGACAAGCTTCAAGAGGAGATTGATGCATTTATTGAAGCACCCAAGGCCATGGTCAAGTGGGTTCCCAAGGCAACTTCAAGTTCTACTTCAACAAGCTCAACTACTACCCCAAGGATTCCCATCAAGATGATGTGGATCCCGAAGAAGAAGAACTAGAGAGTTCTTGAGGGTGACTCCGCCAATATACTTCATTCACATTCATTTATGGCAAGGACTTGTGCAATCAACTTCCACATCTTGCACTAGTTCATGGAGTCACAAACCCTCATGTTGGTAAGTCAAGGGACAAGGTAATCATTGCTTTCATGGACATCATCTATTGTGTACTTCAATCTATGTCCATGGATATCCTTGTTTGTTCCTTGTGGGACTAACCCATGTAGGTATTGAAAGTGCCCGAATCCAAAGGATTGCTCCCAACTCTTGATGATGATCATCAACATTGAGCATCCACATCTTCAACATCTACATGAAGTCTTCAACGACAACCCAAGGTTAGTTTGACCTTTAAAAGGGTTCTCACATCAAGGGGGAGCTTTGCTCTAAAGAAATGAGCCAAAGCATCTTCTAATGATGTGAACACATCAATGCTTTATGGAAAAGTGGTAACCCCACTTGTGCTTAAACGATGAGTATGACCTATGATCAAATGTTCTCATTTGACTCCTAAGTCAATATACTCATATATAGATGACTTAGTCATCGCCAAATTGTGTGCTAGCTGTTAGTGTGTTGTTTGTGCATGTTTGACACATATTTCATTTGCTATCTTATTGTGTGAGCATGTTGGATGCATGATTTTATCCATTCGAGGACATCCATTTGTTGCTTTGGTCTTTTGGTTTTCTTTCTTTTGACCAAATGGATGGACAAGAATGCCTAAGTTCCTCCCCTAGCTATCTATGCTTTCTTGTCTCAAACTCTATTCATGCTTATATCACAAACTTTGAACAAGACTTTTTCGGACGCATCGAGTGAGGAGCACTCTGAGCCACCGATCCGTCAAAAGCCTAACTTCCAAAACCTTCTAAGTACTTTCGGTCAAACCGATATACTCAAATCGGACGGACCAAATCACTTGGATTGATCTAGGTTTTCACCTCGGTGAAACCGAAGTTTCAAATTCGGCGTGATCGAAGTGTAATCGCACGCAGCTAACCATCTCGGTCCCACCGACTTTTCAAACTCGGTCCCACCGACACCGAAGGGTATATATACCGAGGACAGCGCGCTGATTACTTCTTCAAACGCCTCGCCTCAAACCCTTACGCCGCCGCCTTGGTCTCCGGATCGTCTCCGCCTTCACTGTCGCGCCTCGCCGCTGGTCTCCATCGCCGTCAACGGTCTTTCTCATCGCGCCGTTGCCGCCGTGGTGAAGCTCCACCGCATTGGGTGAGTTTCATCCTCTCGTGCTCAACCGCTGATTCAATGCACGATAGGTGTTGTCAATATTCTTGCCAAGATTGAAATCCTTCTATCCAGCCGCTTAGATCATAGAACAAAATTCGAGTGAAAATTTTAGTGTTAGGTTTCCGCGAACACATCTCGGTGTGACCGATTCGACATTCTCGGATCGACCGATTTGGCCTCTGGCCATTGACCGCACTTTTCGGTTAAACCGAAGTTGTGCAAATCGGTAAGACCGAAGTGTGGATTTAGTGAAACCCTAGTGCTCTCGGCTAGACGAAACCCATTTCGTCCAACCGAAAGTGGTGTATGTGGTCTGTTTAGACACTTGGTTTCACCGAATTTATAGACTCGGTCGAGACCGACATGTATTCTGTGAAAACCTAAAACTAAAGTTTGAACTCATTCTTTTGCAAAATCCTCTGCAGTTTGTGATAACTCTTCTATTCTCGCCTATGCCTATTCTATTCACAAAGGTTGTCACCATGTCTCGATGGAAGTGACAATGAACAGGTCCGAGTTGCCGCTTGAGATTCCCGAGGCAGGACAAGTCCGAAGAAAGCAGTTTTTCAGATGATGGAGAGAGAAGCACCAAGTGGACTGCTGCAGCAGCTACTGTGGCCAGGAGGAAGAGGAATTCGATGAGGAGGATTCAGACTTTGTTGCGAGATGAGGAGATAACTTCTAAGCCAAAAGGCAAGTGGTTGCCAAGGGCTATCAAGGGCAACAACAAAGAAAGGCACAAGCAAGGTAAAGAAATCCATCGCTGCAAAGAGGCTCAAGATGGAAGAAGAAACCTCCAAGAAGATCAAGAAAACTTCCAAGAGGAAGAGGCTAGTTCATGAAGAAGTCGATGATGATGATTACGATGAGGAAGCACCCCAGCCACCTCGTAGCGAAGTTGATGGGAGATGCCATCAGGGCAGGAGCACCCACAAAAGCTAAGCCATCAGCTCAAGCAAAGGCAGCCCAAGCCAAACCTGCTGCCAAGCCAAAGAAGACTGTGAGGAACATACCTGCTTCAGAGAAGAAGAAGGACGATGTGCCACCTGCAGTATCAGATGATGAGGCTCATGTTTTGTCAAGCTCGCATGTAAACTGCCGATTCATAATGATGCTCATCCTCGAGCTGAAAATATGAAGGAGAGGAAGGATAAAGGACTCAGGCTATGGAGGCAAGTTGATCCATATGCCACCAGGAGAAGGACAGCAGTTGACCCAAGATTCCACACTAGAGAGCAACAAGACTTTTATGAGACAGTGCTCATGGATAAGAAGCCAATTGTTGCTGACACCAGATATGTTGACTGGAAATACATCGACAGTGAAGAGCACAGAGACTACTTCCCACATGTGCATGAAAGCTTCACTGCTTGTGGGATTGCAGAGTTTGTTGGTCGGTCGATCGCTTGGAATGATGAGATGATCATGCAGTTCTATGCCACCGCACACTTCTATCCAGATGGCAGAATTGTATGGATGATAGAAGGGCAGAGATTCCATTCAACTGTTGAAGAATGGAGAGCATTGCTGAATGCACCAGTCTCAAAGGATGATGATGTTGATGTCTATGGCATTCCGAAGAAAAATCACGAGTCAATGAAGAACATGTACAATGAGGTACCTGAGAAGGATGTAGAGATATGGAAGCTTGGTTCAGTCTATTATCTTCAGGCAGGTCTCCCAACCACCAACACCATTCTGAGGCATACTTTGATGCCTAAGTCAGGAGACCACCGCATGATAAGAGGGTATTCTATCAACATGCTGCACATTCTAGATCAGAAGACACCTTTTAAGGTGATGGACCTGATAGTAGAGACTATCAAGAGGACAGCAGCAGACCAGAAGAGGTCGTGTGGGTTTGCTCCGCATATTCAGATGCTCATTAATGCCAAGTTTGGCACGGACACCTACCTGTTGGATAGACCCCACTTGCCACCGCAGCCCTGAACACGAAGATAACGAAGTTGTGATGACTGAGGATGCTCCCACATCTGTAGAAGGACATGCTAAGTCCGGTTGCCAAACAAGCTAAAGCCGAGAAGGAAGCAAAGAAGAAAGCCCAAGAGCGTTGCAGAACAACTTCTTGAAGCCACTCAGAGAATTGAGCTACGCTGCCAAAGATAGTGCAGTCTCGGGAGAGCCTTGAGAGAATAGTTGAAGATAAGTTCCATGCTCGACGCAAAGTCGATCAAGTGCAGTCACCGTCAACAAGCTTGAGGCGACATCGAGGAAGCTAAGAGGGAGAAGGCAGAGCTCATGAGGGAGATGGAAGGTGATATGGTCCAGATGACTATGAGCAGCCTGTCAAGGCCCACAAAGCCCAGATCAGCCGCTATTCCAAAGGATGTAACCTGGGCTACTACATCAAGCACCTCCTACAGCTCCATCGGTTCCAAAGACCAGCCCAAAGATCCACTCCTCCAGCTCCACAGACTTCAGCAGAAGCTTTGCAGATGCAGCTATCTCCACTCCATCGACGCAGACAGAGCCGCCAGCAGAGTCCCGAGTGACGATTAGCTCTATACCTTCGAACTTTTGGTAACTTGTTGCCAAAGGGGAGAAATTGTATAGATCATAGGGCTTCGAGAGAGAGTGCTCGTTTTGCTCTTTCGTTTGCGGTTTTCCTTGAGATACTTTTGAGTTCTTTGAGACATTTCGTGTGTTTGATACTACGTTGTTTCTATCTTGATGAGTGCTTGATCATACTGTGCTTAATGTGTGCTTGATGCTTATCATATTCCATTCATATCTTGTATGATCACTTACTCATGTCTTGGTGATTGGGTGCATGTTATTCATTCTTATCATTTTGTGCGCTCCACCAAGATGTATGTGACATGGAAGAGTAACCCATGATCCTAATCGATTGTGCATTTGCATTCAAACGCAAATCTTAAATAATGCACAAATTTAGGGGGAGCTCTTGCTTATCACATACTTCTCAAAGCGACGATGTTATTCATTGATTTTATCATTTGTCGAAGTTTTGATCTATATGTTGTCATCAATTACCAAAAGGGGAGATTGAAAGTGCAACTAATCCCGGGTGGTTTTGGTAATTAATAACAACATATATATCATTGAACTAATTATTTCTTGAGAATATTTCAAAAGTGCAAGGATATGGGTATGGCAATGACCGATGATGTGGACCCTCAAAATGCTAAGGAAAACATTGGCAAAAGCTCAAGACTCCATTTTTGGTTTAGTGATCCAAGATCACATTGAGTCCATAGGAAAGCCAATACTATTAAAAGGGGATGAGGTTATGATGATGATCTGGTTGCTCAAAGTGCTTAGTGATTTATCTCTCAAACTATCAGCAATCTTTCATTCCAACATAAACCCATAAGTAATCTCGGTCCCACCGATTCCATAAACTCACCACACCGAGATGAACCACCTCAGCCATATACCCAAACCCTAAGATTTTCGGATTTTCCGATTCCAAACTCGGTCATACCGATATTGGTGTTGCCAAGCTTCTGTAACCTTCTGTACTCAAATCGGTGTCACCGAGATGAGAAAGTCGGTCCCACCGAGATTGGCAAACCGTAGACTTTGGAAGAATCGGACTAACCGAGATTGTATTTTCGGTCCCACCGAAAATCCTAACGTTCACAAGATTTGAACTTTCGGTCTCACCGAGTTGTCAACTTCGGTCTGATCGAGATTGGTCAAATGTGTGTAACAGTTGGATTTTGTGTGGAGGCTATAAATACCCCTCCACCTCCTCTTCATTCGTGGTGAGAGCCATCGAAAGAACTACCACTCCTACCTTACATTTCGAGAAGAAAACTACCTACCCTTGTGTTGAGATCAAGTTGCTCCACTCCCACCATATGAAACTTGATTTCTAGCCTTCCCAAGTTGCTTTCCACTCAATCCTTCTTCCACCACAGCCAAATCAGTGAGGAGAGTTGAGTGTTGGGGAGATTATCATTTGAAGCACAAGAGCAAGGAGTTCATCATCACCAACCCCATCTATTACCTTTTGGAGGGTGGTGCCTCCTAGATTGGTTAGGTGTCGCTTGGGAGCCTCCGTCATGATGTGGAGTTGAACCAAGGAGTTTGTAAGGGCAAGGAGATCGCCTACTTCGTGAAGATCTACCCCGAGTAAGGCTAGTCCTCCGTGGGCGTAAGCCATGATGGCATAGACAAGGTTGCTTCTTCGTGGACCCTTCGTGGGTGGAGCCCTCCGTGGACTCTCGCAGCCGTTACCCTCCGTGGGTTGAAGTCTCCATCAACGTGGATTGACGATAGCACCACCTATCGGAACCACGAGAAAAATCTCCGTGTCTCCAAATTGCGTTTGATCTTCTCCACCTCTCAGTTACTATACGTGCAATTTACTTTCCGCTGCCACAACTCTAGAATTGCATGTGTAGGGTGATACTTGACTTGGTTATCATTGTGAACTTGCTAAGAACCTACTCCAATCAAAAGGCAAAACTTTTAAGTTGTCAAGTAGTCTAATCACCCCCCCTCTAGACATACTTCCGATCCTACACTTACACACCCATCTGGCAAGATAGTCACTGTCTCCACCAGAGTTGCAAAGCGTCAGCTCTATTCTCTTAATGCCAGCCCTCTCCCAGACCTTGAAGATATCCCGGTAGTCCGTGACTTTCCGGATGTCTTCCCAGAAGAACTGCCAGGTGTTCCACCTAACAGAGATGTTGAGTTTGTTATAGATCTTATCCCAGGAACTGCTCCAATCTCGAGGAGACCTTACTAGATGGCACCCTTAGAACTAGCTGAGCTTAAGAAACAACTTGATGAGTCCTTGCAAAAGGGTTTCATCCATCCTAGTTCTTCTCCTTAGGCTTGCCCCGTCCTCTTCGTGAAGAATAAGGATGGTATGGACCGGATGGTTGTAGATTATCGTCCCGTTAATTTGGTCACAATATAGAACAAATATCTGTTCCCCAGGATCAATGACCTGTATGATCAGCTAGTTGGATCCTCAGTCTTTTCCAAGATGGATTTGAGGTTACGCTACCACCAAATCAAGATCAGAAATGGGGACATCACCAAGATGGATTTTGTCACTCGTTATGGGCAGTACGAGTACACCGTTATGTCCTTCGGACTAACCAACGCTCCAGCTACATTCTCCCGCTTAATGAACTCGGTCTTCATGGAGTACTTAGATAAGTTCCTCGTGGTTTACCTCAATGATATTCTTATTTACTCGAAGAACGAGGAAGAGCATGCCGGACATCTTAGACTTGTGTTAGAAAAACTCAAAGAGCACTGCCTTTATGCCAAGTTCTCCATGTGCAAATTTTGGTTGCCAGAAGTGACCTATCTAGGCCACGTGATCTCTGGTAAGGGCATTGCTGTCAATCCCGAGAGAGTTCAGGCCGTTCTTGATTGGACTCCACCTGAAACAGTTAAACAAGTTAGGAGCTTCCTTGGTCTAGCCAGTTATTGTCGCCGATTTGTTGAAAACTTCTCCAAAGTGGCCAAACCTCTCACTGATCTTCTCAAGAAAGATAAGAACTTTGAGTGGTCCCCATAGTGTGAGTACAGTTTTCAGGAACTGAAAAGATGCCTGACTTCTGCTCCCATACTTGTGCCACCGGATTTCACTAAGGACTTTGTTATCTATTGTGATGCCTCATGACAGGGACTAGGTTGCATTCTTATGCAGGATCGTCATGTGATTGCCTATCCATCTCGACAGTTGCATCCACATGAGGAGAATTATCCTACACATGATCTAGAGCTTGTAGATGTAGTCTATGCACTTAAGACCTGGCGACATTACCTTTTGGGTAAACGTTGCGAGATCTACACCGATCACCAGAGTCTCAAGTATATCTTCACCCAACCAAATTTGAACCTTAGGAAAAGACGTTGGTTGGAGGTGATCTCAGATTATGATCTAGGGATTAGGTACACCTCAGGCAAAGCCAATGTCCTGGCTGATGCACTAAGTCGTAAGTCCTATTGCAACAATCTCATGTTGCAGCAGGGCCAACCACTTCTCCATGAGGAATTCTGTAAGCTTAATCTTCACATCGCTCCTCACGTGTTCCTTTCTACCTTGGTGGCAAAACTTACCCTCGACGATCAGATCATTACTAACCAGAAGTTTGATAGGGGTGTTACCCCCATCAAGAGAAACATTAAGAAGGGAGTTGGTGGATGTTTCTCTATGGATGATCGAGGTGTTGTTTTGTTTGAGAATCGCTTGGTAGTTCCCAAGAGTCAACATCTGTGAAAATTGGTCCTTAAGGAGGTGCATGAATCTCCTCTCACGATTCATCCAGGTAGTACTAAGATGTATCAGGACCTACGCCAGAGGTTCTGGTGGACTAGGATGAAGAGAGAAATTGCTCAGTTTATTGCTAACTATGACGTTTGTCCTCACGTTAAGGCAGAGCATCAGAGACCTGCTGGTACCCATTAGCCTTTAGCTATTCCTGAGTGGAAATGGGATAAATTTGGTATTGACTTCATCACCGGCTTTCCCAGGACCAAGAGAGGGAATAATGCAATATTCGTAATCGTTGATCATCTCTCCGAAGTGGCTCACTTCCTACCTCTTCGAGAGAGTATCACTGCTAGTCAGCTTGCTGACTTATATATTTCTCAAATAGTGTCACTTCATGGTGTTCCACTAGAGATCAATTCAGACCGTGGTAGTCTTTTCACTTCTCATTTCTGGGAGGGTTTCCAAACTGCCATGGGAACCCATCTATCCTTCAATACCGCTTTCCACCCTCAGTCAAGTGGTCAGGTGGAAAGGGTCAACCAAATTCTCGAAGACAAGCTTAGAGCTTGCGTTATCTCTTTCGGTATGGATTGGGAGAAATGTCCTCCTTTCGCTGAGTTTGCTTATAACAATAGCTACCAATCCGGTCTCAAGAAATCTCCTTTTGAGATTCTCTACAGACAAAGATGTCGAACACCTTTGAGCTGGTCAGAAGCCGGTGAAAGACAATTCTTTGTACCGGACATGATCTAAGAAGCAGAAGAGCAAGTTCGCATCATTCGTGAGAAGTTGAAAACAGCCCAGTCTTGTCAAAAGAGCCAGTATGATCGACGTCATAAGGATATGACTTATGAAGTTGGCGACAAAGCTTACTGTCGGTGTCAAAACCGGCGGATCTCGGGTAGGGGGTCCCGAACTGTGCGTCTAGGCGGATGGTAACAGGAGACAAGGGACACAATGTTTTACCCAGGTTCGGGCCCTCTCGATGGAGGTAAAACCCTACGTCCTGCTTGATTAATATTGATGATATGGGTAGTACAAGAGTAGATCTACCACGAGATTGAGGAGGCTAAACCCTAGAAGCTAGCCTATGGTATGATTGTTGTAATGTATGTTGTCCTACGGACTAAAGCCCTCCGGTTTATATAGACACCGGAGGGGCTAGGGTTACACAGAGTCGGTTACAATGGTAGGAGATCTACATATCCGTATTGCCAAGCTCGCCTTCCACGCCAAGGAAAGTACCTTCCGGACACGAGCCGGAGTCTTCAATCTTCTATCTTCGTAGTCTTGGAGTCCGGCGGATAATGATAGTCCGGCTGTCCAGACACCCCCTAGTCCAGGACTCCCTCAGTAGCCCCCGAACTAGGCTTCAATGACGATAAGTCCAGCGCGTTCATAGTCTTCGGCGTTGCAAGGCGGGTTCTCCCTTCAAATTCCATGTACCAGCCGAATAGTGTCCGGCTTCATCTCGAATACTGTGTTCCTGGGCTTCTACGCCAAATAATGGCCCTCTTCCACGCGTCACACGGATGCGAAAAGCCAGGGTGTCTTTTGCATTTCACCCCCTAATTGTGCGAACCATCCGCTTACAAAAGAGGCAAGAATCCAGATCCAAACCGCAGCGTCGTCCTCCCGCGAATATTCCATCGAAGCGCCTTTGACCTAGAAATCCATTCCATCATGGATCGTCGACGCGGCTCTTCTTCACGCGCTCCCAGCCCACCGCCGGGGAATTGGAGGAGGTGCTCTATTTCGCACAACGAGCTAGTGAAGCTCCAAACGGAGGGATTTCTCCCTCCGGCCTTCATGGTCCCAGTCCGGGCCGGACTGGTTACTTATCAAGGTGGGAGGCAGGCGGAGGACACTCCTAGCCCCAATAAGGGGGAGCGAGTGTGCTTTGTCCCCTATCTGATAAGGGGGCTCGGATTTCCAATACATCCGTTCCTCCGCGGGCTCCTGAAGTTCTACGGACTCCAGCTCCACCACCTCACGCCCGCCTCAGGTCTGCATATCGCGGGCTACGAGCTCTCTGTGAGCTATTCCCGGGCATCGAGCCCCATTTTGCATTGTAGAAGAGGCTATTTTGCCTCGCACCCGCTCTCATGAGGGGTCCATATATCAAGTGGGCGGCGCCAAATATGGCGATCGCGGGACCGATACCTATCCGCACTCCCAAGAAGGCGTCCAAGACGGCCCTCGGAGTGGTTTTATATAGGAGACGCCATACTGCTGCACTCCAGTCCGGATCGGCCTCCTGGAGTTTAGTGTTGCTCCCTTGAAGAAACGCCTCAGCTGGTGCCCGCGGAGCCCCCGATTGGAGGAAGACAAGAGCGTCCACTATTTGATGGGCCGGATAAGATTAATGGCTCATTCCGGCTTGATCATGATCGGAGTCATGGAGACATGCATCAAGCGAGGGGTGCAGCCACTACAATTCAGAGGCCACCCCATGTGGGATTTTAACAGGGAAGACGATGCCACCCGGCACGGCCGCAAAGGGCAAGATTCAACCGAGGATCTGGTAAAGATCCTGTCCGGCTTGTACAAGGGGGAGAAGGAGGACTTCCTTCGGACGAACCCTTTGAATGGGTTTTCCATGATCAACCCTAGAGGATGGGTAAGTGAACACCTTAAAGGGCTTTACCCATGCTTTTGAAGTTTAAGCTTCTTACATTATGTCTTTGGCGCAGGATCTACGCCGGACAGTGGAGGACATGGTGAGTCCTGCTCCGCAACTCGAGGATCCAGAAGGATCCCTGGGTCCGGCCTCCGAAGAGGACCCGGACATCTAGGTGGAGCTGATCGACGGGGTGTATCATCAGCTTAGCATAGACAATGCTCTGGTTGCCATTACGGCAGACTACCGGACTAAGTCCGCTTCCCGAGTGACCGCGATCAAGTCCGGACACCGTTATCTCTTCCCCGCCAATTTCTCGACCTTCGCGAACGATGGTATTTTGCAGAAGCGCCTTTACGGCAGAAGCCGAGCCAGCGATCGCGACCAACAAGGGCCTGTCCAACCAGCAAAGCGAAAAGGAGTGTAGTGCGGACGGAAACGTCGCCGCAAAGGTATAGCTCGTATTCGAATTTTCAGAGCAACGTTCCAAGGAAACGCTGAGTGCTCATGATCCTTGTAGAGGAAAAGCGCCGCCGGATCATGAAAGCACAGAATTGCCGATCCAACCAACACCGCCAGGCTCCAACGCCCGCCCGGAGGGGAGGCAAGCGCAAGACGCTGGCTGGATCCTTCTCCAACGGAGGATACCGACAGCATCGTCCGCCACCAAGTCTGAGGTGGAGAGTGCCATGAACCATAGGCGCCACGACAAGATTTCGTGAAGCGTGCTTTTCCCCGAGGCATTGGATGCCTTTAATGCGGGGACGCGATCTCCGTGCCGCCAAGATGGTTTTACCAGAGCCACGGAGCAAGATGTGAAAGACACACGTAAGGGAATTTCAATGGTTATATACCAGTAGCCCCCGAGACTTAAAGTAGTTTATGCAAACTGATTTAAGGATCATTTGAAAATGCAGGCACTTACCGAGAAGAACGCCTAGCTGTCCCGGAGCTGCAAGATTGCAAGGCCCAACTGGAGGCCGCACTTGCTGCCGCAGGAGGAGATGCAAAGACCTCCCCGTAACACATTTTATTAATAAACATAAGCGCTGTGCGGCGTGCGCGCAAGTTTAATAATGACATTGCAGTACCGCCGACAAGATCCGGACAGCAAGATTGCTGCGCCACTAAAGGTCGGCGAGAGTGTGCTGAATAGGGTTCAGCAGAAAGGAACAAGCTCCAGGATGCCAACGCCAGGCTCGGAGAAGAGCCGAAGGCGTTCAGCCGAGCTGTCCGCCCGTTAAGGAGAATCAGCGTCTTCGTTGCGGCATTTATAGTAAGTGCTTGAGCGGACTCTTTTGAAAGGAAGAGTTCGGCGAGGAAGTATTTTGACATGATTTGTCTTGTAGGTATACTCACGGGTCGTCCTGCAGAGCAGATGCCCGTATCAACGGGTGATCAACTTCCCAAACTGTTGCAGCTACTCGAACGAGTTCGGCAGGCAATGAGCAGCGTCGTTCATGCTTTATGGCCAGCCCTCACCCTACCCGAGTGTCTCGGGAGCTTATGGAGAAGCTGCAGGAGTCGGCAGCGCCTCCGCTTGTGGAAGATTTCGCTTGCCGCCAAGGTGCCAGGAGGCTTGGGCCATGGTGAAGACGCTGTACAAGAAGGCGGACCCCAACCATATGGCCGGTTGGACCGTGGGGCCCGATGGGAAGGAGATCCTGTGAGTTTAGCGTCAGCCAAGTAGAGTTGGCTGCGAAATTTTCCCAACGGGATCAAACTAGACAGCCTGTTAGACGGGATTGAGGAGGAATACAATCAAGAAATTTGACAATGTATGTTATCCTTTAAAGTGACATGTGAAATGCCTTCTAGCCGGATTGTAGATCGCTTGTCTTTGCCGACCTTTTAAGCTTCAGCCTCGGGACCCTAGAGTCCAGAGTGTGTCCGAATACCTCTTTGGTTGAGAAACAACCGTGGTATGCATGGAGACCAAAGCGTAGGGGTCATTAGTGCTTTATCGCATAAGTGCCCAACTAGTTATGTTATATTACATGGTTAGTAAGAAACATCTTCCAGGAGAATAGTTCCGTTAAGGGTTCCTTTTTTTGGGAGGCATGCCCTAAAGTGCATGTCCGGACTGCAAAGAAAGCAGTAAAACATCTGGGGGCAGATAGATAAAATAGGTAAAAAGTCATCTTTTAAATCACCGACCGAATATTCCCTTAAGAACACTAGCTTTCGGCTTCACCCAGTCTGAGGTACACATCCGGCTGACCCAGCAGTAACAATCGCAGAGGTGCTCCTTTACCTCCTAGCCAACAATCGGGACGAGGGGTAAGCACAGAGCCAGCAACCCAGCTTGGCCAAAACTTAAGTCATATCGATGCATATAATGGCGAGTAAAAGGTACATGTGGAAGCTTAACACATGTGATGGGTATGAAAACTCAGATAATTGAGCTTCGTAAAAGAAGCCCCGTGAATAATGAGTGCGGATTGGCACATCATGCGATGCAAAGAATGCGAAATGGGCCCATAAGGGATTTCAAATAAAAAGGATAAAAAGAGAAATAAAAGACAATCGAAGTGTAAAGTTTTGACGGGGAAGGGACTAACTCTTAGTCGGCGCTAGGCATAGAATCGCCGGAGGCGGCTCGCTCCATGGGTTCGCTCGAGTCGGTTATCCGACGATTTCGCAGACGGTATGCTCCGCCGTCAAGACTTGATCGATAATGAAGGGCCCTCCCATTTGGGCTTGAGCTTGTCCTTTTCTTGTCCGCAGCGAGAACTAGTTCACCAACATTGTAAGTCTTGGCCCGTACTTCTCTGCTTTGATATCTTCGGGCCTGCTGCTGATAGAATGCGGAACGAGCCTTTGCGACGTCACGTTCTTCCTCCAATGTGTCCAAGCTGTCCTGCCGATCTAGCTCGGCTTCTCTTTCCTCATACATGCGCACTCGAGGTGAGTCATGAATAATGTCGCAGGGCAAAACTGCCTCTGCACTGTATACCATAAAAAATGGTGTGAATCCGGTAGTCCGGTTAGGCGTTGTCCGCAGCCCCCAGAGTACAGAGTCGAGCTCCTCGACCCATTGTGTGTCGGATTTAGTAAGTGACCTCACTAATCTGGGTTTAATGCCGCTCATTATTAGACCATTTGCTCTTTCCACTTGACCGTTGGTTTGAGGATGATAAACTGACGCATAGTCGAGCTTAATGCCCATATTTTTGCACCATGATTTAACCTCATCGACTGTGAAGTTTGTGCCGTTGTCGGTGATGATGCTGTGGGGGACCTCGTAACGGTGTACCACCCCTGATATAAAGTCTATCACTGGTCCGAACTCCGCCGTTTTCACTGGTTTGGCCTCTATCCATTTGGTGAATTTATCAACCATGACCAATAGGTACCTTTGCTTGTGGGATCCCCCTTTAAGGGGTCCAACCATGTCAAGCCCCCAGACCGCGAACGGCCAGGTAATGGGTATGGTTTTGAGGGCAGTGCGTGGCATATGGCTCTGATTAGCAAAGAGCCGACAACCCACGATCGCCGACCAAGTCTGCTGCTGCGTCGCCCGAGCCGTCGGCCAATAAAATCTCAGACGGAATGCCTTTCCTACAAGGGCCCGAGCTGCTGCGTGGTGTCCGCCTAGTCCGCATGAATTTCAGCTAGGAGGTTTCGCCCTTCCTCTTCGGAGATACAGCTCAAGGACTCGGTTGTACTTTTCTTATAAAGTTCTCCTCATGGACCTTGTAGGCTTTTGATCGCCGGACTATGCAGCGGGCCTCGCTTTTGGTCCTCTCGAAGTTTCGCCAAGCAAGTAGGCCAGAAAGGTTCTGCCCACGCGGCGATTACGCCATTATAACGTGGGCTGAAGGTGTTATGTCGTCTGCTGAATCATCGATTGATGCGGTTTTTTCCGGTTTATCGCTACCGGGCTCCTCTTCCCATAGTACGGATGGCTTGAAGAGCCGTTCCAGGAAGATATTCGGAGGGACAGCATCACGTTTACACCCGATGCGCGCGTAATGTCGGCCGCTTGGTTATTATCTCGGCTATGTGATGGAATTCAAGTCCTTCAAACCGAGCTGACATTTTTCGGACAGCGTTGCGATATGCTGCCATTTTCGGATCCTTGGCGTCAAAGTCTCTGTTTATTTGGGATATTGCAAGGTTTGAATCCCCGCGCACCTCTAGGCGTTGAATGCCCATGGAGACCGCCATCCGGAGACCATGTAACAGGGCCTCGTATTGGGCTGCATCGTTGGAGTCTGTGTACATTATTTGTAGTACGTACTGGACTATATCTCCGGTTGGGGACGTCAATACGACGCCAGCCCCCAGTCCGGCCAACATTTTGGAGCCGTCAAAATGCATAGTCCAATTGGAGTATGCGCCGTACTCTTTAGGGAGTTCGCTTCATCCATTCGGCGATGAAGTCAGCCAAAACTTGTGACTTTATAGCTCGCCGAGGTTTGTAAGTTATGTCGAATGGTAAGAGCTCAATGGCCCATTTTGCAATCCTGCCCGCTATGTCGCGGTTATTTATTATGTCATTGAGTGGTACTTCAGAGGCCATCGTTATCGAACACTCTTGAAAGTAGTGCCGACCTTCCGAGACGCCATGAACACCGTGATATGCTATCTTCTCGATAGTGCGGGTAACGGATTTGCAAGGGGTTAACACAAAGGATACATAATACACTGGTTTTGAAGAGGGAATTTATGCCCTTCGCTCTTGTTCGACGACGAGGACCGCGCTTATAACTTGATGCGTTGCTGCGATGTATAACAACACCGGTTCGCCCAGTGGGCGCAGCCAGACCGGATTTGTTGCCAGATGGCCTTTATTTCTTCGAGTCCGCGGAAGGCAGATCCGCCCACTCGGTGTTCGGTACGCGAGGAGGCGATAAAGGGCAGCGCCTTTTCTCCTAGACGGAGATAAAGCGCTTAAGGCTGCCACGCATGCTGTTAATTTTGTATTTGTTTGAGGTCCTTTGGAATATCCAACGTGATGAGCTCGGATTTTGGCCGGATTTGCTTCAATTCCTCTACCGGATACAATGAAGCCCAGCAGCTTTACGGCTGGTACGCCAAAACGCATTTTTCCGGATTCACTTGATGTCATATGCTCGAGGTTTTCGAATGTGAGCCTCAAATCGCCTACTAGAGTTTCGACGTGTTTTGTTTTGACGACCACGCCGCTCACGTATGCCTCGATCGTTTTGCCGATCCGGGTGGCCGACATGTTTGAATCATGCGCCGATATGTTGCGCCGCATTTTTAAGTCCGAAGGGCATCGTGTTGAAGCGTAATGGTCCATATGGAGTGATGAATGCCGCTGTGGCTTGGTTTGCTTCCGCCATCTTGATTTGATGATAGCCGAGTATGCGCCCGTGAAGCACAACGAATCGTGTTCGCTGTGGCATCGATAATTTGATCGATGCGGGAGGGGAAAGGATCCTTTGGGCAAGCCTTATTGAGGTCTTTAAAATCGACCGAGGCGCCAGGATTTATCCTTCTTGGTACCATCACCAGATTTGCTAGCCATCCGGATGTTTGATATCTCTAATGAATCCGCTTCCAATAGTTTGGCTAGCTCTTCTCCCATTGCTGTCTTTTGGGTTCGGAAAATCGCCAAGAGCCTGTTTGACCGGCTTAAACTTTTAGGATGTTTAGGCTGTGTTCGCCAACTGCGTGGGATTCCGGGCATGTCTGAAGGATGCCAGGCGAAGATATCCCAATTTTCCCAAAGGAATTCACGCAGTGCGGCGTCTACTTCGGGGTTCAATTGTACCCCGATGGTGGCCGTCTTTGTTGGGTCCGTTGGATGGACCTGGAATTTTATTATTTCATCTGCTGGTTTGAAGGAGGTGGACTTGGATCTTTTATCGAGTATCACATCGTCCCTGTTCACCGTAGAGCGCAGCACGGTGAGCTCTTCTGCCGCTAAGGCTTCAGATAATGCCTCGAGGGCTAGTGCGGCTGTCTTGTTTTCGGCGCGGAGTGCTATGTCCGGATCACTAGCGAGAGTGATTATTCCGCTGGGCCCAGGCATTTTGAGCTTCATGTACCCGTAATGAGGTACTGCTTGAAAAATTGTGAATGCCTCTCGCCCTAATATAGCGTGATACCCGCTGCTGAACGGGGCCACCTGGAACGTGACTTCTTCGGATCTCAGAATTGTCCGGAGAGCCGAACACCACATTGAGTGTGATTTTTCCAAAGGCAGCGTGCTTCGCGGTCGGGATTATTCCTCTAAAGGTTGTGCTGCTTCGCTCAATACGGCTCCAATCGATTTCCATTTTTCGCAGAGTTTCCTCGTAAATGAGGTTTAGTCCATCGCCGCCATCCATGAGGACTTTTGTCACCGAAGCCGCCCACTATGGGACTAAGTACCGGGCAGCCGATGCTCGTTGTTCGAATTTAGGCTCATTGTCGGGCGTTGAAAGTAATAGCTGTGTCGCCCATGGGTTTGCTGTTGCTACTTGGTAGACTTCGGCGAGTCCGCGGATTGTTCGCTTTCGCATATTGTTTGATGCGAAGGTCTCGAAGACTGTTGACACCGTGCTGGTATTGTTGGAGTGGTTTCCCAGAGCTAGAAGTTCCTCGCCACTTTTGGCCACCTCCCGTAATATCCAACATGCTCTAAGGCTGTGTGTTGGGACGGCTCCCTCTGCACTATGAAGTTTACAGGGTCCATTGAGCCAACCCTCCAGTACGGTTCCGTTTCCCTTATCGGGTTTCTGTTTTTTTTGTTTTTGCATCTGGGGCAGGAGTGTAAGGCGCCCTTTTGCTACGGACTGGGTTTGGGACCGGATTATCCCAAAATTGATTTTCAGTTTTCCGGAAACTTTCCATCGCACAAGATTTCAGTATTATGGACGCCAGATCGGTGAAGCGTAATTCTGCGACGATCAATGGCGCTCAGATTCCCTTGTCCGTGCAGTTATTGCGTAAGATTGAGATTATGCTTTCCTCTCGGCAGTCCTTTATCCTGTCCATAACCAGGAGGAATCTGGCCCAGTAATGATGTACTATTTCTGAAGGCTCTTGCCATATTAGAGATAGATCGCATATGTCTGGGCGGGTGGGTGGAATAAAATCCGGATCCCTGCCCATCTTGGGGCTCAAAGGCCGAGGTACTTCCGAATTCGGAAGCTTGGTTTGCTGGAGACAATCCAGCGAGTCCGGGCGATGCATGATTTTAAGTTCAATGCTCGATCGAAGTCCGTCCCTCCGCGGGAATCCGGCATGGAGGGTTCGGGGATCCGGACACGAATTGTTTTTAACACAGGCAAAGAGTTGCCGTATTGCTCCTCTACCACTGCGACGTGGGGGTGGCCTGGGGAGAGTTAATCTCTCTCAGATCGGTTTTAAGCCCAATCTGGTTGTAGTCCGTAGCGACTCCCAGGGCGGCGATGCGATCCAAGAGCTCTTTAACAGATGAGAGCTCTATTGGATCCAACTGTTCGGCAGCTTTAGGGCTGACGCGAAGATCGCTTCCGACGACTTGAGAAGTCATTGCCGAAGAGGCGGCCGGACAGGCGGTCATGAGAAAACCACCAAGCCGGATAGTTTGGCCGGCGGCCAAGGCCTCTCCGGCGAAAACACCGTCTTTGAAGACGGGTGGAGGCATCCGCTCTACCGGTGACGACACAGAGGAACTCTCAACGAGAGCACCAATATCGGTGTCAAAACCAGCGGATCTCGGGTAGGGGGTCCCGAACTGTGCGTCTAGGCGGATGGTAACAGGAGACAAGGGACACAATGTTTTACCCAGGTTCGGGCCCTCTCGATGGAGGTAAAACCCTACGTCCTGCTTGATTAATATTGATGATATGGGTAGTACAAGAGTAGATCTACCACGAGATCGAGGAGGCTAAACCCTAGAAGCTAGCCTATGGTATGATTGTTGTAATGTATGTTGTCCTACGGACTAAAGCCCTCCGGTTTATATAGACACCGGAGGGGCTAGGGTTACACAGAGTCGGTTACAATGGTAGGAGATCTACATATCCGTATTGCCAAGCTCGCCTTCCACGCCAAGGAAAGTACCTTCCGGACACGAGCTGGAGTCTTCAATCTTCTATCTTCGTAGTCTTGGAGTCCGGCGGATAATGATAGTCCGGCTGTCCGGACACCCCCTAGTCCAGGACTCCCTCACTTACCTTCAGGTTACTCCCTTGAAGGGTACCCATCATTTCGGTATCAAGGGCAAGTGGCTCCTCGTTACATTGGTCCTTTTCGCATTCTCGCAAAACGAGGAGTGGTTACCTACCAGTTGGAACTACCCCCACATCTCTCTCGAGTTCATGATGTCTTCCACGTCTCTCAACTCAGACGTTGCTTCTCGGATTCCATCCGCAAAGTGGACCACGAAATGCTTGATATCCAAGATAACCTCACATACCGAGAGTACCCAGTTCCCATTCTTGATCAAGCAAAGCGTGTCACCCAACGTTAGAACATCAAGTTCCTCAAGGTTCAGTGGTCTCATAATTCCGAGAGAGAATCTACTTGGGAGCGAGAAGATCGTCTTCGAATGGAGTACCCCACTTTCTTTCCGTCGACCCCTGAATCTCAGGACGAGATTCTTTCAAGTGGGGGCAAGTTGTCACATCCCTAGTTCTGGTATGACCTAGACTAGCTAGTCAAGTGTGCATCATGTTTGAATTCCATTTAAATTTGAATTGGGGATTTATGAAATCCTTAGAATTCATTTCTGGAAATGACCCAGATAAAAATTGCTCCAAAAAGGTCCAAGGAAATGTTCATGTTTCTCTCTAAAAATATTGGTCAGAGGTAAAATTCAAACCAATATTTTTAGGAGCTCATAAATATTTATTTTGGCCATTTGGATTAATCCAGTAATATTTTGCATTGGATATATATTTTTATATATAAAAAATATTGTCAAATAATTCTGTTACTTGTTGAGGAGCTCTGGAAAAATCCAACTAGCTCCTACAAAAATTTACAGAAGGAAATAAATTGATTTAGTGCTTTTACTAAATCAGAAACTAATGTCAGAAAAGAAAAAAAGAAAGAAAACAAAAAAAAGGAGAAACTCACCTAGCGGCCCGGCATGCGATTCAAGAGGCCGCCCACCACCGGCCGTGCTAGTCGTCCCCTCCTCCCGCCAGAGGCTGTAGCGTGGTCGTCGTGGCACACGCACGTCCGCCAAGCAGCTGCCCGCCCTCCCCTCGACTCACAGCGTCTGGCGACGCCACGTGCCACCCCGGACCTCTCTCACACTCTCTCGCTCTCCCTCCTTCCCTAGATCTCTCCCTCTCACCGCGACCGAGTGCTGCCATCACCGCCGTTTGCTGTTGCCATAGCTACCGCCACCACCTCGCCCTCTCTCCGTGTCTGCAAGCACCGCCACGTCGCCTGCTACCTCTCCGTCGAGCCACGCACTGCGGTAGTCCCTGGAGCGCCACCATCACGGTCGTCTTCACCTCCGACTACCGGGGATCGCCCTTGCTGTTCTGCTCACGTCTGACCCCCTCCACAGCTCTTGTCGTGCACCGCAGCACCCCGCCCGCACTTGGCCGTGCTCCGGCGGCCGCCGCGAGCTCTGCTCCGGCGAGCTCCAATCACCCCACAGCCTCCCGCAGGTCCCTTTTGATGTGCACGAGCCTGGGCGTCGTGTAGGTGGTCTCCGCCGCCCAAATGGTCCCCAGAGTGTTGATCCCGTGTGCCTCCACCACGTTGGGCCTTGCCGGCGGCTAAATGTCGGCGAGTTGACTGGATTTGACCCCCCCTAGTTGACCGTTTTGGCCACTAACTAACTCCGTGGAGTCGCCCTGCTAATTTCTAGATTAGGTTTAGCTTAACACTAATTATGTTAGTTAGTGTCTGAGACACTGACGTGTGGACCCCACACGTCAGTTTTGACCTGGTTAGCGCCGTTGACCTACTTACGCAGGCATGACACAGTTAACCTTTTTCTGGTTTAAAAATAAATTAGGAAAATCCAGAAAATGTTCTAAACTTCAAAAATTCATAGAAATTCAACCATAGCTCAGATTGAAATAATTTATATATGAAAAATTATCATAAAAAATCAATCTATCCATCTGTAATAGTTTCATTCATTAAAAACAAACTTATACCTACTGTATAACTGAAACACTAAAATGGCATTTATAAATGTTTATTTTGAAGTTGCATTTGAACCCTTCGTTCAAATGGACTTCACCCAAATGAATGCTAGTTGTATTAGCTCAAACAACATCACATGTTCATGCCATGTTCATGCATCATATTGTTGCATATGCTTGTGTATTGATTGTCGATGTCATTCCTTCTCGATAGGTCCTGCTCCAGAGAGTGCTCCAGAGTACCTGTCTGTGGAGCAGTGCCCTCCTGTTGATCTACTAGGAAAGCAAACCCCTTGTTCATTCCGATACAATCCCACTCTCTCGCTCCTTCTCTCTGTTATTGCATTAGGACAACAACGATTCAATTGCTACTTTATGCTGCGGTAGTTGAACCCATTCCCCGGTATGACCTGTCATTGCCACAGTAAATAGTTGAAACCCACTAGCATGTCTAGGTGTTGATTGAAGCCATGTTGAGTTCCTACCATGCCATGCCTGCTATTGCTTAGAGAGTTAAGTGTGTGAACACGATTTGGTAAAGGTAGCGGCGAGAGGCCATGCAGGAGTACATGGTGGGTTGTCTCACTGGAACCATCCTTAAGCATTGAGTTCTGTGTATGTTGTCGAATGACCAGCTACTACCACACATAGGAATGCTTAAGTGCCCCTCTTGACTTATTAACCGACTTGATCTCTGTTTAGGAGTCACACCTAGTTTCTGGTGTTTGTAGGTAGTGTTATTCTTCTACCATGTGGCACCCGACAAGGTGGGCTTGGGACAGACTAGGCACACATGGCCTGGTGTACCGAGTGGCACCTAGATGGTGTGCACGGGAAGCCTGCACACATCGTTTGGGGCCGTGATGGAAACCTCGGCCGGACTCCCTTGCGGATAGAACCCGAATAGGCGATAAACCTGGACTAGGATCTTGTGTGGTTAGTCAGGTCGTGGCCGACACCCTTGCCAGGCTTCCGCTTGAAGGTTGCTGAGATACATTACGTGTACATGGCGGTAAGTGGCGAGAGCTTGTGTGAATAAGTACACCCCTGCAGGGGTAACATGATTTATTCGAATAGCCGGGTCTGCGGATATGGACTTCTTGGATGCTTACGTGGTACATAGACAACTTGAAGTGGACACTCTAAAATTCTCAAGACAAGTGTGAGTGCTATGGATGGCCTTCTCGTAGGGAGATGGGGATGAATCCATAGTGGTGTATTGTGCGGTGATTAGTGGACTCATGTGCACTATCTCACCTCAAAAGTTACTCGTAGTCGTAGAATAGGATAGCCACTGAGTCAAAGCTGGCTTGCTGCAACTAAACCCCACATTGCCTTCTTGATACAAATGCATGTATGATAGGATCTGATGTAAGTCTTGCTGAGTACCTTTGTACTCACGTTGCTTGATTTATGTTTTTGCAGCGGAGACTTCGATCTCACTAGTTTTTCCTCGTGGACTTCGACAAGTAGCTTGTACCTCAGCTACGATCTTGATCGGATGTTGTAGATATTCAGGCTCCTCAGCCTTTTTCTTTTGTAGTTGTCTGTACTTAGACATGTAATGCTCCCGCTTGTTGCTTGTATGCTCTAAATGTTGGGTCATGTGACCCCTGTTTGAAATAAATGTTGTGATGGCTCTTCTGAGTCTTTATCTATATGAGTTGTTGAGTTATGATGTTATTCCATGTAGTACAACACATACTTGCATGTTGTGTGTACGTGTAATGTGTATTGCTATGTGTGGGATCTGACAACCTAGTTGTTTATTCTTGGTAGCCTCTCTTATGGGAAAATGTCTCCTAGTGCTTCCACTGAGCCATGGTAGCTTGCTACTGCTCCGGAACACTTAGGCTGGCCGACATGTGTCCTTGTTTGTTCCTGTGTCTGTCCCTTTGGGGAAATGTCACGCGTTGTTCCTTTAAGTCCTCGTAGCTTGCTACGACTAGGGTTTATACGTTGATGATCGACACGTTCGTTGATGGGTCATGTATGCATGTTCCTGTAAGTTTGTGTCACTTTGGGTTTACGACTATTCATGTCGGCCCGGGTTCTCTATCATATGGATGCTAGCGACTCAATCATATACGTGAGCCAAAAGGCGCAAACGGTGCGGGGCCAGGTAAGGTGGCACCCATGGGAATATCGTGCATGAGGCCGCAAAGTGATATGATGTGTTACATGCTAGATCGGTGTGACTTAGGATCGGGGTCCCCACAGTTTGGGAGCAACCAAAGTGGGCACAGAGGAAAGATAGGTTTTCAAATTTTGTGGTGCAACATCCGCCCCGGGGTCCACTCCACATGTCCTGCCTTCTTCAAGACTTTGAAGAATGGCAAGGCGTGC
Source organism: Aegilops speltoides (assembly GCA_021437245.1). Classification (NCBI taxonomy): domain Eukaryota; kingdom Viridiplantae; phylum Streptophyta; class Magnoliopsida; order Poales; family Poaceae; genus Aegilops; species Aegilops speltoides. Next base: position 332,147,347 of record CM038147.1, on the reverse strand, counting down.
TCGGCAGACTTGGAAATGAACCTGGTAAGCACCGAAACACATCCAGTCAAACGCCTCACGTCCTTAACTGTCTTGGGTGCTTGAATCTGCTTGATAACCTTGATCATGTTCGGGTTGGCCTCTATTCCCTGATGGGACACAAAGAAGCCAAGTAGCTTTCTGGAAGGAACGCCAAACACGCACTTCTTTAGGTTCATCTTCAAGTTGATATTGCGCACATTAGCGAAGGTTTCTTCCAAATCCCGAATGAGGGTTGATCTGTCCTTGGTCATGACCACAATACCATCCATGTAACCTTCAATGTTCCTCTGCAGCTGGGACTCAAAGCCAATCTGGACTGCCCTTGCAAAAGTGGATCTGGTGCTCTTCAATCGGAAGGGCATCCATACGAAGCAATACGTGCCACATGGGGTGATGAATGCCGTCTTATCTTCGTCCCCCTTGGACATAAAGATCTAATGGTATCTAAAATATGCATCCAAGAAAGAAAGCAGGTCACACCCGGAGGTGGAATCCACAATCTGGTAGATGTGCCGCAAGGGAAATGGGTCCTTCGGGCATGGCTTGTTCAGATCCGTGAATCTATGCAAAGCCTCCATTTCCCATTAGCCTTGCGCACCACCATTGGATTTGCTAACCATGTTGGATGCAGTAGTACTCCTCTGACCTGACCAGCTACCTCATGTTTCTTGATCTCCTCGGCAATGAACTGCTGCCGCTCCAAAGCTTGCTTCTGAACCTTCTGCTTGACGGGTCGGACATGAGGGTAGACAACAAGGTGGTGCTCGATTACCTCCCTGGGAACACCGGGGATATCAGTTGGTTGCCAGGCAAACACATTGATATTCGCCCGCAGGAAGGCAACAAGCACGCTTTCCTATTTGTCATCGAGAGTGGCACTGATAGTGAAGGTACCATCATCCCCAGCCAGCCCTACTGGGACCTTTTTCACAGCGGGTGCAGTAGCCTTGGGTCTCTTGCTATTGGAACTTCCCGACAAGTCATCAATGGGTGCAACATACTCCGAAGAGGTATGTTTCCTAGATTCCTTGTAGGAATCCTTACTATCTGTCTTCTTTTTCTTGCCTTCCTTGGCGGGAACAGTGGTTTCAGCGGCCTCTGTTGCGACTGCTTCCCGGTACATCTTGTCCATGCAAATGATCGTGTCCTTCTCATCTGATGGAATGGAAATGACGCCTATCGGCCCTGGCATCTTCAAGGTGTTGTAGGCGTAGTGGAACACCGCCATGAATTTGGCCAGAGCTGGGCGACCAAGGATTCCATTGTACGGCAGGTGGAGGTCGACCACATCAAACACAATCTTCTCAGTCCGGTAATTCAACCCCCCCTCCCCGAATATCACCGGCAACGTGATCTTCCCCTTAGGACGACTCCTGCCGGGGTTGATTCCTTGAAACGTGCCAGTAACCTCGAGATGTTCCTCTGCTATCTAAAGTTTGCTGATGACCTTTGGATAAATCAGATTCAACCCAGCCCCACCATCAATCAACATCTTCATAACTTTGAGGTAGCGGATTGTTGGTGAGACAAACAATGGCAAGCACCCTACCACGATGGTGCCGTCAGGGTGGTCCTCTTTGTCAAAGATGATGGGCGTGCGGGGCCACTTGAGTGGCCTTTGAGAATCGGCCGCTGGCTCCACGGCATTGACTTCACACGCCCACCGTTTAAGTTGGCGGTGAGAGGAATGCAGAGATGCACCCCCGTCAATGTACAGGGCATTAGTGGCTTTCTGGAACTCCTGCTCGCTGGTTTCCTCTTCATCTCCTCCATCACTCTCATCATTGCAACCGTTCTTCTCACGGCCTCTGGCGGGTTTTCCTTGATTCTGAGGAGCCTTGCCGGTGCGGCTTGCTCCGCCGCCTCGGCCCTTCCCTCCAGCGCCACTCTGACCTTTCTCTTTATCACGTTTCTCATATTCAGCCCTCTGCTTCTTGACAAGCTGCTCGACCTGATGACACTCCTGGAGATCATGGCCTTTGGTCCGATGGATCATGTAGTACGGCCCATCAATTTTCCCAGCCTTCTCGGCAGCCGCAGCTTCCCGGCAATCAGTGCACGCGATAACTTCCTTACCGAGAACCTCGGTCTTGGCCTTCTTGCCAGTACTAGGCGTGCCTGATCCTTCAACGGTCATCACTGCCTTATCTTTGCGCCTCTTATTGCGCTTCTTGTTCTTCTTCTTCTAATTGGTGGCCTCGTCATCATCCTCCAATTCGATGTCAACGCCATCCTCTTGTCCGGGGAGCCGCCTCCCCTCTCTACTCGAGCACACTTATCTACTAGTGTATAAAGCTCCTTCACAGTCTTGGGCAATCGAACGTTCATCTTGGAACTTATCCGACGATTGCGCACGTTGGACTGGAACGCAGCTTTCACAACTTCTGGGTGGATGTCTGGAATGTTTTTGTGTACTCTGCTAAACATCTGCATGTACTTTCACAGAGTCTCTCCTTCCTTCTACGGGAGGAGCTGCAAGTCGCTGGGCTGCCCTGATTGTTGATGGCCGCCCTTGAAGGTGCCAACAAACTCATGGCATAGGTCAGCCCAGGTCGAAATGGAGTTCTCAGGTAGGTGCATTAGCCAAGACCTCACATTTGGCTTGAGTGCCAAAGGGAAGTAATTGGCGAACACCTTCTCGTCTCTTCCCCCGGCAGCTTGAACAGTGATGGTGTAGATGCCCAAGAACTCTGTCGGGTTCAGTCTCCCATCATACTTCTCTGGTATTTCTGGCTTGAACGTTCGACTGGACAACCAATGGACTTTCCGTAACTCACGGGTGAAGGCGGGGCACCCAGCCTCAAAATTCAGGTACCCACCTCCGCCGAGCATGGGCTCGTCGATGTTGGGGCCATCGCTCCTATCGGACTGGCGGTGGGTGTCATGGGTTACTTGATGGTGACATGCATGCCTTCCCGCTACCCGTCATCCAGTACTCGCCCTTGGTTTTATTGGTTGATGTCTCATGCTGATGCAGAGGATATCATTAGTAAATGTGATGGCTATCAGAAGTTTCCTCGATGGTTTCATGTGCCGGCTCAAGAGTTGAGAATGATTCCAATTACTTGGCCATTTGTAGTTTGGCGGCTTGATATGGTTGGACCTTTCAAGAGGTCTAAAGATAAGAAAACCCACCTGTCATGGGAAACCACGGCCACCTATGGGGCCATCGGCCCCTCGTGGTTCGGCAGGGGGGATGAGCACATTGCACAAAGAGCAGAGAACGTAGCACAACACGACAGAGATCACACGGGTAGTTTTACCCATTTTCGGGCTGCTGCAAGGCATAAAACCCTACTCCTGCTTTGGTGGATTGATGGGAGGACCGTGGTGGAGACGCAACGCTCTAGCGTGGTAGGGGTCGCCTCGGGGCAAGAGCAGCTATGCGCGTATGGGTATGCAAGGGTCCAAATCCTCTCTATGGTTGCACGGGCCTCCTTTTATAGATCAAGGGGTCATCACAATGGCAAATGAGTCATTGTGCACTTATTTGATAGCAAATAGTGCTATCATACCTAACTCTGAAGTGAGGGCAGAGTGCATTAAATGCACTGCTTAGTGTCACATCATGGCATGCCCGGCAAGCTTTGTTGGGCAGTTCGGCCAGCTTCTCTCCAGCCTGCATGACAGGTCTCTGGACGGATGTCATTTGGAGGTGATTCCCATAGAAAATGGATGCCATGTGGCAAAAAACAACCACTTAATCACTTGGGGTCTTGACACTGCATCGATCGATGACTTGTGTTGCTGTGAGGTGGAGCGGTGAAGCCTTGGCGGGGTAGTTCACCTTCATGATGCCCGGCAGGCCTACCGGGGCGGTCTTAAGGCTCGTCTTCGGGTTAACCTTGACCTCACCAAGCTCGCCTGCTCGGCAAGGAAAGTTTTCCCTTGGTGGCATCTTGCTTCCTTTGGCTTGACTTGGTCTTCTTGATCCACTCTCTGACTCCTCAAAGAGCTGATCTCTTTTGCTTGGTCTGGTCTAGGATGTTGTAGTCTTGCTCTTAGGTCTGTGCACAGTCTAGGCAACAAACCTAGGGTTTGTTGCACCAACACCACTTCTCGCTAGCGGTTGACAAATTTACCAAGTGGGTTGAAGCAGAGCCGGTCAGCAGGTGTGATGCGGCAACTGCAGTCCAGTTTGTTAAAAAACTGATCTTCCGTTTTGGTCACCCTCATAGTATCATCACTGATAATGGCAATAACTTTTCTAAGGGTGCTATGAAGGAGTTCTATCAACAAGAGCATATTCGTCTTAGTATTTCTTCTCTGGCTCATCCACAGTCTAATGGTCAAGCTGAGAGGGCTAACCAAGAAATTTTGTGAGGTATAAAACCCTGGCTTATGGTTCCTTTGAAGCAAACGCTGGGTTGTTGGGTTTAGGAGTTACCTTCAGTACTCTAGAGTATCAATACCACTCCCAATAGGTCAACAGGCTATACGCCTTTCTTCGTGGTCTACGGGGCAGAGGCGGTTCTTCGCAGTGATATACGTCAAGACTCGCCTCATGCAATGGCTTATGTTGAAGTTGATAATGAGATAGCACGTCAAAACACACTTGATGCTTTGGATAAGGAGCGTGACCTTGCGGCATCGTTCAGCGATATATCCACAAGACCTGCATCGTTATCATAGCCGCAGAGTCAAGACCCGGGCATTTCAAGAAGGCGACTTGGTGCTCCGGCTGATCCAGGACCAAACAGATATGGACAAGTTATCCCCACCTTGGGAAGGGCCCTTTGTGGTCAGCAAAAACCTGCATAATGGGTCGTATTACCTCATTGATATATGAGAACACAAAGATTAATGCAAGTCAGAGGAGGAGACCCTCCGACCCTGGAATATTGCTCATCTTCGGCCTTATTACACTTGAGCCACCGGCTCTCGTCTTTGTATATACATTTGTCAGTGTATATATTTTATGATCAATATAATAAAGCCGACATCCCTGATAATTCAGGGCCTCTGTTGTTTCATTTCTATGTATCTGAGTCTTTATTATTTGTTCATAAGGTAACTTGGGGGCTTCCAACCCACCAGGTTTAACTTTCCTACCATCTTGACCAGGTGTGGACGCCGAATCTTGAGTTATCATCCATGTTTGCAACTTGCTACTCCGCCAGGTGACCCGCAAAACTTTTGATAGTCAATCTTTTCAAGACCCTGAACTTGTTAAGGTTAAAACGACGGCTTGTGTCACGTGAGAGCTAGCTTACAGTGAGCTAGGATTAACTCAAAGGTGGTGCGGCCTTTGAAAGCACATGGCTTTGCGAGCCAATTTGTCTGGTCATGCTTTGGTAAGCCGGCCAGGAAATTATTTGAGATTTTTTCAATCTTTCCGCGTCAGATTTGTGCCTCCAAAAGATTTTTTCTGCTAAATGCATTTTTGGCAATCCGTGTCATGCAGCTCTGATTGTGTGACTCATGTTTGAGTATTTTGGGTTTGGTAACCCACCCTGGCTATGGACTTTAAGTCGCTAGTATGCTTTGGTTTGAGTAGTTGAGGTTATGCGTTTACAAACCTTTGGGTTGTTACCCACACTGGATATGGCGATGTAAGCCGGTAGTATGACCCAATTCTACAGGTATGTTATCAATTGTTATATGAATATGCGAGGTTTGATAACCCGCCGTGGTTTTTGACTTTAAGTTGCCAATATATTTTGGCTTAAATGGCCTTAATTCTAGTCTTTTGCATAAATGCATAAGACTATGTTATGTTTGGGTTGTTACCCACGCTGGCTTTTGCAATTAAGTCGCCAGGGCATATGTTGTTTAAATTTTGTGCAAGACATGCAGAACTTTACACATAAGTCAAAGTACTATTGTGGCTTGTATGGATGATTAAGTTCAAGCCCATCATCAAATATTAAAACTGGTGTCTCAAAAGTAAAGATCAACATGCATGAAGGCATGACATGGTGGATCATTGTTTTAACCTAGCCTATTACAAGGCCATCGTGAGCTCACAAATTTGAGGCAAAGTGTTTTTTGAAAGAGCACTCTCCTACACTGGCATGAGAGTTGCCCGGTTGGTCATTGGTCTCCTTCATGGTGAGTTGATGATTCCAGGTCATCCCGTGCCGACTCTTCTTCTTCGGTCATCTAGAGGTTAGGCGACGCGCATTCGATGCCGGTAAAGGCCTCGAATATGGCTTCATCATTTATAATGAGAGCAGAGTCAAGATCAGGGGCAAAGAGGTGCTTATGTCTGGCGGGAACAAGATTCATCACTTCATGGGTGGGAGGCAAAATTATATTGTTCAGATCAGCATAAGCCGGTGTGTAGTGCTTCAGATTCCGCTCATCAATAAGCTTGCACGCCACGGGCCGCATACCCCACACGCAGTTGTTAAATTCTTGTTCTTCAAAGGCTGACCCATCATCTTTAAACTCGGGGCATCCGATGGCTATCTCCTCTGGGTCAAGTTCTGTTGCCCATGCGTTGGCTCGACCTAGAGCGATGATAGCTCCAGCCTAGGCGGCTGACAGTCGACACTCTTTGATTTGAGCTGGTGCTGTTGAGAATTGCTCTAGCACAGTATTGAGAAGTGTTGGAGATTTTCTTCCACCATACAGGGCAAAAAGACCGCATAGTGTCCCAGTGTACGGCTGCTCGGTTAATGAGTACACTGCCTTTAGCTTTAGCATCATACTTTCACCAAGATTGGCGCTTCTGGAGCCTGTTCAATTGAGGCATAAGAGTCATCAGGCGGGTTAAAGTCATTATAAGTTGCTAGGAGGATCAAATAAATATAGAAGCTAATGAGGAGTTGGGTATGAATCTTACCAAAGATGCAAGATGTCATTTGGTTAATGTGTTGCTTTAAGCCGGTTAACTCTTCAGTCATCGGTTTAAGCGCAACTTCAGCATTTTCGGCTCTTTGTTCCAGGGCAGCTTTATTGGCTTCACAAGTGGTTCTTTAGGTGTCAAAATTCGCCTTGGCCTTCTCAAACTCTTCTAAGGAAATCCTTAGCTGTGACTCGCCCTTGGAAGTTTCAGCATGTTGAAGTTCAATATTTTTATTGAAGCCACTTAGCTACGACTCTTTTGTGATCAGCTCTTCCTAGAATTGAAGGAATGTTTATTACACAATTAGTACATCAATGTTACACAAATAGTTAAGTCCCAAAGCACATTGCAAGCAATATACTCGGCACTTGGGGGCTAATGTAGGTCATTTTCAATTCTTGTCAAGACTCACGTCATCTTATCAGATTAAGCCGGCCCTTGGGGGCTACATGTTTGATTTTATTTCAGAGGTCATTGTAGACCCATCTCATCTTATAAAATTAAGCCGGCCCTTGGGGGCTACATTTTCGATTTTCATAATAGTTTTTGAAGACCCGATTCATCCTTGTTAGGATAAACCGGCCCTTGGGGGCTACATGGGTATATGCACATAAACATGAAGAAATGGGTATAGTTTGTACCTCATATTTCTGCCTCATCAGATTGACCAGTCCAGCCTCCATGTCATGACTGGTGTGCAGGCGGCTTAGGCAATTTGCGTGCAGCTCGCCTGCGCTAAAATCTGCATAGTTCTGCAGGCGGCTTAGGCAATTTGCACTTATCTATGGCTAGCGGTTCCTCTTTAGCACTATGTTTGGCAAAAACAGTAGGATTCCCCAGCTCGGTGTAGCCTATGCCAGTGATGAAGACATCTTCGGTGACCTTGATAGATGGATTTTCTCCAGTAAGTTTGGCAGGGCTGGGCGGTTTAGTGCTTGGCGGGTCAATCATGATGGCCGAATTGACCCTAGTATTTCTTGGGTCAAAGGTTGTGATATCAGCCTGCGGCGGCGGGTCATTAACAAGGCCCTCAAGATTTTGAGCTGAACTTCAGGGGCTTCACTCGTCTGTGTTTCCGGTTCAGCAGCCATGGGGTCTTTCGAAGACCCGCCCACTTTTTGCTTTTTCCCTGCTTTGGCTACGCCCCTATAGCAAAGATACAAGAGGTCATGAGTGTGCATTGTTACAAGTCATTCATGAACAAAGTGATACACTTACACAAGTGCAACCCTGAAGACAGGCATTTGGGTTTCTGAAGAGTCACCAGATGATGGAGAGGTTCCCTGATAGTTTGAGTCGGAAAGATTAAGAGGTTGGCGATAAACACCATCCTTCTGAAGAGAAATTGTCAGGTCATGTGGCACCTCACGTTGAAGCTTGTGAGGGGCTGGAGTATTTGGTAAGCCGGAAACCAGCTCTGCCTCACCGTCACTCTGAGTCCGATGCCTCACCTCGTGTTGCTGTTTCTTCAAAATAAAGTCGGGATCCAAGTGAGCAAGAGCGTGAGAAAATCTTACTTTGCAGGTCACCTGCTGGGTTTTCTATCTTGGCAAGGGCTCTGAGTCTTAGGAGACAGAGATCACCTCTATTGTATCAGCTTGACTTGTTTCCACGTCATCCTGTGAAGAGTCGGGATTAATAAGTTGCATAAGAAGACGACCAAGGGAATTAGGTTCTACCTCCGAGTCATCCAGCTTGAGAAGGTCTTCTGCTGTTTGTTTCTTACGATGATCCAGAGCATTGGTCTTGGCCTTACGTTTTTTAACCAAGACGGCAGCTTGTGGTTTCATGGCCCAGAAGGCGGAGTCAGCCTGCATAAGTGCAAAAAGAGATTAAAACAAGGTATAACATCGAAGTTAACTTATATCGAAATAGATAAAGGTAAACACTTATAGGAGGAGCTGGGTTCTGTTTGAAGAATGGTGGCAGACCCACTTTGTTACAGTTCTCTTGAGACTCGTTAAGCAGGGCCCTCATGGTCTTAAAGACCTCTTCAGTGGTGAAGTTGTCTGTTGTGAACCACTGAGGGTCACTTGGTTCGCTAGAATATTCACACATTAAGCCGAAGTGGCGGCTTAAGGGGAGTATCTTCCAAGAGACCCAACACCGGGTTAAATCAACCCCAAGTAACCCATGAGCCAATAAGGATTTAGCCGTGGAAAGGAATGGGAGAGACACGATATGCTCTTCTGGAATAATCTTGCTTGGCGGGTCAAAGTTCAGTGGAACACGCTCAGCTCTAAAACTGGGTAGAGGGTTTTCTGTGGCTGGTGCGGTGTTTTTGCAGTAAAACTAGGTGGTTACCCATCCCTTCGGGTGACTGGGTAAGACGGTGGAGGGAAATTTGTTGTCCCTCCATTCTGAATTGAAATTCCACCTAATTCTTGACTTAGGCCGTTCTTGCATTCAGTCTCGCGGTTTATGTAGACGAACTCCTTGAAGAGGGGGACTGTGGGTGCTGTCTGAAGATAAACCTCGCAGAAGATTTGGAAGTGGCAAATATTGGACGGTGAGTTCGTCCCTATATCTTGAGGGTGCAGATTGAAATAATGAAGGATGTTTCGAAAGAACTTAGACCCGGGTGGAGTAAACCCTCTAAGTATGTGATCAGTAAAGACTACAATCTCATCTTTTGCAGGGGTGGGAATTACTTCTCCATTGCTGACCTGCCATCTGATTTCCTGTTGACTCGCTAATAGGCCTTGGCCTAGGAAATAATCAAGGATCTGCTTGGTAACCAAGGACAGTTCCCAGTTGACGATAGTCACTTCTTGGCAGTTGAAAAATTACAGTCTGGAAGTATAATGTGGCGAGTTGATGTTATGCTATTGGTTAACAGTGAAGATGACAGTTTAAATGATTACAAATTAATTATGGATACATGACGGGTCATTGTTTAGAGAACATCACAAGCCGTTTATGTGTTGAAAGGCGAGTCAGCTACAACTAAGATGTATCTTAATTATAAGGTGTGATTATCAAAGTTATGAGTAGCATATTGATGAGTCAAATTATAGAAGCATATTCGGAGCTCAGGCGGATTACATGTCACATGTAAGCCAGTTAAAAGATTGGCAGGTTATGATATTTTTACTTAAGGTGTATGAATTGCATTGGTAAGGAGGTTATATACAAATCTGAGATTGATGAAATTCTGCTAAGTTTGAGAAAAACAAGTTTCACAATTTTTGCCCATAATTTTGGATCTACCGCAGTTCAGAAAAAGGTGCAAAAAATGGCTAAACTTAAAGTATGGCAGTGGAAGAACTAGAGATCTAATCGTTGGTTGGTTAAGGAGATGGGATCTACACAGGATATGAGTGAAAGTTAAAAGCTACCGCCGTACTACTTCTGTTTTGGTTTTTGGGGCAAATTATATGTTCTCAAGCAGTCGAAGGTTGGATTGGGACGAGCTCTGAGGAACTCCGATGAACCCTATGAACAATATTAACCTAATGTGAATCTGAGAAAGGGCAGGAAGAGTACCTGGAATTATTGGTGAAGAGCGGGAGTGTGCCGCCATACTCTGGTCTGGTCAAGTTGATGCAGCGGCCTAGATGGAGTTGTTCATGATGATTGACTAGGGTGACAGAGCTCCGGCAGCGGTGGTTGACACGAGGAAGAAAAAGAAGAGAGAAAGGCGGGGTAAAGGTGAAAAGAGGGTACCCCCGTCCCTATTTATAAGGGAACAGTGAAATGGCATGCGTGGAAATCGAGGAGGCGACATGATTACCTCAACAGTGCGGGCGCCTCTATTTTCGGAGGGCCAATTAATGCAAAAGATCTGTTGTGATGTCACGGTTTTTTTTATGAATTTACTACATGACATCATGGCATGTTACAATGTTTTATTCAAGGTTAAGCTTTGGAAAGATGACTCGCCAACTGAAGTGGTGAAGATTGACATGAACATGTTCAAATCCACTAGGGCCTAATGTTGGGGATGTAACCCCGAGGTGTGACCCGCCCAGGAGGGGCCGGGTTACACCATTGGCGACTCAACTAAGAAGGCCCAAGTAAGCCTAAGAAGACAAGTGTGAAGACAGTGAGTCATAAGAGGCGGGCCAGGTGGTGGCCCAAGACCCGAATGTAAGAGCCGCCATATGGTGGCTTGCCTTGTAAGGCAAGGCGACTTAGAAACCTGGCTGGTCCAGTTGTGTGATCCAGCTCGGACTCTTGTAAGCCTCGAGCCTCGACCAATGTATATAAAGGCGAGACCCGGCGGTGGGTTAACCTAAGAAACAACTGATCGATAGCTAGGTCAAGCGTAATCGCTCCCTTGTAATCGAAACTCAAGCAATACAACTAGAAGCGGGACATAGGCTTTTACCTCATTGAGAGGGGCGAAATCTGGGTAAACCTTGTGTCCTTTGTCCCGTTCAACCCCTTCGAGCTAACCTACATGCGATGGCTCCACACCTAAGTCCTTTCACAAGGGCATGTACCGTGTTAAGTCCATGACAAATCTAGAAAGAATTGGTCTAAGAAACTTGATGATGCATTATGGGCTTATAGAACTGCTTATAAAAACCCTATGGGTATGTCTCCATATAAAATGGTTTATACAAAAGCATGTTACTTACCTGATGTAGGGTGGAACCCTATAGTGACGACCTTTCACGTTTGGAGTGGGATCCCTCGAAGAACACGATGAACACGGGGAAGAACGGGGAGAAATCACAAGGGGAAACACTCAAGAACAAGTCCAAATCACACATCCACTAGACAATCAAACACACAAGATCACAAGGTACATGAACAACAAAGGGAAAGATAGAAGGTAAGGTTCATCTCCAAGATGAGGTCTTGATGATATCCTAGATGGATCTTCAAACAAGGGGGTCTTGATGATATCCCGCAGGATCTTCTCACATGGAGGTCTTGAACTCCATGGGAGTGGTAGTCTCTCTCTCTCAAGAGTAGAGGTAGGAGCAAAGCTCACCTAAGAATGAGCTATCATATTTGCTTACCCTAGAAAGGAGGTGGAGGAGGTCTATTTATAGCCCAAGGGGCGAAGGGGTAAGTGAGGGGCGAAGGGGTACACGGGCTTCGGCCCAAGTCACGCACGCAGGCGGGGTCCGGATGATCCGGATGGTGGCCCGGATGATCCGGGTGTCGGGGGTCCGGATGATCCGGCTTTGTCGAGCAGGTTCTATTGTCTTTGGGCGCGTTAGCTGGATCGTCCGGGAGGTCGTCCGGATCATCCGGGCTCGGTCCGGATCGTTCGGCTGGGGGTCCGGATGATCCGGGCAACTCCAGTCCTGCTCCGTTCTTCTTCTTTCTTTCTTCCGTCTTCTCTTCCACGCTTCCCTCGCGGATGGTGTAGTCGTTCCTTGGCGCTTGCACTCCTCCTCGTCGTCCGTAAAGTTCCGACAATACCTGTGCATGCACATGGGAGAAGTGTCAAGTAGTATGCCATCCTCGAAGGGGTCAAGTGAGCACGTGTAAAGGAGATGATTCACCTTAGTGTGTGTGAAGTAGATGTCGTACGTGTCACTTGCCAAATGGGCTCTTGACATGGTGATGTCCGTAGGATGCTCCACATCATCCCTCCCCTTGGGAAAGATCCGACCTCGGATCGAAATCCAAATCACCATGGGAAAGAGATGATGTCGCTGTAGAAGTGGACGATCACCAAGCATTCGTCATCTTGTAGTTCCAAATGGGCACCTCCAATGTCGCACCGCCTTGTAATTCCTTCAAAAGTAGCAAAGATAACAAGCACTTGGAAAAACAAATGTGGTTGTCGTAAGAGCAAAACCAAGCATTCAAGAGGTGATTCACGCAACAAGTGTTGTCAGCAAGCATAGCATATGGTTTGACAAAGAAGTGTGGCATGGCATTTGAGCATATAAATTGAGCACAATCAAGTATATCATGGGAACAAGCATGCAAATGGGAGGTCAAGATGCAAATATATGTGATAAGTGAACAAGCATCTACCTCAAGGTCATAGCAAGCATGCATAAAGAGCTCAATGAACGGTCTATGGTAGGCATAAGAGTCATTCACAACACCAAATATAGTGAAATGTCTAAACACATGGGGCAAGTGCAAGACAATCCAAGCATAACGTGCATTGGGTGTAGTGAAGATAATGTGGCACTCAACACAATAGAAAGAGCAATTGTTCATCATGTGTGAGGCAATCAAGTCAAGCATGTGATAAGCAAAGGGACATGGCATATGTGAAGAAATGATATTGGTGCAGCCAACCATATGATAGTAGCAAGTAGTCCAAGAATTGGATGCAACACACAAGGTATATATGTCATGAAGCATGGAAATGTGGCAATCATGGTAGAAAGCAATATCTCGAACATGTGTGCAAATGGTGCAAGCAACACATGAAGTATGATCCACAATATCCAAGCTCAATAAGGATGTCACCTTGAAAGTGTGTCCTTGTGCATTCTTCACAATGCCGAAGTGGAAGCAAATACGGTGTAGAAACGAGTCGTGGTAGAATTATGAGGCTCGCTCTCAAGAGCTCGAATGGTCAACTCACGTGAAGTGGAAGTCGACACAAAGTCCAAGTATCCTAAACATGCACAACACAAAACAAAGAGCGTATGCGCATGGTAGATAAACACATCATCCATCATGATGGTTCTCTTCTCTTGCACATAACCATTAGAAGCACAAGTGCATGAATAATATGATGCAACAATGGCGATATTCAAGGCACTAGGTATATGGTGCAAAGAGGTAAGACAAGCATGCTTCACAAGGACTATGTCAAAATCTCCAAACATGTGTGAGAATGCTATGGGGGCAATCTCATGAGCAAGACTATAAGCATTGTTGCACTCAATACATGGCAAATCATCTAGTATGAGAGATGCAACACATGGAGATATATGACACGAAGCAATATGAAATATATGCAAAGCATATAGATGGTTGTCATCAACCACATGAGATGAGCAAGTATGACACAAGAGACAACGCATGTGAGAGGCAAGAGCATATATGTCATCAACCCAAGAAAGCAAGTAGTGGAACATGGGTGATGCAACATAGCAAGCAATCATAGCAACCAAGTCAAGTATGCTAGTAGTGCGAAGATGCGACATACTAGAAGGAATCATGGCAAACATGTCCTTGGTGCAAATAGTGGGCATGAATAATTCACATGTCATAGAACAATCATGAAAGCAAGATATGAGGACAATAGCATGGGGCACATGATAAACATGGCAATAGCAACAAGGATCTCTACAAAGCATGCAAATACACATAGAAGTAGCATAATGATGAAACATGGGTAGATGCAAGCAAGGGTCACAATTGCATGGCAAAGGCATAGAAGCAAGCATAGCATGCAAAGTGAACACGGTAAAATGAGCATAATGTGAGAAGTGGTAAATGGCCCATAGCCGTGTGAGGGCCAAGTAGAGGAGTTGCGCGTAGTCCTTGCGCGAAGGGAATGGTGGTAAGGATAGTCCACGGGATCCCAAATTGTCATTGCTCTCAAGAGCTCGTTTTGTCAACTCGTGGGATTGCGAAGTTGACAAGTATTCATGGGTACCTACACAAAAGAGACACAAACCAAAGAAATTGTGCGCGTGGTAAATGTACACATCATTCATCATGATGTGTATGTGCACGTGTGAGTTAGCACAAGATAAGCATCGCTCAAAGAAATTTGATGCATGGTATAAGAACATGTCATCCATCATGAAAGAATAGTTATTGTGTATGACACGATGGGGACACAAATTGAGAATGCAAGTATATGGCACATCAATAGTATGTTTATTTGTGGGTAGCATATGGTGCACACGAGTATCGGGATCATGCAATGAATGGGATGGATCAAATTCCCCTAACATGTATGAGGAAACAATGGGGGCCTCCTCATGCGCAATATCGGAAACATCATATGGAGAAAATGGACAACATCCAAAACAATGCATATCCGAAGCTAGGTGGTCATGGTATGGCATATGAGATAAATGATGCAAAGGGAGCATATCAATATCATCACAAGAGAAACAAATGCCAATAACCATGTGCTTATCATCTATGCCATATGTGCAAATTGGTTTTATTTTAATGGCATATGCATAGTCACTATGAAGAGATTGCAAATAAGACATATGGTTGATCTCATGCATAGCATATGACAAGTCAAGCGGATTATCAAACATGATGTGACCTAAAGAATTGTCACAAGAAATCCTATGTAACATGGCATCACAACTAATAGACTCCACAATAGAATCATCATACTCATCATAAATGGGCAAATCATCGCATGGGGAAATCTTACTAGCATGAAGCATGGCAATAGGTGGATCAACATCATGCAAGCAATCAATTTCAAGAATGTCCACTAGTGGGACTAGAGCATCACCTTCACCTATGTTACCTTTGTCGTTCCACTCAAGTGGTGTAGGTGAGGTGGGGAAGACCAAATGGTGGTCATCTTCATCTTGATGGAACCATGTGGGGGGTGCATCATATTCCACCATGGCCATCGTCTTGTCCAAAGGGAGGACGAAGTCGTCGAGGATCGGCGCGTCATCATCAATGGGACCTAGCACCAAACGAGAAGACATAATAGAGGTAGAGGTGAAGTTGTTAGAAATGCAAATGGCCTCACGAGACCTATCAACTATCTCGCTCTCTCTATGTGGTGGTTCACTCACTCCCTCAAAATAGGTGCACTCAAACTCACGTATGGTGGAGTCACTCATCTCACTCAAGTGGTGTGGGTTGTGGCTCTCCTCACATGGGAATTGTGGCAACTCATCATATATGGGGCTAGTGGTGAAGTCACTCTCACTCTCAATATGGTGGCAAAAGTCACTCAAGTTATCATACATCGCCGTGGTCGAAGGGAAAGTCCCATGCTCAACCATCTCGTAAATAAATCGCCAGGATGAAGGTCAAGATGGCACATCATCACTCTCGCCGTGGATGAAGGCCAAGATGGCACATCATCACTCTCATCGTGGATGAAGGCCAAGATGGCACATCATCACTCTCGCCTCCTAAGATGGAAGCATCATCCTTGCTCGCCACCTTATCGCCGCCTCCAAAACTTGGTCCTTGAGGGTCTCCGTGGTTGTACTCGCCGCCGCACCGCCTTGAAAAAGAGTCAGTAGACTCGGCATCATCAATGCCACAAAGAGGGATGGCGGTGAAGTCACACTTGGGAGCATCGCCTTGGAGCTTGTCGGCCTTGGACAGCATGGTGGTACTAGCCTCATGCTTGTCGAGAGCTTTGTCGCCAAGTTTGCTTGGGGTGGAGAAGCCTTGGCCTTCATGAGTTCTTGTTCCGCCTTGAGAGCACCAATGTAGTAGTCGCCGATGGACTTGTAGTTCTCGAGGAAGATGGTCTTGGAGATGTCGTTGTAATCCCATCATGAAGTGGAACTTCATCGAAATGGGGTCGCCCACGCCTGCTCGTCAGAAGGCAATCATCATCTCCTTGAAGTACTTGTCGATGGACTTGGATCCTTGGGTGGTGTTCTCCACTTGGCGCCGGTTGTTCCATGTAGGTTGGAGGCACAAACTCGCCGCAAAGCTTTCTTCGCCTTGGGCCAACTCATGTCATAGTACTCAAGGTGTGTGAAGCCACCAAGATGAGGCGAGTCATGGAAGTTTCTTGTGGCGCACTTCACTTGATCTTCGGACGAACTTGATGTAGCTTGAGGTAGTCATCCATCAAACGCCCCACTCGAGGTACTCCTCGGGTTCTTGAGTCCCATAGAAAGGAATCTTGTGGTCGGTGTCGAGGTCGTAGTAGCTCGTGGAAGTCGCGAGTTGAGCTTGGGAGCTTCTCTTGAGCGTAGTCTTGGGGTTCTTGTTGGCGAAGATGCCGTATGTCCGTAGGCTAAGATGCCTTGAAGTCGCTGGTGAAGATGCCAAGGGAGATGGTGAAGTCGTTGAGCGGTTGTTGGTGTTGAGCTCTTGACCTTCACGTTCTTGTTGGTGATGGTGTCGATGCCGATGTGATCTTGCCGGAGGTGGTTGCTCGGAAGGATGTGCTCTTGAGCGTCTTCTCGAAGATGAGGAAGATCGCTTGTAGGACTTGATGAGGACCTTGATCTCCTCCATGCGCTTGTCCATCTTGGCGTCGTAGTTGTTGTTCATGGCATCGAACTCGTCGTTGTTGTTGTAGACCGAAAGTGAAATGCCTTGCCTATCCATCACAAGACTCGAGTAGAGGTGAGTAGGAAATGAGATAAACAATACCAAGTTACCTTTTCCCAATGTTGAGGATGTATCTCGTTTCACTCAATGTGAGATGAAAGAATAGTGGAATTGGTACCGGACTTGTTCATCACACCTACAAGTAAAGGCTTACGGTAGAGCTCGGTGAGGATAGTGGCACAAAAATTTGATGCAAAATGTTAGCAAGAGTCAATAATGTTGAAAAAGATTCACAAATTCGCAAGTGAAACAAGTAGACCAATAGCAAATGGTACACGGAAACACACACACACGGATAGATAAATGGGGTCGTGCAACCAAGGAATGAGCACAAAATGTGGAGTCCACGGAAAACGCTCGTGTTGCACAACTCAAGAGAGACGCTAGCACGATTGCTCAATAGGCGGATACAACACTTGTGCACAACCTATAGGATGCAAAATGGATAAACTTTCTATCCCAAGTATGCTATGTATGTATGGTTCCCGGTGTTTCTCTCAAGCATGATATCATATGATGTAGATTTGATAATCTTATGTGCAATGGGGTATGATGCTATGGCACTTGCTTACAAGCTTCTTTGCTCACTCTCTTTTGCTTAAAAGTTTTTTTTATATGGCCACTTATGCACAATGCACAAACCAAGATAGCTATTTTGTATATGCGGGAACGATATTGTGACACAATGTATGATATGATACCAATATGATATGGTATGTATGCAATGGAATGGTGGATCACTAATGTGCACAAGTAACGTTGCGGGCAATACTCAAATGGCTAGTCTCGATAGGTAAGTGACGCAAAATGGGCTAGGGGTTAACAATGCAATTGCAAGGTGAATATACAAAGGTGTCGTCGAGGTTACCGTCTTTTGCGATGATGAGTGGCGGTGTTCTTGGTGTAGATACCAAGATGATGGAGACTCGTCCCTAAGTAGCCGAAACACCTTAGGAAACGGAAAAACCGCAAACTCAAAATCTCAAATGACAAATGTCAAATGGTGGTAGCGGAAAGCGGTGGTGGTGTTGCACTAGGCAATGCGGAAGTGGAATGATGGGCTATACACGAGTCGGAGTTGAAGTTGCCGTCCCTAAGTAGCCGAAACACCTTAGGAGACACAAGCCACAACTTGAACAAGCTCAAACAACAATGGGGTTAAGTTTGGGTGGCGGAAGTGTATGGTGGGCACGTCTATGCGGAAGTGGTGGTGGTGGTTGATGAAGAAGCAATTGTCCCTAAGTAGCCTAAACACCTTAGGAGACTCAAATCACAACTCAAACAACCACTAATGCAATGGGGAACAAAATGGGTTAGGTTGCCGAAGTCGGTGGTGGCTATGCGGATGATATGGTGGAAGGCCTAGGCAAACATGCCAAATTTCAGAAAATATGATGGAGTCAAATGATGTTGGTGGTATTTTTGTGGGGTGAGGGATGTCAAGAGCTTCAAAACGAGCTAAAGAACGTCAAAATCGGAGTTCGGATGAATTAGTTATGGACAAAACAAAAATCAGCCGAAGTCAGTTTCAGGGTTAACCGGATGATCCGGGCTAGGTCCGGATGATCCGGGAGGAAATCTGGATGATCCGGGAGGAAATCCGGATGATCCGGGTTCGTCAGCGCCGGTTCTGTTTTCTGGGTGCGCGATTTATCCGGACGTCCGGGGGGGCATTCAGCTGATCCGGGTGAGGTCCGGATGATCCGGGAGATGGTCCGGATGATCCGGGCTGGTCAATCCGCTCGGGATTTGCTCGTGGAGTCCGATTTTGGGGTGGAATTTGGGGATTTTGGGATCAAAATTGACGAGATTTCGTGGATGGAAGGTGGCGAAACTTGGGGAAATGCTAGATCCACTTGAAACCAAGCAAATCCATGGATCAAAATCAACAAAACATCATCAAACCAAAAAATCACAAAAAATTTTGGGGCTATTTTTGGTGGGGATTTTCGGATTTAGGACGAAATCAACAAAATCAAGCTAGAAAAAGAGGGGTAGGGGCTCCAAAAACGTGATCAACGTGGCTCATGATACCATATGATGTAGGGTGGAACCCTATAGCGACGATCTTTCACGTTTGGAGTGGGATCCCTCGAAGAACACGATGAACACGGGAAGAACGGGAGAAATCACAAGGGAAACACTCAAGAACAAGTCCAAATCACACATCCACTAGACAATCAAACACACAAGATCACAAGGTACATGAACAACAAAGGAAAGATACAAGGTAAGGTTCATCTTCAAGAGGAGGTCTTGATGATATCCTAGATGGATCTTCCCACAAGGGGTCTTGATGATATCCCGCAGATCTTCTCACATGGAGGTCTTGAACTCCATGGGAGTGGTAGTCTCTCTCTCAAGAGTAGAGGTAGGAGCAAAGCTCACCTAAGAATGAGCTATCATATTTGCTTACCCTAGAAAGGAGGTGGAGGAGGTCTATTTATAGCCCAAGGGGCGAAGGGGTAAGTGAGGGGCGAAGGGGTACACGGGCTTCGGCCCAAGTCACGCATGCAGGCGGGGTCCGGATGATCCGGATGGTGGCCCAGATGATCCGGCTTCGTCGAGCAGGTTCTATTGTCTTCGGGCGCGTTAGACGGATCGTCCGGGAGGTCGTCCGGATCATCCGGCTCGACCGATCGTCCGGTGGGGTCCGGATGATCCGGCAACTCGATCCCGCTCCGTTCTTCTTCTTCCTTTCTTCCGCTTCTCTTCCACGCTTCCCTCGCAGATGGTGTAGTCGTTCCTTGGCGCTTGCACTCCTCCTCGTCGTCCGTAAAGTTCCGACAATACCTATGCATGCACACGGGAGAAGTGTCAAGTAGTATGCCATCCTCGAAGGGGTCAAGTGAGCACGTGTAAAGGAGATGATTCACCTTAGTGTGTGTGAAGTAGATGTCGTACGTGTCACTTGCCAAATGGGCTCTTGACATGGTGACGTCCGTAGGATGCTTCGCATCATTACCTCTTGAACTAGAACATAAAGTTTGTTGGGCAATTAAAGAGCTCAACTATGATTTCAAACTTGCCAGTGAGAAGAGGTTATTTGACATTAGCTCACTTGATAAATGGAGAACCCATGCCTATGAGAAGGCCAAGTTGTTTAAAGAGAAATTTAAAAGATGGCATGATAAAAGGATACAAAAGCATGAATTTAAGGTAGGTGACAATGTCTTGCATGTACAATTCTTGTTTAAGATTTTTTTCAAGAAAGCTTCTCTCTAAATGGGAAGGTCTTTACATTATCGAGGAAGTTTATCATTCCAGTGCCATCAAAATCAACAATGCCGAAGGCAATAACCCACGGTGCTAAACGGGCAAGGAATCAAACATTATATCTCAGGTACAACCATAAATGTTGAAACCAATATGATTAAGACCATAACACCGGAGGAGTACATAAGCAATATCTACCAGAACATTTCAGACTCCAAAAAGGAATTGGTATGTGGTATGGTAAGTAAACTGACTCCAAAACTTTTCCAAAAGCAATTTTACTCCATTTTGGAATATTCAAAAAATTTGGAAATAAAAAGTATTCCAAAAAGTACACGAGGAGGCGACAAGCCCTGGGGACGCGTCCTACCCCCTGGGCACGCCTCCCAGGCTTGTGGCCACCTCGTGTGCCCTCTCGACTCTGTTTCTTGCAGAATTCTTCTTTTGGTTGGTAAAAATTCATTATATAATCCCGAAGGTTTTGACCACCATACCACGACAAAATCCTCTGTTCATGTGTTTAGCAAATTCTGCAGCAGATTTGGAGCAAGATGTCTTCGCAAGAGTCAGTCGGGGAGAGTTGGGTCTCTCACCCGATACCCGGCCCAAGAGCATACAGCGATGCTGACCAATTCGGGTGGTCAACGGAGGAAGAGGTGGAGGCTGACCTGAAAAGAGCAGGTGGCTTGGAGGTGGATCAAGAAGTTACCTCTCTCCCTCAACCTGAAGCCATGCTTGAGGAACTCCAAAGTTCAGCAATACCGGATTCGGTTATACCTCCCAATGCTAGATTTCTCTCCTGTGATAACATGAAAAGGTGTGTTGCTTTTTCTCCCACAGCCTGGAAGCATCCATAGATCGGAGTTCTAGCCGTCACAGGCAAACTCCGTCAGGAAATAATGGATCTCAAACAGGAAGTCAATAGGCTCAAGGTACAAAATCACATCCTGAAGGGTATTATTGCCAAGAATATTGGACCACCACCTCTAAAGAAGGAAAATTGAGTATATGGGTATGGGTACTCCCCTTGGCAACTGCCGAGCTTGGGGGAGGTGCCCTGGTATCGTATCACCATCACATATTTACCTTTATCGTTTTTCTTAGTTCGATCATTTTTGGTTATATCCCGGTTTAGTAGAATAAAGTTTTAGTATGATCTAGCTTTGATTTTTTGCTTTATGTTCCATCAATGTAATTGAGTCAGAGAGTTATATAATAATAAAGATTAGTTTTGATTTGAGGGCTTTGGTTTCTTGCTATGATCTTTAGAAAAATTAAAAGAAAAAGAATAAAATAAATAAAAGGATTATATAATGATCTTATGGAGAGTGATGACTTCACATTTAAAGAGTATCATGAATAAAGTTTGTTGGGAGTTGACAAACATAGTTTTGGTCATTGTTGCAATTAATAGGAAATAATAAAGAAAGAGAGTTCTCACATATAAATACGCTATCTTGAACATCTTTTGTGATTGTGAGCACTCATTAAAATATTATATGCTAAAATGTTGATGTTGAACAAGGAAGACAACATAATGGGTTATGTTTTCTTATATCCTAATAGAAATTATATTGTCTTGGATCCTCCAACATGTTGTGCTTGCTTCCCATCCTATGCTAGCCAAATATTTTGCACCAAGTAGAGATACTACTTGTGCATCCAAAATCCTTAAATCCATATATATGTAGTGTTACTATTCATCACCCAGGGTGCAGAAAAAGTTATTCTTCACCCGAGATAATCTTACGATCATTTCATAAATAAATCATGTTTCAAATATAAATAGTTACAGTCATATTGATTCATTATGTAAAATTTGGCATAAAAAATGGCAGAATACCAGAAAAAATACATTTATGTACATTTTACACTATGTTTTTACATTTGTAATTTACGTAATATAAAATATTTTTTATGGCAATTATATATTTTCTTACGTTCTCTTTTTACGTCTGAAATAAGACAAAATTTACGAAACGTAAAATTATGGTGCATTGATGTTAAAATAGAGGGGGGTGAAGATTAACTATTCCTCACCCAGGGTGGCAAATAGCGTGACCCTATATATATATAGTCATAAACTATTATTGTTGACATTACCCTTGATGTAAAAGGTTGGGAGGCGAAACCATAAGCCCCTATCTTTCTCTGTGTTCGATTGAAACTTTGATATCAAAAGTATCACATGAGTGTTAGCAATTATGAAAGACTAAATGATAATTGAGTATGAGAACTTGCCGAGAATCTCTTACATTGTCTCTTTCCGATATTATGATAAATTTCAATTGCTGACTGAGATCACATTTTGTTAGTTTTCAATAAAGTTTTTGATTCATACTTTACCTTGTGAAAAAGTTATCACTTTAGCATGAGAAATTATATGACAATATGTTGTTGTTCTAAAGATGATCATGATGCCCTCATGTGTTTTATTTTATCGACACCTCTATCTCTAAACATGTGGACATGATTATCAATTTCGGTTTTTGCTTGAGGACTAGCGAGGTCTAAGCTTGGGTGAGTTGATACGTCCATTTTGCATCATGCTTTTATATTGATATTTATTGCATTATGGGCTGTTATTACACATTATGGTACAATATTTATGCCTTTCTCTCTTATTTTACAAGGTTTACACAAAGAGGGAGAATGCCGGCAGCTCGAATCTAGACTGGAAAGGAGCAAATCTGAGAGACCTATTCTGCACAACTCCAAAAGTCCTTAAAATTTATGAAGAATTATTTTGGAATATATAAAAAGTACTCGGAAAGAAAATACCAGACGGGACCCACCACATGGCCACAAGCCTAGGGGCGCGCCCTACCCCTGGGCACGGCCCTAGGGCTTGTGGGCCCCTTGGCAGGTCTTCGGTGCCCATCTTCTGCTATATGGAGGGTTTCGACATGGAAAAAATCATAAGGAAGCTTTTGGGACGAAGTGCTGCTGTCTCGAGGCAGAACCTGAGCAGAAGCAATCTAGGGCTCCGGCGGAGCTGTTCTACCCAGAAAACTTCCCTCTCAGAGGGGGAAATCGAAGCCATCGTCATCACCAACGATCCTCCGATCGAGAGGGGGTCAATCTCAATCAACATCTGCACTAGCACCATCTCATCTCAAACCCTAGTTCATCTCTTGTATCTGAGCTTTGTCTGAAAACCTTAGATTGGTACCTGTGGGGTTGCTAGTAGTGTTGATTACTACTTGTAGTTGATGCTAGTTGGTTTATTTGGTGGAAGATCATATGTTCTATAACGACCGGAATTTGATAAGATTCGATGTCTCTGTGCTTACCGGGCTTGTCCCTGGATCAACTCGCTAGCACACATAGTACATAGGAACATCAAAGTAACAAGTGCATCATTTACTACAACGTGATCCAGAATTTATAACGTATTACAAACTGAGTAGCACATAGCTAGCTTTATTCAATAATAACAATGAAAATGTAGCATAAACAAACGATGAATCCCATCAATGCCCACTGGCGAAAAGTGGTGAGTGAAAACCCGCGGCCCTACTATATCTCACTGATCATCTGAAAATCCTGCAACATGATAAGTTGCAGCCACAAAGGTCAATACATTGAATGTATTGGCAAATCACACATAATGAAATAGAAAACCTACGTCGCCTTGCAATGTATTAAAAACAGTACACTCAATTGGGTATGTAGAAGGATGTCTCCACCTACCTCCACTAACTGATCAAGGTTCACACACCACAACCAATTAACCCACAGAAGAGAAATCACAATCCTATGATGAGATGACAAAGATCTTCAAGAAGTCTCAAGTGCGCTCAGTTGTGTTGCATTCTCCAGGGACAATAGAGCACTCAACCATCAATGAATTCACCTAATTTAAGCCCCGAAACCTCAAGTGCACTCAGCAATGGCATATTCTCTAGGGATAATAGAGCGCTCAACCATTGAGGCATTCACCTAAGAAAAAGTCCCGAGCCTACACCTATAAAGACTCACCACTTTCACGCATCACTGAACACATATCCGCGTCTACCATAGCAAGTTGATCACACCATCACATAACACAATCAATACTGAAACATGACAACACGGGATACACATATCAGGCCGAACATATATCATAGCATAAAACCACACATGCATAGCAGAATATAGGATGAGAAAAATCAAAAGTGTGAACTTGCCTTGAACGGTGTTGAAGTACTCTAGCGCTTAATTCTGATCCGCTCCGCACTCCGGACAATTTATACGATTAACGAAGGTAAGGATAAATAAACCATACTCACATAACACCGCAATAAAGCCAACACCAAAAATAAATCAAATAAAAGTTAAATAACTGAACATATGAGTAGGTATATCTTATCTACATGATAGTAGGAATGATGCAAAAAGAATCAACTAATTTGGATCAATGGTTTGAAAGATATGGCCTCTGGAGTGTTAAATTAAAATTTGAGAAAATTCAAATTTAAACAGTTCAAAACTGTGAAATTTTTGTTCTACTAGATTCTCCTGGTCAATATGAGTACACATGAAAAAGAATTGTTGAATTTGGAGTTACGAATCTCAAGATATAGCTAACTGAAATTAGGCTAAAATCTGTAAAAAAGACAAAAGGAATTCTCTGTTTATTACTGCTGTAGAGGCTATTGTAGCGAACAACCATGTGGTGCGATGTGGATGGCTGGAGACTATTCGCTGCGAGGCTTAAATAGCGAACGACTCAGACTTAAAGGGAACTGGTTCATAATAAAAAATAATTATCGATCTAACTCTACGTTGGAGGGAGATCGGACGGATGGGAAAGAATCACCACGGAATAGAGGGAAGGACGTCGCCGGAGTTGAGGAAGAACGGCATGGGGCGGCTCGGGTCTTGACCGTAGCATCGCTGGGGGTATCTCCGAAGATCTGAGAAGGTGGGACAGGGTGCCACCGGAGTCAGTGAACTCGAACACGTACACGAATATGGGATGTTACATGTTCAGATCCTTAATGATATTCAATACTCCTCTGATCATGAACATGAATATGCTTTGTGAGTACTTAAGTTTGTTCCTGAGGACATGGGAGAAGTCTTGTTATAAGTAATCTTGTGAATTTAGTATTCATTCAATATTTCGATGAGATGTATGTTGTCTTTCCTCTAGTGGTGTTATGTGAACATCGACTACATGAAACTTCAACATGATTTGCTAGAGTGACATAAGCTTAAACCCTAGTTTATCCGTTGCTTCGTAAGGGGCTGATGTGGATCCACATGTTTCATGCTATGCTTAGATTTATCTTAATTCTTCATTCGTAGTTGCAGATGCTTGCGAGAGGAGTTAATCATAAGTGGGTGGCTTTTCCAAGTAAGGAAAGCACCCAAGCACGGGTCCACCCACATATCAAATTATCAAAGTAACGAGCGTGAATCATATGAGCATGATGAAAACTAGCTTGACAATAATTCCCATGTGTCCTCGAGAGCGCTTTGCTTCATATAAGAGTTCGTCCAGGCTTAACCTTTGCTACAAAAAGGATTGGGACACTTTGCTGCACCTTTGTTACACTTGTTACTTGTTACCCGTTATGAATTATCTTATCACAAAACTATCTGTTACAGACACTTCTATGATGATAATTTTGACAAAAACTGGTATCATCATAGATGTGGTGGGCTCCTACTTCTATGACAAAAAATCATGAAAGAAAATGGGCTTTTCGTCCTGGGCGGGCCTGAGACGCACCTGCATGATATTCTTTGGGCCGTCCATGACCGAAAAATCATGGTAGAAGCGAGGGCCAGGAAATTTTTAGGAAGTTCCCGGTTATGGTGGGTGGTTGGAGCCAAGCAATGCATAGAGGTTTGCACGTTTCTCTCGTACAAGTATGCGCGTGTGTGCAAGGCATTATTGAACCCGAGCTAGGCGTTCGCCTACTAAACCCGAGTGATTGCATTAGCTACGTTCCGGAACCTCGATCGATTCCTTGCTGTTAATTGAACCCAATCGAGTGATTCCTTTGCTACTGCTGCTAACTGAAGCCGATTGAACCTGTTGCCTCTTGATGAACAATGAGCGTGGTTGGGGGTTGGATGAATAGTTCCCGATGGGGGTTGGATGAACAGGACCCCCGTGGGGGTGTAGAGGCCGCTGCCGTTGGATGAACAGGACCCCGTTCGAGCCGGTTGGGGGTGGATGAACAGGACCCCATGGAGGGTTGGTTGAACAGTAGCCGGTGGAGGGCTGGATGAACAGTAGACCGTGGAGGGGTGGTTGGACAGTAGCTGGTGGAGGATGGATGAACTGGAGCCCGTGGATGAACAGTAGCTGGTGGAGGCAGGAGAGAGACACTGTGGATGAACAGTCGCAGGTGGAGGCTGGAGGAAGTCGACGGTGGATGAACAGTAGCCCATGGGGGCTAGAGCGAGGCAGTAGACGGTGGATGAATAGTAGCCCGTGGAGTCCTGTTCTGCTGTATGCCACACCCCTCCTGATGAACAGGACCGCTGTTTCGACCATAGGAGGTCGAGATAAGTCCGTTTCCTCCATTTTGCGGATGCGACACCCCTCCCGATCAACAGCACCCCATTTCGACCGTAGGAGCTCGAACACAAGTCTGTTTCCTCCGTTTTGCGGTACACTAGACCCTTCCCGATGAACAGGACCCCGTTTCAACCATGCGCAGTCAAACACAAGGCCGTTTTCCTCCATTTTGTGGTACGCCAGACCCCGTTCTGGCTATTCCGTCCAAGCCAGTTGGATCCCATAGAACACGACCCATTCCGACCCAGTCTGTTGCCTCTTGTGAATAGGACGCGTTTCGACCCAGTAACTTGGCTCCTGGTGAACAAAACACTGTTTCCTCTGTTCCGACCCAGCCGGTTGGCTGAACATGAATAGGACAACGTCGCTACCGTCTGTTGCCTGTCCATGTACACGAGCCCTGGCCATCCGTATGCGCGAGTAAGCGTTTCAAGACCCGGCTCATATGTACGTATGTGGACATATTTTTTGGTGTGTAGATGTATGTACATGTACACGGTTTAGACGGGATAACCTGAACTGCTTCATGGGGGGCTCTAATAAGACATGTGCTGCTACTTACTCAGCCACGGTTCATCATTGCAGAGCGACTAATCGACTAGTATGTGCGTACACGTTCGCGACAAGACAGACAATGGTATGTACGCTTCGACCGGGTGGGTCCCAACTGTTAGGGAGGATAAGGACGCACTTCCTTGCGTGCGAAGATATAGCTGTTGGATCCCAGCTATCAGGGGGGAATCACTTTTTGCCCGTAATAAGGACGCACTTCCTTGCATGCAAAGATGTAGCTGGTGGGTCCTAGCTGTCAGGGGGAGAAAACATTATTTGTCAGGGTAAAAAGGATGCAGTTGCATGCATGCTTCCATGGGCATGGTGCATCCCCACTGTCAGCCTCTCACGTATAGTCATCTTCCAATGACTCTCGTTTGTTGACCACGTTGACCATACTGTGGCGAGCGCACCAAGGCCAATAGACGACGGCGATGCCCCAGACTGGAATGACCCGGAGATGGGGAAGATGTGGCAGTGGAGTCACAGATGGAGAGGAGTGGGAAACTTGACTGGTTCGGGTGCGCGGTAGCACTGCCGCCCACGGGAGACAGGAGCAAGAGGTTGAAGAAGCAGCACGGTCGGCCACGGGAGGCGGTAGCAGGCGGTAACGCCGGCGGTGGTTTGGGCGGCTGAAGCCTGAATTTCGGAGATTGAAGAAACACCACAGCCATTAGATTGACATCCAACGGCCACTGCTAATAGAACCGTGTGTTGACTATAAGTTTTTTTTATGGATGTGTGCTGACTATAATTTGACAAAGCCTTGCGTACGCGTCAACTTAGTAGGCCCACAAGTGACCATCACATCTGTGGCAGAGAACACATAACCCATTTGTGATTTGTATTTTTAATTATAATGGAATTTACTCAATCCATTTACTGTTTGTTAAAATTACAGCCCATTTTCTAGCCAGGACTTTGTTAATAATTTCCGCCAACCGCTAAAAAAATCAACAAAATTTCCAACATTTTGATGGGATCCAAAATATTTTTTAACCCGAAATTTAGAGTTATGTTAAATAAAATTCCAAAATAAATTTGTATTAGGTAAAAATCCAACGAAATTTTGCACGCACAACAAGTAATGAAATTAAAAAAATTACCTTTTTTGAGAAGAATAAAAAATGTACATGTTTGGTGCATTTTTATATTTATAGCCAATTTTTTTAATTACAGCCCATTTATTATTTTTTAAAGCCCATTTTCTTGGCAAGTCTAATGTGGCCCGGAGAATAACAAGTGACCTGGGTTGGGTATTCCGCAAAAAAAGAATAGCTGGGCTAGCCATTTTCACATTTAAATTTTAATATCTTGGCTGGATATTTGGTCGACATAAAATAATAGCCTGGGCCAGACGGGCAACAGCCCGCCCAGTTGATACCATTCTCCTCTGAACAACAACGAAAAGATCGCTCAAGAAAAACTCTGCTCACACCTCAAAAACTATAATACTGCTCGAGCTGCTGGGTCCCAGCTGTCGGCCGCTCCTTGTGCAATTCTCTCGTTTATTGACTATATAGGTTGACAATGGTGTGGGACCGTGATGTCAGGAAACTAGGAGGAAGCAAAAAAATTATAGTTGTATATACTAATAAGGAGGGACTTGCGTACGTGCGGCTATGGCCCTGGTGGGATCCAGTGTCATCCTCTCCAATTAAAGTCATCTCCTGATTCCTCTTGTTCGTTGACCATGTTGACAATGCGAGACAACGGCGCCACGACGAGCGCAACAACTCGAAGGACGACGGAGAGGGCCTAGCGGGTCCTATGGATGGTCTGATACAGCGCCTGCTACCCATTTAGGAAGCCAGGATCATAGGTCCACATGTCCGCGACGGCATTGTCGTTCTCTTGTTCACTGACGATTCGTCCTTCCGCTAGTCGGTGCTTGTTGAGGAGAAGGAGGTTGCAACACAAGTCCTCCTGCGCTAGTAGCTCTTCCACCATTAGGGTGTCGAAGTGCGACCACACCTGCTCTATGGTGAGCACGGCATGAACCGGCTTGGGCGGTGCCATCGGCTCCTGGTCGGAAGCCACGTCTATCGTCTGATTGTTGTCCCTCAGCTCGGAGAGCTCACTCGCGAGCCAGCCTGTCCGGCTGCTGGACGCCTGACTGCTGCCAAGCACGAATCTGACCACCCTGGCCCACCCAGACCACCTCCCTCGCCCGCGCATGCTTTCCTCCCGAAATGGTCAGTGCCACCAGCACTACTTGCCGGTTCAGGCGATTGCTCTGCGTACCTCCCGAAATGGTCGCTGCCAAGCACGAGTCCCGAAAGTTTCGTTCGCCCGTCCGTTTGCCGCCCACATTAATGATATACGGTTGCCAAGGCGGCTTCTCCGGTGCCACCCGTCCATCCCTCTGCAGCCCACTATTGCTATATAAACTACTGCGCCGGCCATAGCCACAATCATCCGCCTCCGTTCCCTTTCTCCTGTCCACACCACTACTGCCCACCATGGCTTCCTAGCGCTCCAGCGCTCTTCGGGACGGGCGGACGACAGACTAGAAGGAGATGGCAACCATTGTAGCCGACTGGCTAGCTGGCACGCAGCTGGAGGACGACGATGTCCCAATGGAGAACGTGGTAGTCGATGATTTGGCTCGAACCCCCTCCTGCGCGCCATCCTCGCCGGTGCATTTCACCATGACCATCGGCGAGGCCTGTGCCCAGTACATGGACACGGTGAGGCAGAAGTGTGAGGAGCAGTTCAGGGAGGCGCAGGCCGATGCCGCCTACAACCACCATCTCCTCCAGGAGCACCTGCAGGCGGAGGAGAAGATCGACGTGGAGTGGGCGGAGCAGGAGGCACTGCTCGAGTCATACCGCTCCGCCC
This sequence comes from Aegilops speltoides, assembly GCA_021437245.1. Classification (NCBI taxonomy): domain Eukaryota; kingdom Viridiplantae; phylum Streptophyta; class Magnoliopsida; order Poales; family Poaceae; genus Aegilops; species Aegilops speltoides. The sequence continues at coordinate 332,117,246 of CM038147.1, read as the reverse complement.
GCAAGAGCCGCCTCGCACGCTGGCGGTCCCGCATGCGGGTGGCGGAGGTTGCGGCCACCTACAAAGAGGACGATGAAGCGGGCGACGCGCTGTTTGGCGAGACCGATGATGAGGCGGATGACAATGTCGACTCTGCCGAGGCCCCGCCCCACAGGCAACGAGGTGGAGGACTTCGCCGGCTTTGGCGAGGCCATGCTCTACCGAGGCCCCGTCCCACCAACAACGAGGCACAGGACATCGCCGGCTCCGCCGAGGCCCCGCCCTGCCGGCACCGAGGCGGAGGACTTTGCCAGCTTCAGCGAGGCCTTGCTCCGCCGAGGCCCCGACCGCCAACAACGAGGCATAGGACATCGTCGGCTCCGCTGAGGCCCCGCCCTGCCGGCAACGAGGGGGAGGATTTCCCCCAATCCGCTGAGGTGCCGGCCCACCGACAACGAGACAGAGGACGTCGCCGTCTCAATCGAAGCCCCGCCCCACTGCCAACAAGGCCGCGCCACACAAAAAACGAGGAAGAGTAGAACATGGTAGGTCGCCGCCGCCCGGGTCCAAGTAAGGCCACCGCTGCTACCCTTCGGTTGAAGCCAAGCTAGGTAGGTTGAGCATTGACGGCCGATTAGCTTCTTGGTGGCGATCTGGAGTCGGAGTGGTGTGCTAGAAAATAAGCTTGTGTTTGGCTCAGGCGGCCGGACACGGGAAATGGGTGCCGGAGATCATACATTATAATTATATCTCTAGCGCACCCCTTTTTATTTGAAGAATGTATGAAATGTAATGAAATCCGACATGTTCATATGAAATCCGACCGTGTATGAATGAATTTAGTTCGATTATTTCGAATTCTTGTATCATTAGCATAGGATGAATCAAACAATACGTACTAGCATTATTCCTAGGGTGATCACCTTGTTTGCAGCAATTTCACACGTACTGCCTCTGGTCCTTTTTAGTCTGCATATAAGTTTTATCTGAAGTCAAAGTATCTCTACTTTAACCAATCTTATAGGAAAAAAGTATCAACATTCACAATGTAAAATCGACATGAAACAAATCTAATATGAGAAGTAAAACGGAACAAAGGTAGTACAAAAAGTTTGAGCAGCTTTTTAGTGTTCCTGTACATTGCAATCAAACTCACAGACCTAGCAATTCATAGAGCATTCAAAACAATCGATGATTATGCATCTCAGCGATTTACATGTCACAACCAATATTTACTTCACAACTAAAGAGTAAATAAAAATCGATCGATGCTGCTGACAGCAAAGGGCGTCCCATTCAAAAATATCAAACGCATGTCTTCTTGCTAACATCAATGAGCAAAATTTGACAAGGTTTTCGCATTCCAATATGTCAAATGCATGTTGTTTTGCGTACATCAATGAGCAAACTTTGACAAGGTTTTCCCATTCCAAAATATCAAATTCCTACGATTTTGGAATGGGCAGGGTTTGCCATCAGTTTGGACATTGACATGGCACCTCGTGCTAAATAAACCAGTTGTTCTTTTTGTGCAGTTCCACCAAAATCAACCAAATTCGTGCGTAGCTTGTATGATTTCGCATTTATATGTTGCAACGCTTTGAACATATCAGCACCTCCTTTCTTCTAGTGGAAATGAATGATTCGAGAATATTCGATATATTCGTGAACATTTTGTGCAGTTCCCATTGAAATCAAGCTGAACACCCCTGTTTGCATAAATATATAAAAAGTGATTAGTATAAAGAAAACTATTCTACGAATTGACAGTTTAAACAGGTAACCTACATGATCCATGCAGAGCACACATTTAAAAAACGAAACTCACCAGAAGGAATCCTAAACAACATGTATTGGCCATCACAGCAACAAAGATGGAGATCCGTGTATGCTTCTGAGCTGAAGTTAGTTTGTTCTTGTGCGCATAAAACCATCCTTCAACTACTCGCCTCTGATAAGAAGAGAGGCTTGGCTTCTTTATCCTGGCATAATCCAAACCAGGCACTTCACGTTCTCCATATTCTTCTTCAGAGGTGGACGATCCTATTGTGCAATGCTCGAAAAAAAGGAAAGGAATTATTTAAAATAACATAGATGAAGCACTTCATGATAGTAGCTAAATAGTAGCACAACACCAATAGAGATGACAAAGCTGAATCATATGGATGAAATCTATGGGCCGGTACCAACCTTTGTCAGGAGGCTTATTGTGTAGAGCATACAGATGAAGCACTTCTCCGGAACCATCTGTTGTTATCTACTGTGGTTGCCATGCTTACTATATACTCCTCGATTAGTTTAATGTTTCCAACATCTTCTTGTGCAGTTCCACCAAAATAAATGTGATCTTTTGAGAAGATTCCTGTTTGCACAAGTAGAGATAATTTCATATTACATTAAGACTGGCATCAAATTAGTGGCAAAACAATTGCTCATTCTAGCCATAGCAATAAATTAAGATGCGAAACTAGATCATTACTTGTGTCATCATAGTCCGAGTGCTTCATTATAGCACCAGGAGTTGATTTTTGTTTTTCTTCAGATTGTTCTTCCCCTTCATCACTTGGTTCAACAAAACAGACAAGCTTCGCCTTCGATGTAAGAGTTGGCATGTCAATTAGGGTGCACAGATATAGCACTAAACAAAGACATTAATTTTCTGATGACAGTAGCAAAATACAGGCCAATAGTTGTGAAATATCATTATCATATCTGAATGGGATATTACGGTGCACATATAGATTGGAAGTCTTGTCTCCATTTGTGCAGTTCACTAAAATTAAGGAAACAAGGAATCAAGGAAACTGCACAAAACACTCTTAAAACAAAAGTGTTCTCTGGAGTGCAACAAAAGGTCGCAATACCAACGAGGTGAAGTACATAACCATGATTGATAACCATGTTTACACAGAGGTGCAAAGGAAACAAGTACTGGTCAATAACTATGGATGACAGAAAAGCCCACAAAAAGAAGCATCTAACTTATCTAAATGGGAAAGAAAGCAAGACAGTAGCATTTCTCACACAGTGGCACTGATTCATATTAACAGCGAGATTATATTAACAATAAAATTCGTTAAACATGTAATTTGCTTTTAACTATGGCAGTGCTTCAATTTTCTAGCGGCATTATTAGAGGTTTTTTGTTTACAGGGACTTTTTGGCGTAGAGACTAAAAAGGGACTAAAAGTGGGCATTTGGGTCTAAAGAAAGAAGACCCCGAGGGAGAGTCTTTTTGGGACTTTTTCCAACAGTTGCCCCTGCCCCGCTGAGGGAGTCCTGGATTAAGGGGTCCTCGGTCAGCCGGACTATGTACTTGTGCCGGACTGTTGGACTATGAAGAAACAAGATTGAAGACTTCGTCCCATGTCCGGGTGGGACTCTCCTTTGCGTGGAAGGCAAGCTTGGCTATTCGGATATGTAGATTTCCTTCTCAGAATCGACTGTAACCCTAGCCCTCCGTGTCTATATAAACCAGAGGGATTAGTCCGTAGGACAACAACGATCATAATCATTGGCTAGCTTCCAGGGTTTAGCCTCTACGATCTCATGGTAGATCAACTCTTGTAATACTCATATCATCAAGATCAATCAAGCAGGAAGTAGGGTATTACCTCCATCGAGAGGGCCCGAACCTGGGTAAACATTGTTTCCCCCGCCTGCTGTTACCATTAGCCTTAGACGCACAGTTCGTGACCCCCTACCCGAGATCCGCCGGTTTTGAAACCGACATTGGTGCTTTCATTGAGAGTTCCACTGTGTCGTCACGGTAAGGCTTGATGGCTCCTTCAATCATCTGTAACGATGCGATCCAGGGTGAGCTTTTCCTCCCCGGACAGATCTTCGTATTCGGCGGCTTCGTACTGCGGGCCAACTTGCTTGGCCATCTGGAGCAGATCGATAGCTATGCCCCTGGCCATCAGGTCAGGTTTGGAAGCTTAAACTACACTACCGAGAGACTTGATCTTCGACGGATTCGGGCCCATGACAGGCGTGCCGTACAGTCACGATGAGCATAACTTAGATCTGTCATCGGATAACGTTTGAGAGAACGCACCTGCAGCTGCCCTGGCCTTAGATCTGGAGTAGATCGTGCTATCCAAGGACGGGTGGATAGATCCCGCCACGGAAGCCACACCCTCGTCGGCGCTAGAGCTGAACACCGACGGAACAGGAACCACCGCCCGAAGGGCGCTGGACAGCAACCTCATCATATGATATATATATATGGTGGACACCCCCAAAGAAAGCGATGGCGTTGAGGCAACAGAGGATAATCCCCTTGAGAAGCAATCTAAGCACCGGTGTCATCGGCGCCGCTCTAAGCCTCGTCATAGCAAAAATAGCGATACCAGCATAAGAGACAATAACGCTCCGGATAATGCCGAGGATTTGAACAATCCCGCCCAGCCAAAGCTTCGAGCAGTTTAACGGGAGGATGGGCAAGCTAGCCCTAAGGAACAGGCAATGGATGGAGAATCAGAGGATGACAATTACATGCCCCTCTCCGAAGACGAGGTGAGCCTTGGCGACGAAGAATTCATCGTGCCTGAGGATCCCGTCGAGGACGAGCACTTCAAGCGCCGGCTTATAGCACTGCAAAAAGCCTGAAGAAAAAGCAGCAGCAACCTCAAGCTGATCAAGATCTACTAACTGATAGATGGACTGAGGTCCTGGCGGCCGAGGAATACAGACTCGAGCACCCAACCAAAAGTTACCCAAAGCACATGTTGCTACCTCAACTCAAGGAGGAGGCATTAAAACCTACACTACCAGCACACGACGTGGCTGACCGGCCACCTCGTGGCCGAGACAAAGCGGCATATCAGCCCGAAGTCCAGCCCGCACCCCGTCGCCAAACAAGCAAAAAACACGAAGGCCCGGGGCTACACACATGACCTGTGAGACAAATTGGAAAACAAAGCAGGACAGTCAAGATCGATCTACGGATCAAGGGCGCTGCTTCAACGCTGCGATTTACGACCGCCACGCCGGATATACTAAAACAAATCCGGCCGGGCGAATACAATGCACTGCACTCATTTGAATCTGCGTCGTGATGTAGCCCGACATAGAGGCGCCGCACACCCCCTATGCTTCACTGATGAAGTAATGGATCATGAATTCCCAGAAGGGTTTTAACCCGTGAACATTGAATCATACGATGGTACAACAGACCCCGCGGTATGGATTGAAGATTTGCTTTTCCACATTCACATGGCCCGCGGCGATGATCTACATGCCATCAAGTACCTCCCACTAAAACTCAAAGGACAGGCTCGGCATTGGCTGAATAGCCTGCCGACAAACTCCATTGGCAGTTGGGAGAACCTGGAAGACGTATTCCTTGACAACTTCCAGGGCACTTATGTGCGACCACCGGATGCTGATGACTTAAGTCACATAACCCAACAGCCCGGAGAGTCAGCCAGGAAATTCTGGACTCGGTTGCTAACTAAAAAGAACCAAATTGTCGACTGTCCGGATACCGAAGCCCTAGCGGCCCTTGAGCATAACATCCACGACGAGTGGCTCGCCCGACACCTCGGCTAAGAGTAGACGAAGTCCATGGCAGCACTCACGACACTCATGACCCACTTTTGCGCGGGCGAGGACAGCTGGCTGGCTCGTAGCAACAGCACATCAAGAAATCCTGGCACTTCAGATGCCAGAGATAGCAACGGCAAGCTCCGACGCAATAGATACAAGCGTCGCAACAATGGCGACAATGCCGAAGACACAACAGTCAATGCCGAATTCAGTGGATCTAAGTCAAGTCAGCGGAAAAAGCCATTGAAAAGAAACAATTCGGGATCGTCCAGTCTGGACCGCATACTCGATCGCTCATTTCAAATTCACGGCACCCCCGATAAACCAGCCAACCACACCAACAGAGAATGTTGGTTGTTTAAATAGGCTGGCAAGTTGAATGCCGAAAACAAGGAAAAGGGGCTGCATAGTGATGACAACGAGGAGCCCCAGCTGCCGAACACAGGAGGACAGAAGAAATTTCCTCCCCAAGTGAAAACGGTAAATATGATATACGCCACCCATATTCCCAAGCAGGAGCGGAAGCACGCACTAAGGGACATCTACGCGATGGAGCCAGTCACCCCAAAGTTCAACCCATGGTCTTCTTGTCCGATCACTTTCAATCGCAGGGACCACCCCACCAGTATCCGTCATGGTGGTTCGGCCGCGTTGGTCCTTGACCCCATCATTAACGGATTCCACCTCACATGAGTCCTTATGGACGGTGGCAGCAGCCTAAACCTGCTCTGTCAGGATACAGTGCGCAAAATGAGCATCGATCCCTCAAGGATCAAACCCACCAAAACCACCTTTAAAGTTGTCATACCAGGTGTAGAGGCCTGTTGCATGGGCTCAATCACACTGGAAGTAGTCTTCAGATCTCCGGACAACTTCTGAAGCGAGGAGTTAATCTTTGACATCGTCCCCTTCTGAAGTGGCTATCATGCACTGCTCGGATGAACCGCATTTGCTAGATTCAATGCGGTACCGCATTACGCATACCTCAAGCTCAAGATGCTAGGACCTGGCGGGGTTATAACAGTTAATGGAAACACAGAGTGCTCGCTCCGTACGGAGGAGCACACTGTAGCCGTCGCAACCGAAGTACAGAGCAACCTTCTTAGGCAGACCTCCAATGTGGCAATAAGGCCCCCGGACACCGTCAAGCGAGTCTGAAGTACTCTGCAACAGGATCGTCCGGCACGTCCTGAGCTCACCTAGCAATCCGGGCTCCATCCTAGTCCCAGTCAAGTGGTGCAATTTGTGCCGCGCGTTCATAATTACGCACTTTATCGTGGGAAACGAGCACCTATGTGGCAGGGGCCCTTTCCGGTCCGGCAGGGAGCGGAGGGCGCACGAAGAGCAGATCGAGGCGAAGCACGCGAGGGATTTTACCCAGCTTCGGAGCTCTCCGGAGAGATAAAACTCCCACTGCTGCTTTGTGTTTCTATTCTGTTCTTGCTCGAGAGCGTGGGTATGTTGTAGTTTCGAATGAGTCCCCCCCCTTCTACGTGCGCATGGGCCTCCATTTATAGGCTAAAGGGGTCACCGACAGGTGGCAACGCAGAGAGGGGTAAAAAAGTAAAAAGAGGGGTACAACCGCTATCGACAGTGCCCCCTACCTAACTCTGACGGTAGGGGACAAGGGCATTTAATGCCCGTCCGGTCGCCCAAACAGTGCAGGAAACGACCGTTAGGGGCGCCACCGATCGCCACGATGGCCTTCTCGTCATCTCCACTTGCCACCTCGCACCGCTTGGCTGCACAGCCGTCCGCCACGTGCGCCAGGAACGATCCTGTGGCGACACGTCGTCGGATGCGCTGGATCGTGGGCGCAGAGTGGCGGCTTCGCCGCGGCAAGCGCCTTGCCGCGGTCGTTGTCTTGTCGCACCCGCAAGCTTGTCGCTCACCGGGTCTTGTCGGGACGCGCGGCGCGTCGCGGCAAGTCTCTTGAAATGCCTTGTTATCCTTCCCGCAAGCTCCTCTTGCGGGGTTTTGTCCTTCCCAAGCAAGCTCCTATTGCCGGGGCCTTGTCCTTCCCGGCAAGCTCCTCTTGCCGGGGCCTTGTCTTCTCAGTTCAAACACTTTGTTCTTGAATGGCACAAATAGGAATGGCGGAGGATCTTGGCGGATGCCCGGCAAGCCTTGCCGCGGGACACTGCCGCTGCCTGTGCACAAGTTCGGGATACTAAGGTACCCCTACTTTAGTACACCGACAGGAGCCCTCGGGCCTGGGCCACACACGGTGCCGAGCGCTGTTGGGCCAGGCCCAAAACAGGGCACGGGCGCACGTGGCCTGAGTCCACACCAAATCTAACTCCGTATCCACCGCGCCCTCCCGTAACGGCACGCGTCAAACGTTCGCCTCTCCTCTTTATAAGCTGAGGAAACAGGGGCCGTTCCCCCACCTTCGCCACTTGCGGTTTCTTCCTCGGAAAACACCGCCGCTCCCCTCCGCTTCCCAAGCCGAAGGGAGCAGCGCCTGCCGCCGCCGCCGCAGCCGCCACCAACGCCTCGCGCTTCCCCGCCGCGCCATGGCTCAAGACCGGAAGAGTGCGGTCGACCGAGGCGCCATGGCTCGAGGCGCCAAGCATGAGCGCGGCGCTTCGAGCTCACCCTAAAGGCGCTTGGGGAGGAGTTCTATCTCTTCGTCGACGGAGACGCGGCGCATCCACAAGACGCCGGTGCTCTCCGCTGAAGCTTCTACTTGCGGTGCCCAAAAGGGTATCATTTCTTTCCAAGATTTTCTATTATGGGCTCGCCCGCCTTCTCCGATTTCTTCTGCGACGCCATGAATACACACGGGCTCCACCTCCTTGACTTCACCCCCAACGCCGCTCGACAATGGCGGTTTCAAGATCTTTGCGAGAACTTCGTCGGAATCCACCCCAATGTTGCCCTTTTCTGCCACTATTTAATTCCCCGGGTCGAGAAAGGAGAGCCCTTGTCTGGCGGGGTCTCCTGGATCTGGAGGGTCGGCAAGAAGGAGGTGTATCTGGAGGGGGAGCTCCATAGCAAATGGGACGAGTGGAGGCCTGAATGGTGTTGGATTGTCGAAGCAGATCTGCAACCCTTCACCACTTTGCGCCAAACCCGGGTAGTGCGCGGTGGCGACTGGAGCGCTCTGGCGGCGGACGATGACAAGCTGAAGATCGCTACCACCCGGATTCTGCGACTCAGGCTTGCCGGGCTCACAGTAGGGGCCGTTGGCGTGGACTTCCTTCGCCGTCGCATCACCCCTCTGCAGGAGAGGGGGAGGCCCGGCAGATATCATGAGGCTGTGCCCAGGCCTGAATTTTAACTTCACTGTTTTGGAGCTTGACAGGATGCTCAAGGAGCTATTCAAGCACGACGCCAACCATCCGGAGTGGTTCAGGCTGCCGCAGGCGCCATCCCATCGCGGCAACAACTCCCAGCTTGATCGCATCCGCGCAATGACGCCGGAGTGCGACTCGCACGGGATTATCCCGACTTGGCGGGAGCCCGCCGACGACGTCGTGCGGCAATTCTTTGACGGCTTGGTGGAGGTAGCAGTCCGTGCCGATGAGCAGAGGCTCCTCACCGCGACACCACCGACGACGAGATGCAGTACATCGCCACCAGGGCTGAGGAGGCGGCGGCAGCCGCCGCCGCGGGCGAGTTTGGGTTTACTTTGGAGGAGGCAGAGGCAGCCGAGGCGGCAAGCCTTGCCGACCGAGAAGATCTTGGCGGGGAGATCGTTGGCGAGGGGGAGCCCGAAGCCGAGGCGAGCGAGCCTGCCGGGGGCGCATGTGGCCAACCATCTTCAAGCAGCTTGCCACAGACGGGGCCCTCAGCGCAGCCCCCAGCTCAAACAAGGAGGCGCCTTCGCAGGACCGGAGACACAGCAGGGCGGCAGACGGGCCAACAGCCGCAGCGCCACGGGACACGCTCCACCGCGGCAAGTACCGTTGCCGCGGGTGCATCTCATCTTTGCGCCAAAGAATCGGGCGGGTCTTCGAGCCGCCACGCCGATCCCGCCAGCTCAAGAAGCGCCTAAGGAGCCTACCTCCTCCGCCTCCGCTGAGAAGGGTACCAGATTGACCTCTCCGCTACTGAGCTCTGACGAGGAGGAAGAAGAGGAAGAGGAGTAAGACTTTCTCCTTGTTGTACTTGTATTTTTCGATCTTTGTTGTTTCTTGTCTTGCATCTGATCTGCTTCCCTCTGAATCCTTGTTCCATTTCAGGACTCTGGCCGAGAGAGCGGCGAAGAGGGCCAAGGTCCCCGTGGTTGTCATCGAGGACGATCTGCCAGTCCGGGCAGAGGACACGCCCGAGACCACCTTGACGGACCCGTACCATCTCCTCGAAGCAGCCCCCAAAGACAGCCCCCCAGAAGTATTTGTTCACTTCCTATTGTGGGCGGCTCGGGTGCTCTTTCTTTGCTGATATCTTGATCGCTGACTTGCTTGTGTAGGAGCAGAGCAGGCCCATCAGGAGCAACCAGAAGCCGCTCCAGAGGTGCTGTCTGCTTCGACTACGCTGCCAAGGGGAGATTCTCCGACAAGTGAGCGCTCTCCGGTAAGGGAGAGGTCCCCGGCAAGGGACGGAACCAGTGAGCCTTCGGTGGCGGAGCCCATGGTCACAGTGCCCAGCACAGGTAACCCTCCTTGTTGGAAATTTTCCCTTGGGTTCTTCTTCTGATTTTCTTTTTGGATATTTGCTTGACTTTTCCTTCCTCTTCCTGTCTTCAGATCCCCCTCCCACAGATCCGATGGAGACTGAGGCCACCGGCGAGGAGGACGCACGCGGCAACAACGAAGATGTCGCCGCCGCCAAGGAAGAGGCCGACACTGACGATCCCGCCGGCGAAGAGGCCGCCAAGGCTGCTGGTGCAGGAGCTGGCGAGGGGTCCGGCGATCGCACTGACGACCCCGAGGGCGCAGGAGCGCAAGGCGCTACACCGACCGCCGACCCCTCCGCCGCTGATGCAAAGACTGGCTCCGAAGAGCTCCACCCGCCGCCTTCTTGAAGGCCGGGCGAGGGTGTCTTCATCCATCTTCCCCAGGCGCCGAGCTCTAGGGCGCCGATCGAGGGAGAGTCTTGACGGAGAGGTGCTCGCCCGCCGGGCTGTCGATGGTCGACGCACCAAGCAGCAGCAGGGCGAAGTCCGAGGAGGAGCAATCGCCCGAAACTGGTGTCGCTCTACCGCTACCGCAAGCTTAAACTGAGTCCCGGAAGCGCTTGTCGCGCAGTGAGGAGCCATATAGAAGCATGCGTAAGAGCTCAGAGCCGCAAATCAAGAGGCCCTCCGTCCATTCTTGGAGAGGGCGCTGCTTGTCGAGGCGCGGAAGGCCTTTATCCTTGAGAAGGCAGAAGCTGAGGAGCAGCAGAGGCTTGCCACTGAGGAGATGTGCACCCGGGAAGGTGAACTGACGCAGCAGAAAGTCAATCTGGACAACTACGAGGAGGAGCTCGCCGCACGCGAGCAATCACTTGGCGGGGCGCTCAAGGAGGCGAAGGATGCTGCCGCGGCTGCCGAGGCCGCCAAGAAGGAGTTAGAGGTAAAGGTGACGCAGCTGGAGGCTGATATGAAAGGGAAGAATGAAGAGCTTGCCGCACTCCAGCGCGAACGCGAGAAGGACGCTCTTGCTCATGGCGATCTGCAAGTTCAACTCGCCGACAAGGTCAGGGAACTGAACGCTGTCAAGGATTCAAATGCTGATCTGGAGCTGAAGCTGGCCACACTGACGGAGACGCTGGACGGTGCCAAGAGGCGGGAAGATGACTTGAAGAAAGAGATCAAGGGCAACGAGGAGCTGCTGACGAGGGCCGCTGAGACTCAAAACACCTTCAGGGCCACGGTGGAGCTCTGGACGGAGGGCCTCGTCAACATCGCTGCAACCATCGACGAGGAGTTGGCGCAACTGGACTTGGCGGGCTTCGGGTACTCCACTGACGAGAATCTCCAGCCCAGCTCCAAGCTTACTCTGTTCTTCAAGGGTGTGGTGACGGCTCTCCAGCAACTCCGGGAAAGGATCCCAAAGCAGCTGGCTGATGAGTCGTGCGCCATCTGTGCCAGAGTCTTGGAGAAGGTGTTGGTGAAGGTGCTTTTCCGCAATCCGACCCTCAACCTCACCAATGTTCTCAAGAAGCTGCCGGCGGGTGCTGATCTTGCAGAGCTGAAAGCCCCTGTCGCACCCATTGTGGACAAGGTGAATGAAGTCAGAAGAGTCGACGGCGATCGTGTAGACTAGGCCGCCCTTTCCCTCCTTTTTCTTGCCGCTGCTAGACATGTCATAGGAACAATCCATTAGAGCACGGCAAGTTATTTATTGTAATATAACTTTACCCTGGGTAGTATTTGCTATGTTATTTCCTTTACTTGATTCCCTTCCTTGTATGTTTTTACCCTATGCTTTTAGGGAACTTGCAGTAGCAGTAGCACTCTTGCCGCGAGCGCCGAAAAGTGAACATTAGCAGCTCTGTCGGCGATGTCGCCTCCGCAAGAAACCTTGTCGGAACTAGTCGCAAAGACACTTACGCCATTGAGCGGACTCGAAACAAAGTAAGGGCTAACTAGCCACGAGTTGGTTCCTCCGCGCACAGTGTTTTCCATACAAAGCACGGTCGCTCAAGGAAGATAACTTAAGAGAATTTAAAACTGATTGTGCTCAAGCTTTGGCAACTTAGCTTTTCGTAAATGCCTCAAGGCCCCGGCAAGGCTATACTTCTTTGAACGACGCCTGGTCCACACCTTTATCCTCTCCTTCCCCCCGGTGAACTTGTGAGCGAAGGAACCTTCTTTTTGAGAAAAAGAAAGAAGAGAAAATAAAGATATGGAGCCTTAAGGCTCGTTATTGCTTACCGGGGGCAAGTGCTGCACAAAGTGTCAGATAATGCATGCAAAAATAAAGAAAGCATGAAATTCGACAACTTGTGCTGAGCATATGATCTTTATTTATGCACGGGATCTGTGCCCGGCTTTGTACAAAGGGTTACATGCATGTCAGGACCCCGACTCAATGTCACATCGATCTAGCCTGTAACACATCATATCACTTTGCGGCCTCACGCACGGTATCCCAACGGGTGTCGCCTTACCTTAGCCGGGACCGCTTATGCTTTTGGCACACGATATGAAAGTGTCGCTAGCATCCATATGAAAGGAGCCCGGCTGACATGACTAGTCGTAAACCCAAAGTGGCATAGTCTTACAGGACAGCATCCATGACCCAAAGATCGAACGTGTCGGTCATCGCTAGTAAGTTCCGGCTGTAGCACTGGCTAGCAGACTCGTAAACCGGGCAGAAGCGGCTAACAGACTCCGTACTAATGCGTGACATTTCCCGAAGGGATGTATACAGAACGAAGAAGGACACATGCCGGCCAGCCTAAGTGTTCCGAGCAAGAGTAAGCTACCATGGCTCAAGGAGACACTAGGAGACATTTCCGTAAGAGAGGCTACTAAAGATAAACAACTAGATAGTCGATCCCACACATACCAAGCATTTCAATAACATACACACAATATGCTCGATATGTGCAAATACAACATGGCATCACAACATGACTCTACGACTCAAGTATTTATTCATTAGGCTCCGAGGAGCGAGATATTACAAACAGGGGTCTCATGACCCAACATTCAGAGCATACAAATCAAAGCACAAGCGGAAGCTAACATGTCTGAGTACAGACAACTAGAAATGAAAAAGGCTAAAAAGCCTGACTATCTACTAGATCCTGCCGAGGGCACAAGACCATAGCTGAGGTATCAAGCTAAACGTCGAAGTCCACGCGGAACTACTATCAAGACCGAAGTCTCTCTGCAAAACGTAAAATAGGCAAACGTGAGTACAAATGTACCCAGCAAGACTTACATCAGAACTAACTACATATGCATCATTATCAACAGAAGGGGATGGTGGGGTTTAACCGCAAGAAGCCGCCTTTGACTCGTGGCTATCCTGAACTACGATTGCAAGTAACTCTTTGGGGTGGCGCACACGAGTCCATATATTCACCATATCAATACACCACTATGGATCCGCCTCCGCCTTCCCACGAGAACGCTATCCATAGCACTCACGCTATCTTGCGATTTTAGAGTATCCACTTTCACTTGTCTATGAACCGATATAAGCAACCCGTAAGTCCTTTTCATGACACGGCTATTCAATAGATCATATTAACCCCGCAGGGTGTACTTCTTCACACACGCTCACCACTTACCGCCGCTTACACGACATGTACTGCAACCTTCAAGCGAAGCCCAACGTGGGTGTCGGCCACGACCTACCTAAACACTCAAGTCCCTAGTCCGTGTTTATCGCCTATTCGGTTCCATCCATGAGGAGATCCGCCGGGTTTCGCCACAGCCCCAAACGATGTGTACAGGTTCCGTGACACCAAACGGGCGCCTGGTTTATCTGCCACGTGCCTACCGTGATCACAGCCCACCCTTTACGGCCAAGGCAAGCACGGCCTCCAAAGATACTACAAACACCGTAAACTACTTGCAACTCCCGGACAGAGGACAAGGGTGATTAAGAAGCCGAGAGGGTCCATTGGTTTCGGCCCAATGCGTGGTAGTAGCTGAATCATGGATCACAAACACGTAACTCAGTTCCCGAGGACGGCTGCAATGAGACAACCCACCATGTACTCCTACATGGCCTCTCACCGCTACCTTTACCAAATCGTGTTCACACACTTAGCTCACACACGTGAGGACATGTTCACACACCTCCGATTCATCCTCGATGAATCGTACCGACTCAACTCTAAGCAATGAGTGTGCATGACAAACAAGCATGTATGAGTAGGCACAACAGGGCTCAAACAACTCCTACTCATGCTAGTGGGTTTCATCTATTTACTGTGGAATGACAGGTCATGCAATGGATAAGGGGTTCAGCTACCGCAGCAAGTAACAAATGATTCGTTGTTGTCCTAATGCAGTAAAAGAGAGCAGGAGCGAGAGTGGGATTTTATCGAATGAACAAGGGGTTTTGCTTGCCCGGCACTTCAAGATAACATTGAGTCTTCATCGGTGTCAACGATCACATCATCGTACAACGCTCACCGAGAGGGGACAGACAACGCAACAGAGAAGAAATACAATCAATGCAATGCACAATATGATGCATGCTCATGACATGGCAATATGAATGTGTTTTGGGCTAATGCAACTAGCAACAGATTAAATGAAGTTGGTTTGAATATAAGATTCAAATTCAAACTCCATATATGATTATTTAAATGCCCTTTATTTGTTTTGTCCAAAACAGAGGACAAACATTGTTCAAACATGCATGAAAATGGTACAGATGGATTCCTTGAATTTTTCTGATAATTTTTCATATATAAATTATTTCAATCTGAGCTACGGTTGAATTTCTATGAATTTTTGAAGTTTAAATCATTTTCTGGAATTTCCTGAATTATTTTAAATCCAGAAAATGGTTAACCGCGTCAGCATGACGTCATGATGACGTCATCAGGTCAACGGCGCGACCCAGGTCAAACTGACCGGTCGGGCCCATCGTCATGATGAGGGGCTAATCCGCGCTGACTCGCTTTGACTTCATTCGGGCCCACCGCTGGTTGTGAGGTGGTTAGCCAGCGCGATTAGCGCTAATGGTGGTGCTACGTCGCGACGCCGAATGTGGCCGGCGGCGACCATCCAACAAGGGCGGAGGCGCTACGGAATCGTCTTACGGTGTCGGCTGGGCATGCGGCTTGGTTTCACGGCGAAGCCGGATGTGCCGTGATCCAGCGGTGCGTGGTCGGGTCCGGAGGTCGGTAGCGACGGCGACGACGGCAGTGCGCGGCGCCGGAGCTCGGCAAGCTCGGCAACAACGCTGTGGTGCACGGAGGACTAGCTGATGGTGGCGCGGTTCCTCGGGAACATATCGAGCACGCTATGCGGTGCTCAGACGCGAACGGTTGGGTTTCTAGCCACGGCGACCTCGTGGCCGGGCGGCGATGAGCTCTCGCTCGACGGAGCCCGCGTTAGAGGAAGAAATCGGCATCGGGGAGAGGGAGGTTCGTTGCGGAGGCTCACAGCGAGTCGAACGAGCGCGAGGGCGAGGTCGGGGACGCCCGGTAGCTCCCGAATCGACGGCGAGGATCCACGGTGGCCGGCGGTGGAAACGGCGATGCTGGCGACGTTGTGGTGCGTCCGCGCCCCTGCTGGTCGCCCAGAGGCGAGGCGACGGTGGCGGGGTTGACGGGCACGATGGTTGCTCGAGGGACGGCCGGGGAGCGCGGTGGTTCACGGCGACGCTTCCATGGCCGCGTCGACCGTCACGGGAGAGAGCGAGGGAGAGGAGGGAATGGACGCGAGAGAGGGAGGGGCTCGGGGAAGTGCGTGGCGCCTCCGTGGCGCAGTCAGACGAGGGAGGCAAGCAGAGGTGGCGGAGGACGGGGCAGCATGTCGCTCAAGGCGGGCACACACCGCTTCGGGCGAGGGAGGAAGACGACGGAGGGGCTGCGGTGGTGGGTCACGACCGGCCAGCTCCTGTAAGTGGTCGGGCTTCCAAGTGATGCACAGTAAACTCTCTCTCTCTCTCTCTATTTTCCTTTCTCGCTTTTCTATTTTTTTCAGTCTTTAGGGCTTTATTTAAAATACCAAAACGCTTTCAAAAATCCTGAAAATAATGGTGGGCCTGCTTTGGAATATTCCCAACAGCCCTCACTTGTTCAGAATTAATTGAGCATTTAAAATATTATATAGCATTTAAATGCCCAATTGCAAATAGCATATGATTTAATTCAAGGGCCAATATGTCATGGAAAAATGTGCAACACCTCTGGTTATGGTTCTACCATTTTTCCAGAAATGATGAACATTTTTTTAAAGCCATTTGGAAATCACTGAAAATATTTTAGTTGAACCTAGTGAATTCCTTTGATGCTAGGGTTTGATCAATCCCCATTTCAATCAGGTCAACGGCGCGACCCAGGTCAAACTGACCGGTCGGGCCCACTGGTCAGTGACAGAGGGGCTAATCCCGCGTTGACTCGTGCTTTGACTCGCTGCTGGGCCCACTGTCAGTGGTTGTGAGGTGGTTAGCTAGCAGTGATTAGCGCTAATGGTGGTGCCACGTCAGCACGCCGGAATGTGGCCGGCGGCGACCATCCAACAAGGGCGGAGGCGCCGCCGAATCGTACTACGGTGTCGGCTGGGCATGTGGCTTGGTTTCACGGCGAAGCCGATGTGTGCCGCATCCAGGTGCAGTGGCTGGGTCCGGGAGGCTGGTAGCGACGGCGACGACGGCAGAAGTGCGGCGGCGGAGCTTCGGGCAAGCTCGCAACGACGCTGTGGTGCACGGAGGACTAGCTGATGGTGGCGCGGTTCTCGGGAACATATCGAGCACGCTATGGTGCTCAGACGCGAACGGTTGTGGTTTCAGCCATGGCGACCTCGTGGCCGGGCGGCGATGAGCTCTCGCTCGACGGAGCCCGCGGTTAGAGGAAGAAATCGCATCGGGAGAGGGAGGTTCGCTATGGAGGCTCACAACGAGTCGAACGAGCGCGAGGGCGAGGTCGGGACGCCCGTAGCTCCCTAATCGACGGCGAGGATCCACGGTGGCCGGCGGTGGAAACGGCGATGCTGGCGACGTTGTGGTGCGTCCGGCGTCCTGCGGGTCGTCCAGGAGGCGTAGGCGACGGTGGCGGGGTTGACGGGCACGATGGTTGCTCGAGGGACGGCCGGGGAGCGCGGTGGTTCACGGCGGCGCTTCCATGGCCGCGTCGGCCGTCACGGGAGAGAGCGAGGGAGAGGAGGGAATGGACGCGAGAGAGAGGGAGGGGGCCCGGGGGGGAAGTGCGTGGCGTCTCCGTGGCGCAGGTTACGACGAGGGAGGCAAGCAGGAGGTGGCGGGAGGACGTGGCATGCGCTCGCCAAGGCGGGCACGCACCTGCTTCGGGCGAGGGAGGAAGACGACGAGGGCTGCGGTGGTGGGCTGGGCCGACTGGGCCAGCTCTAGGTAAGTGGCTGGGCTTCCAAGTGGGCTGCACAGGTAAACTCTCTCTCTCTCTATTTTCCTTTCTGTTTTCTATTTTTTTCAGTCTTTAGGGCTTTATTTAAAATACCAAAACGTTTTCAAAAATCCTGAAAATAATGGTGGGCTCTGCTTGGAATATTCCCAACAGCCCTCACTTGTTCAGAATTAATTGAGCATTTAAAATATTATATAACATTTAAATGCCCAATTGCAAATAGCATATGATTTAATTCAAGGCCAATATGTCATGGAAAATGTGCAACACCTCTGGTTATGGTTCTACCATTTTTCCAGAAATGATGAACATTTTTTTAAAGCCATTTGGAAATCACTGAAAATATTTTAGTTGAACCTAGTGAATTCCTTTGATGCTAGGGTTTGATCAATCCCCATTTCAAATTTCATAAAATTTAAACATGATGCATGGGTGATAAAACAAAGACAAGCAAGGCCTGAACTGGGGATGTGACAGCTCACCCCCACTAAACAAGAATCTCGTCCCGAGATTCGAGCGTAGGGTAAGAAGACACAGGGACACGAGCTAACACGATCTTCACGATCCAGGTTGCACTTCATAAGAACGTTGATTCGATCACCATCTTGTTTCGATGTCTTGCTTCAGGAACTCTTACCAACATGACAACGAGAAGGAAAAGAAACTCTAGAAGGGTCGATCTTTTCGAAGATCAACAACTTAGGATCAACTCACGGGGTGAGTTATAAAAATATCTCTCGAGCGATTGTTTGGAGGGAGGGGGGTTCGGTAGATTGGCATACTCGGACTAATATGGATGATGTGGATTACCTTGTTGAAGACAACGCAAGGATGATCTTTAGTAGCTGGGGAGAAGCTCAACAGCAGAGAGTGATTCCACTATTGGAGTGGTTATAGCATAACCGAAAAGACTAGGAACAATTCCAATTAGTGCCGGTGATAATACATAGTGCTTGTGCGTGCTCTCAAGAATTTGAGCATTTCCATATTCATCAAGGTTTTACCAACATCCGCGTCAAGGGTGCTGACAACACAACATACTACCATGATGAATAGCGATGGACAATGCAGATGCAAAGGAAGATAACACCTTCTCAGATTTCACCTTAGCGGGGCCAAGGAACAAAATCTGGATGATCGACCGAGAGACATTTAGCACTCCGCTTCTAATGTTCTCCTTGATGTACCAGCGTATCCCATTCATTGAGATGGTCTGGCATCTAGAACATCAAGTAAAGGTTGGACTTCGGAAACACAAAATTCATAAGGCACAACTAGGGAGTAAATCCTACGAAGTCCTTATGGGGAGGTGGCCAACTTCTTCAATCAAGATACTACAATAATAGGTCTTCCTACTGGGTGTGTTGGCACACTTACATTCTCTTTACCGGGTTACGTAGAGACCAATATTATAGTTCTTGGGAGATGTACCAACCATCATCTCTGCCGAGATTCAGATCTGGTTGGTGTCGAATAGTCCGCACTCATCGAGTCTAGAAAGAAAAATGAAAGTTTGCAACACAAATCGACGAGATGACGCTATAGATTCTCGAAATGAACTACGATAGCAAGCTCCAAAACATGAGCTGGTTCTGCTACAAACCTGTGAACACGCTGCCCAAGACAAGCATGACCACGTAGTAGTCTTATAATAAAACACTAGCGAGTTCAGGAGGGAAACCATCATCGAGGATATCGGAGTCCTTACATAAGTCTAGCTCTTAAGAAGAAACTTCTTCTCCTTGAACAAATCAATCAGTGGCTTGGTGTGCTAGGAATACATATAGAATGAAGGTTGCAAGTCTTCGAACCACAGAATACTTCGCACGTATGCATGACTGATTTGGGACGAATCCAAAGGAAGCAACTTGACTTTCTCGAATCCACGGCGGCAACTTGCATCGAATGCACATGAACTAGAGGAAGTCACTTCTTACATCCGAACATATGCTTCATGAGCTAGCATGAACAAATGCTTTTAAAAAAATTTCCAACACTAGCTTAATGTTCAACAAAATTATGGAGAAGACAAGGATGTTGTCGATGGGCTCAACAACAATTCATCCAGATTCCCATGGACATGGAATTCCATAACTATGTGAACAAGGTGATAGTATTGGTCAGACCCAAAAGATATAATGGTGTATGCTCGAGGAAAATCCACGAGTAAGACAACATTACTTAACATCGTTATTCCGATTTGATTTGAGAATAGCCCATACTCAAATCAAAATTTTGGCAAGATAATAAGTCCAACAACTGATCACGAGGACCAATCAATGAAGATATTACCTTTCTTCATTAAACACACACAAAGAGATATCCCTTAACATGAGCTAAGTCAGACAAGCTTTTATCTTCCAACTCTCCAAGTTGTTGTTTAGCTTGACCAAACAGCTCAGGGGTATCCAACACGGATTCTTGGAGAAGGGGTGGTTTCGAAAACCAACTTGATCACGAGCTCAACGTAGCGGTCGGGTGACATCCTGGTGATACCTCCGAGAAGATATTCGGAAAATCACGGACCACCGATATGTTACTAAGCTCGAGAACAATCTTGCTTTTCAGGGCAAGACGATATGACCAACTGAGCGAGGACTTAACAAAATCCTAACTCATCAATCGAAGAGTGCACCGGGAACAAGGACTAGGTAGCACAATCAGTCTTAGAATGATGATTCAAGAACCAACACGCTAAGAATGAAATTATTGTCCTTTAACTACCAAGCAACAGAGTTACTAGGAGTATTGATTTCACACATCATGGTTCACTTGTCGGCATTCCGGTTACAATAACACGGAAACCGAGGAATAAACAATGATGGCAAGAAGTATCACTGTATCAAGAGTTCATAGGATGGTGTGCAATTCCCATGACATTCTTGATATAAAGATGGTAATACTCCAAGGTAGAGCAGAGCAAAAGCTAGATTAGCAATTTGATCTGCAGAGTACAACTGCTTTGACCCAATCCTAGAAATGGACAAGGTACTGGAGTTTGTTTCTCCTAGTCATTCTGGAATAGAATAGCTTGACGGACCACAAGAATAATAAGCATCGATGAACTCGAGTGCACAACTACTCTTGACTATCAATTGATAGACGAGGGTCAGAATGCAACTAAAGGGAACAACTCAAGAAACATATAATTTTCTGAGTTGTGGATGCACAGATTAGTATGTCGAGCGAAGCTCAACTTTTCTTCCGGATAACCCATGCAGAAAGGTGGAACTGGCAGAGTCACAACATAGAATCGATAATTCATCGAGAGCACTTTTGTTGTGATCTTTTAGTTCAACGAGGAACTGCTGCCATAAGTAGTTCATGGTATTTGGAAGAATGATATACCACGAAGCTCGAGGACTATCGCAAAGGTTACTAATTACCTAAAGGAACTAGCAAACACTATCAACATGAGGTAAGTAGGGTGAATCTTGGGTCAAGAACCCAGGAGTAGAATACCTTCTACTAAGTAGCATCACGGATGCTTTCGAGAATGAAGGCTTAATCTTCACATCGATACAAATCATGGCTAGATTACTAGATGATCCCCTAAGACACCTAGGGTCATAATAATAATTCCAACATATATGTCGAGGCGATAGAATACCTCAACTCACCGATTAGTGTGGTTAATCTGGCCCAAAGGAACATCGGAACGGGAGGAAGGGATTTTGCAAATGCTTCAGACTATTTAGGAACCTGGGATGACTCGGACAGCATAACGGCTGTAAATGCTCAAAAGTTTGAAGACATACAACAAAAATGGTGGCATAACCACTTAATATCACAATGTCAAGGTTCTGAGACCAGCTATGAACATATGGAAGTAGTAAAAATTGAACTGAGATTTGAAACTAACAATTCTATAAGTCTATGGATTAGTAACACGTCATCCTGATAGATAGATGAGAAGGCCTAGTTCTTAATCCCCGTAGAAGAGAAGAGGATGACTCAGATCAGAAGGCCATGAGGTATAAGGAGTAAAAAGAGCCTTACTTTCCCATCCCACAATCAATTCCCTTACATATAACTAAAGCATTTCTAGACTCAACTTCGACCAGTTTGGCTTGGTAATCCTACAGGCAGTCAAGCTCTGATACCAAAGCTGTCAGGACCCCGACTCAATGTCACATCGATCTAGCCTGTAACACATCATATCACTTTGCGGCCTCACGCACGGTATCCCAACGGGTGTCGCCTTACCTTAGCCCGGGCTCCTTTCATATGGATGCTAGCGACACTTTCATATACGTGTGCCAAAAGGCGTAAACGGTCCCGGCTAAGGTAAGGCGACACCGTTGGGATACCGTATGTGAGGCCGCAAAGTGATATGATGTGTTACTGTGCTAGATCGATGTGACATTGAGTCGGGTCCCGATAATGCAACAATGACAAGGCTTGTACAAAAGGTGGTTGTCGAGCAATGAAGTTCCGAAGAACCGCGCTTTATGGGTAAACTTACGAAGATGATCTATGTTCCGTGAGTTGCTCACCGGAAAGCCATCTTCGGTCTCAAGGCGTAGAGCGCCCGAGCCTAGTGACTCGTTTCACCCGATAAGGGCATTCCCACTTCAAGGCCAACTTGTTGGAATTCTTGGCTGATTGAACGCGCCAAGAACAAGGTCGCCTTCCTCGACAAGCTTCGCATTAACTTTGGCGGCTATGGTAGCGACGCAAAGCTTGCTGGTAGCGAGCAGTTCAGACAAGAGAGCTCAAGACGATCTTCCTCAAGGAGCAGCGTCATCCTCGCCGCAGCTGCTCTTGCTCAAGCTCATCATAAGCGAGCACTCGAGGCGATCCGTATACGAAGTTCCGTGGGGAGAACCGCCTCTCCCGTGAGACAAGAGCAAAAGGTGTCCGCCGCTGGCTCGATTTGCGCGTCCCCGACGACCAAAGAACCACCGCAGCTCCTCGATCCAATTTCTTCCGCACTTGTGCAGCCTATCGAAAAGTTCGGTCTTGAGCGCGCAAGAGCACTTCAGCGTTGCCCTCTCCGCTGACCGCTGCTTCTCGGGTGAGCAATGGGAAGCGCAGATCTTGGCGCCAAGATCTTGGACGCATCGCATGAAGGTGCGGCTCTGAATTGTGTGCCATTGTCGGTGATGATCCCGTTAGGGACTCAAACGGCAAACAATTGACTGAAGAACTTGATCGCCGACCGTTGTCACCTTCCTCATTACTTCCACCTCCGCCACTTTGTGAACTTGTCGATCGCCACGCATAAGTACTCAAAGCCCCGACAGCTCGGGAAAGGGGCCGAGGATGTCGAGCCCCTGCATCAAAATGGCCAGGATAAAGGGATCGTTTGGAGAGCTTGAGCTGGTTGATGCATCTGTTTGGAGTGGAACTGGCACGCTTCACACTTGTTTACTTGTGCAGTTGCATCCTGGAGGGCTGTCGGCCAAAAGAAACCTTGCCGGAAGGCTTTGCCGGCAAGGGCTGTTGCGCCGATGTGGTGACCACATATGCCTCCATGTATCTCCGCCAACAGCTCTTATCCTTCTTCCCGAGAAATACACTTCAATTTCACTCCGTTGAATCTTCTTCTGTACAGCTTGTCGTCGACAAACTGGTACATACTCGATTGCCGGGCTACTCTCTCCGCTTCTTCTTGCTCTTCGGGAAGTTCTCCTGTTTGAAGGAAATGGACGATCTGCTGTGCCCATGCCGGAGCTTGTGGCTCGACGACAAGGACTAAAGGCGCAAATGCTGCTGCGGGAACATCTGCTTCCACGGCAAGAATCTGTGGCTCAGCCGAAGCGTGATGTTCCCCGGCCAGATTGCCGGAGCAAAACTTGTCGGGGGTGTCTGCTTCAACGAAACAAGCCCTAGGGCTTGTCGGAGCTGACTGCCCCTCAGCATTCTTTGTGTTGATCTTGGGGACCTTCTTGGCGGCGGCTTCGGGGAGCTCAGCCGGAAAGTAGTCACCAGAAATCGACTTCCTCTTCTTGTTCTGTCCGGTTGATGGTGTTACAGATGGTTGAGTCAGCTTGAGCACAAAGATCCCTGGTTCCACAGGCAACTTAAGTGCGGTGCATTTTGACAGGCCATCTGCAATGTCGTTCTGAGCTCTCGGAACATGTTCCATCTGCAGGCCGTCAAAATGCTCTTCTAACTCGCTCACTTCATCGATGTATGCTTCCATCAACGGACTCTGATAATCTTTATTCACTTGTCGGACGACAAGCTACGAGTCACCCCTGACAATGAGCTTATTAATCCCAAGGTCTGCAGAGATCCTGAGTCCGCAAGCAAGCCTTCATACTCTGCAGTATTGTTTGTTGCTTGCTCCTTGGGAAAGTGCATCTGGATCACGTACTTGAGGTGCTCTCCGGTGGGTGCGACAAGTAACACGCCCGCACCGGCGCCTTGCAGTGAAAGGGCACCATCAAAGTACATGATCCATTCTTTGCTTACCTCCTTGACGGGGATGCTCGTCTCCGGAATTTCTTCATCAGGTGTTGGCGTCCACTCTGCTATGAATTCTGCCAACGCTCGGCTTTGGATAGTTGAAGTACTTTCAAACTTGAGGCCAAAGCTTGACATTTCCAGTGCCCACTCAACAATCCTGCCTGTTGCTTCTGGATTCTGCAATATCCTCTTCAACGGAAAGCGAGTGACAACTGTGATCTCATGTGCTTGAAAGTAATGGCGCAACCTCCTCGAGGCCATGAGAAGGCCGAACAGCAACTTCTGCACCCTAGAGTACCTTGATCTAGCCCCCTGCAGAAGGGAACTGACAAAATAAACTGGGCGCTGCACCATCTTCTTTTGTTTCTCTTCCTGTGGCTGCACAGACCCATCCTTGTCGGGACCAGAGCTTGTCGGGGAAGCCCCCTGCTTGTCGCTGGACTCGCTTGCCGCGGTCGCTGGATCATCATCTGCCTCCCTTTCTGCTACTAACGCAGCACTAACCACTTGATTGGTTGCCGCTAGATACAGCAGCAACTTCTCTTGTGGCTTAGGTGCGACAAGTATTGAAGTGGAGGACAGGTCTCTCTTCAAGTCCTGTAGTGCAGCCTCCGCTTCCGAAGTCCATTTCATTGGACCTGCTTTTTTCAAAATTTTGAAAATGGCGTATGCGCCAGCAGAACTTAGAGATGAACCTACTAAGAGCAGCAACGCAGCCGGCAAGTCTTCGCACATCCTTGACGCGCTTCGGTGCTTCGATCTGCTCAATGGCCTTGATCTTGTCGGGATTGGCATCAATCCCCCTCTGGGACACAAAGAACCCGAGGAGCTTGCCGGAAGGCACTCCAAACACGCACTTCTCGGGGTTCAACTTGAGATTGATCTTGCACAGATTTGCAAATGTCTCATCCAAATCTTGGATCAAAGTTTCTTTATCCTTGCTCTTGACCACTATGTCATCCATATATGCTTCTACATTCCTGTGCAGCTGTGGCTCAAAAGCATGACTGACTACTTTTGCAAACGTTGAACCAGCATTCTTTAGTCCGAAAGGCATTCGTACAAAGCAAGACGTGCCACATGGAGTAATGAATGCGGTTTTCTTCATCCTCTTCCGCCATGAAGATCCGATGATATCCCGAGTATGCATCAAGAAATGAAAGCAAATCACATCCGCCGTGGAATCGGCTAACTGGTCAATGCGCCGCAAGGGAAATGGATCCTGGGACAAGCTTTATTAACATCGGTGAAGTCGATACAAAGCCTCCACTTCCGTTAAGCTTTGGCGCACGACTCATTGGATTACTAACCACGCTGGATGGAGTACTCCTCGAACAAGGCCTACTGCTTCCAACTTCTTTATCTCTTCTGCAATGAACTCTTGGCGTTCCACCGCTTGCTTCCTAACTCTCTGCTTGACGGGCCGCACGTGAGGACAAACGGCAAGGTGGTGCTCAATTACTTTCCTGGGAACCCCGGGGATGTCAGATGGTTGCCATGCAAACACATCAACATTCGCCCGCAGGAAAGCAACGAGCGCGCTTTCCTATTTAGGGTCAAGCGTGGCACTGATGGTGAAGGTAACACCAGTGTCGTCCTCCTTGGCGGCTACTTTCTTGGTCTCTGGTGAAACTGTCTTCGCCTTCTTGCACTTGCCGGTGGAGCTCGATGGTGTGTCCTCGACGGTAGCGCAGCACTCCGAAGAGGTGCGCTTGCCGGAGTGGGCATCAGAGCTGCTCTTGCCAGACTTGGTTTTCTTCTTCCCCCCGGGAGCTTCAGCGGCAAGTGGTTTGCATTCTGCTGCGGCTGCTGCTTCCCGGTAGATCTTGTCGGTACAGATAAGTGCATCTTTCTTGTCGCCGGGGACAGAAATGACACTTATCGGACCGGGCAGCTTGAGCACATTGTAGGCGTAGTGTGAGGCTGACATGAACTTGGCAAGCGCTGGACGGCCGAGTATCCCATTGTAGGGTAATGGGAAATCAGCAACATCAAAGTTGACCTTCTCTGTCCTGAAGTTCAGCTCGCTGCCAAATGTCACTGGCAGTGTGATCTTCCCCTTCGGCTTGCTCCTTCCCGGTTGATTCCTTGGAAAGTGCCGGTCTCTTCGAGCTCACTGTCGGGGATCTGGAGCTTCTTAAGCACCGCGGAAGAGATCAGATTCAAGCCGGCCCCGCCGTCAACCAGCAGCTTTGTAACCTTGAGGTTGCGGATGGTTGGCGAAACCAACATCGGCAAGCACCCGACCGTAGTTATGCGATCAGGGTGATCCTCAACATCAAAGATGATGGGCGTGCTGGACCACTTCAGGGGCTTGCGCGACTCAACTGACGGTTCCGCTGCATTTACTTCCCGCAACCACTGTTTGAGCTGGCGGTGCGAGGTATGCAGAGAAGCACCACCGTCGACGCACAAAACCTCTGTCGCTTTCTGAAACTCCTGCTCATCGGTCTCATCCTCATCCATCTCATCATCTTCGTCTTCGTCTTCATCCTCGTCGCCGCTGGGAGGCCTATCTCCTTGCCGCTGCTTAGCCTTGCCGTGGCGCCCTCCCCGGGCAGGACGCTTGCCGATCCTCCTCCACCTTCTTGGGCTTTCTCCTTGTCGCGGCGCCAGATTTCAATTTTCGCAGCTCAACGAGCTTTTCAACCTTCTTGCATGTCCGAGATCATGGCCCTTGGTGCGGTGGATCTTGCAGTACTGCTTGCCGGAGCCGTCCTGCTTGTCGGTGGCCACCACAGCCTCGTCGGAGTCACCAGCTTTGGCCTTCTCGGTGCCGCCTCCGTTGCCGGACTGCTCAACAACTAGCACATCCTTAGCTTTCCTCTTTCTGTTATTCCGCCTCCGGTTCTTCTTTTCCGAGGCGGCGTCCTCACTGTCAGATCCTTCTACTCCTGCGGTCTCTCCAGGGAGTTTCCTTCCCTCTTTAGCACGTGCACACTTGTCGGCCAGAGCATATAGCTCGCTGACGTCTCTAATCTTGCACATCGCCATCTCCTCCCTCATCCTGCGATTGCGCACGTTCTGATGGAACGCGCTGATAACCGCGGCAGGGTGGACGTCTGGGATGTTGCGCTGCACCTGGTTGAATCTCTCGATGAACTTGCATTGGGCTCTCCTCCTTCCGGGCGCAGCAGATGAACATCGCTTCGCCATGGGCTTGTGGCCGCCTGTGAAGGCGTCGACAAACTGATGGCACAGATCCGCCCATGAAGGGATGGAGTTGTCCGACAAGTGCATGAGCCAAGATCTGACATTGGGCTTGAGCACCAACGGGAAGTAGTTGGCGAGGATTTTCTCGTCGCGCCCCCCGGCAGCCTGCACCGCGATGGTGTAGACGCTGAGGAATTCCGACGGATGTATCCTGCCATCATACTTCGGTACATCTGCTTGAAGTTCTTTGTCTCGAGCCGACTGGCTGCGCAGCTCACGAGTGAACGCAGGGCAACCTACCAGCGTCGGCAAGTCACCGTTCTCGGGCGCATGCATATCAACAGTGGGCCCAGCGCGCTGGTCTGACTGACGCCGCGCTTCTCTTTGACGCTCGATGCGAGTACGAGCATCTTCTTGTCGTCGTTCTTGGAGAACTTGGCGTTGATTGCGGCGAGCTCGCGGGTCCGACGATGCGGTGGAGTCGGTGTCGAGGTTAGCCCGGCGAGTCGGCGATCTTGGCCTTCGGGGCGGGGAGTGCACGGTGGTGGCACCCCCACCAGTCTTGTCGCCATCGGCTTGCGCCTGGGCGTCTTGCCGCGGCTTCGACGTGCTTGGTTGCCGGGGCTTGTCGCCGTTGGCGAAGCCGATGAGGCTCTGGATGGTGATCCTCCAGTCGTCGATCTTGTCCGGCGCCGGAGGGTAATCTAGTAGCAGTTGGGCTCGAGCCAACGCTTCTTCTGTGTTTTCGGCGGCGGGGGCAAACGGCGCGAGGAGCGGGATATGCTCAAACTTCTAACAGATGTTAGAAGGAGCAACATCTCGCCCAGTGACCGCAGCCAAGCCGCGCCAACATGTTGGCGTGTATGTTGGCCTTGAGCGTCCCGCGATCCGCCAGCTCGGCCTTGTTCTAACGCGAGCACGGTGCTAGGAGCACCATGAGGTTGTCGATCTCGCGCCTCCTGAGAGGGACGCGGTGCATGCACGGACGCCGAAGTTTGCGGGGCCTTGTCCTTGGATCTGGTGACGATGTGAGTCCCCCCGTCGGCGCCCGTTCCTCTGCCGGCTTCTACCCCACCGCCCGTTTGCTCCTGTGACGGTGGGATCGACGCAGACAGACCAACCACCTCCGAAGCCTTCTTCTTCGGCGGCATGTCGATGAAGGTGATGATGTAGCGCGTACGAACACCGGATCAGGTTCGCACAACCTCGACGCCCCCTACCTGGCGCGCCAAAGATGTCATGAGAAACGAGCACCTATGGGGCAGGGCCCCTTTCCGGTCCAGCAGGGAGCGGAGGGCGCACGAAGAGCAGATCGAGGCGAAGCACGCGAGGGATTTTACCCAGCTTCGGAGCTCTCCGGAGAGATAAAACTCCTACTGTTGCTTTGTGTTTCTATTCTGTTCTTGCTCGAGAGCGTGGGTATGTTGTAGTTTCGAATGAGTCCCCCCTTCTACGTGCGCATGGGCCTCCTTTTATAGGCTAAAGGGGTCACCGACAGGTGGCAACGCAGAGAGGGGTAAAAAAGTAAAAAGAGGGGTTGGTACAACCGCTATCGACAGTGCCCCCTACCTAACTCTAACGGCAGGGGACAAGGGCATTTAATACCCGTCCGGTCGCCCAAACAGTGCAGGAAACGACCATTAGGGGCGCCACCGATCGCCACGATGGCCTTCTCGTCATCTCCACTTGCCACCTCGCACCGCTTGGCTGCACAACCGTCCGCCACGTGCGCCAGGAACGATCCTGTGGCGACACGTCGTCGGATGCGCTGGAGCGTGGGCGCAGAGTGGCGGCTTCGCCGCGGTCATTGTCTTGTCGCACCCGCAAGCTTGTCGCTCGCCGGGTCTTGTCGGGACGCGCGGCGCGTCGCGGCAAGTCTCTTGAAATGCCTTAGTTGGCCTTCCCGGCAAGCTCCTCTTGCCGGGGCCTTGTCCTTCCCGGCAAGCTCCTCTTGCCGGGGCCTTGTCCTTCCCGGCAAGCTCCTCTTGCCGGGGCCTTGTCTTCTCAGTTAAAATACTTTGTTCTTGAATGGCACAAATAGGAATGGCGGAGGATCTTGGCGGACGCCCGGCAAGCCTTGCCGCGGGACGCTGCCGCTGCCCGTGCACAAGTTCGGGATACTAAGGTACCCCTACTTTAGTACACCGACACACTTCAAATACCATGGGCATAGGCGGCGGCATGGCTACGGTCCACAATGCGGCTTAACAACCCCAGGATCCGTATACCTCTACCCCCATTCTTTCTTTTAGGTCCCCATTCCTGGAGGCTCTCTTGATAGCCTGACTATCGGACCCATCACGGGATGGAAACACCAAGGAGGCAATGAGCTTTGGCATACAAGGGAATCCACAGGTGGTCTCTGATATCGATCGCTATACCTGTTTTACATACCCGCACGCAGCTCGCCTTTGGTCAGGACATGTCAAATAGTCCTATTTTCTTATCGCACCGCTTGTATACATACGCCTTGACGTATTATTCAAATAACAATGGAAAATAATGTTCAGCGCTAGCTTATTATTACATTTCTTTATCTTTTCCTTGACTGCTTATTTATTACAAATTGCACCCGTATATTCTGGTAAATTCAATCCGCCAGGGACTTCAGTGTACCCCATAACACGACAAGAGAAGTCCGAACACTTTTGACAGCGCGGCACCCCGAACTTATAGCATTATATGCATCAGCTCCGAATCATGTCTTGTGTCAATAGTTGGGTTTGCCAGGCTCCCATGTTTTGCTGCCTTATGTTCCGCTACATCAGCTAAGGTGGCAGAGGGAGAACTACTGTGATTGGGTCCCGGTTCTTCCGGATGAGCACCTCAGTAGAAAAAGCCGAAAACTGACTATCATGATGCGGCGAGAGCTGGTCACTGTTCGAGAGGTCTCAAATCCTTAAAGATTTTTCTGCTTCGGGCGAGGAATCGGCCTTGTCCAATTTAGGTGTGTATAGTGCCCCAAGTTCGGCCTTCCGAATAGCAGGGGCTACGCCAAAATTGAAAATTATAGACTTCTATGGCTAAGTGAGAGTGATAAAGCTGTATAGTCCGATTGCCTTGTTCGTTGCGCTAAACACCTCCTTAAAGGACCCAAAATTTGGATAAAGAGTGTTTAGGTTTATCCCGAACACCCCAGTACTAGTTACATGGGGGAAGAAGCCGACAACTGGCCAACTCTCAGATTTTATAAACGGCCAACAAGCATTATATAGCGCAAATGAACTCATTTTCATATTACAGGATCACATGAGTACATTCATTCAAATATTACATCCTTAGCACACTCCTCCACCACAAGGCGGGCGCCCTTCAGGACACTGTCATAATACTTTTCGGCGTGGCGGTGCTCCTTGCCCTTCGGCGGCCCCTCCGTCACCAGCTTCTCGGCATCCATCTTTGCCCAGTGCACTTTCGCACGGGCGAAGGCCCTGCGCGCACCTTCAATGCAGACTGACCGCTTTACGACTTCAAGCCGTGGGCAAGCATTTACAAGCCGCTTCACGAGGCCGAAGTAGCTGCTGGGCAAGGGCTCGACAGGCCACATCCGGACTATAAGGTCCTTCATGGCCAGTTCGGCTGCCTTGTGCAATTCAACCAGTTGCTTCAGCTGGTCACTCAAGGGCATCGGATGTTCGGTCCCAGTATATTGAGACCCAAAACAACTTCTCCGTCGAGCTCCCTTCTTCATCCCGGTAGAACTCCACGGCATCCGATATGCTACGCGTCAGATCTGTGAATGCTCCTGGAGAGCTTCGAATTTGGGTATGTAAAAGGAAAGTCTCCTTCACATGCTTGCTTTGCATAATTAATGCCTTACCCGCCGCTATCTTCTTGGCCGCCTGAATCTCCTGGAGGGCCCTTTGGGCTTCAGCAAGCTCGGACTCTCGCGTCTTAGGGTCACGCTCCAAGGACTCATATTTTTTGACGAAATCCTGGAGCTCTTGCTGGACCTCGTCGACCCGGGCCTCTTGCTTCTCGCGCTCGGTGCGCTCCTTGGCCGCTTTGTCCTCGGCCTCGGTTAGCGCCTTCTTAAGGGCCCCCACTTCGGTCGTGGCCCCTCTTAAAAAGTTCATGATGCTTCTATGAGCCGAAACCATTTTTTCTTTATCAATATACAGACAGGGTATTAGGTACCTTTGTTCTCCTCGAGCTGCCTCTTCACGAGGTCGAGCTCTCCTTCGGTCTGCTCCAGGTCCTGCTTCAGTCCGGAGACCTTCGCAGTGCGAGCGGCAGCAGCTAGCAGTGATGCTTGCTTATTCACATGGATATTTTCTGTTAGCCTCATGCAGATGTTATTTGATCGCCTGTTCGGCCTTTCTTTTCGAACGCCAAATAGAGTATCAGGGGCTACTGTCAATACTGTGATATTTTCTTATAATTTTATTACTTACCTCAAAGCCTGTTAGGAGGCTGGCGCAGGCTTCGGTCAATCCGCTTTTGGCGGACCGAACCTTCTCAATCACCATACTCATGAGAGTACGGTGTTCTTCATCAATGGAAGCGCCCTGAAGCGCTCCCAGCAAGTTGTCCGATGCCTCTGGATGGACAGAGGTCATCGGCACAGGCGGCTCGCCCCCCTTACTGAGAGGCTGCCTGCCTGAATTCGGAACCACTGAGGGTTCCGGCGCAGTATCCGGCTGGGAGACCGTCTTGTTGCGGCCCCCGTTATCAGAGTCCATGAGGGTCTTCCCTCCCATGTGCCCGGCGTCTGGGATTTCGCCCTGGGGCGTCTCCAGAACAATCTCCCCCTCGTCCGGTATCTTCTGAGATAACACCTCGGTGTCATCCGCGGGCTTGGGGGATGAGGCAGTCGGGAGTGAATCGATATTCATCGCTGACAGACCCAAAGACCCATCCGAGGAGTATACGTCGATATGGGCTTTGGCCGGACTGCACGAGCATGTGTGGCATGATAAGGAGCGATAAAGCAAAACATACCGGAAGTATTATAGTGTCCGAATACTTATGACTTCACCAGGTGCTTGTCCCTGGGCAACCACTCCTCGCCACTGTAGGCGGCCGTGGTGGAGGGGTCCGGAGGGAGGGTATTTCCCTTCTTGGACCCTTCAGCCTCCCCAGACGGGGCGGCCTTCCTTTTCTTCCCCCCCCCCCCCCGGTTGGGGGGGAGGGCTTTCCTCTTCCTCCTCCTCGTTTTCATTGGAGGAGCGCGCCTTGGTGTCTTCGGACAATGAGTCCGATACAACCTTGCGCCGGAGACATTTCCTGGTCCCCGTGGCCTTCTTCTTGGCCTTCTTCTTCGGCACCTCATAGGGTGCCGGAAACAGCATCTCCGTTAAGAGAGCCGTTGTTGGATCTTCAGGTAGTGGAGCTGGACAGTCAATCTGCTTCGCTACCCAGTCCTGCTCCGCTATCGCTACCCAGTCCTCCCACGAATATACTTGGGAAATAAACATCTTGCAAGATATAAAGAGCTTACCAGATTGGCGGGGCGCTTTGCGCTGAGTCCGCAATCCTCAGTTATGGGAGGAGGTACCTCGGCGGCCTTGAACAACACCTTCCAGACATCTTTGTGCATCATATCGAAGAGCTCTCTCAGCGTCTGGTGTTCGGCCGGGTCGAACTCCCACATATTGAAAGCCTGTCTTTAACACGGAAGGATCTGGCAGAAGAGCATGACCTGGACCACGTTGATAAGCTTGATTTTCTTGCTTATCATATTTTTGATATAGGTCTGGAGTCTGGTCAGCTCCACTGATGAGCCCCAGGCTAAGCCCTTCTCTTTCCAGGAGGTGAGCCGCATGGGGATGCCGAATCAAAATTTGGGGGCCGCTGCCCAGTTGGTGTCGCGCGGCTCGGTGATGTAGAACCACCCCGATTGCCACCCCTTCATGGTGTCCACATAGGAGCCTTCGGGCCAGGTGACATTGGGCATCTTGCCCACCATGGCGCCTCCGCACTCCGCTTGCTGGCCGACCACCACCTTTGGCTTCACGTTGATGGTCTTTAGCCATAGGCCGAAGTGGGGCGTAATGCGGAGGAAGGCCTCGCACATGACGGTAAACACCGAGATGTTGAGGATGAAATTGGGGGCCAGATCATGGAAGTCCAGCCCGTAGTAAAACATGAGCCGGCAGACAAATGGGTGGAGGGGGAATCCCACTCTGGGGACAAAGTGAGAGAGAAATACTACCCTCTCCTAAGGCTTCGGGATCGGAATAATCTGCCCTTCGCTAGGGAGCCGGTGCGCAATGTCTGCGGCCAGGTATCCGGCTTCCCGAAGCTTCGTGATGTCCTCCTCCTTAACAGAGGAGGCCATCCACTTGCCTCCCGCTCCGTACATGCTTGGAATGACTTTGCGGAGAAGGAGAAAGATTGGGCGCTAGAGCTCGAGCAAGGGGGAATGGATGAGCAGAGAAAGAAGAAGGTGTGGGTGGAGAAAGGTGAATCCTTATCTCTTTATAAAGGCGGTAGAAACCATGCACCTCCCCACTTGCCCTGTAAACTTGCTTATTCCCCAAGCGTCGTGTTCATGGCGCGGTTGGGCTACCCACACCCGTATTGATGAGAATCCCATGATAAGGGGACACGATCTCTGCTTCGACAAGACGTGCCAAGGAAACCGCCTCGCAATATGTGCAGCAGCTGGTTGACAAAAACGGTTCGAATAATGACCGGGCCATGGCATGATGTCAAGCTGTGAAAAGTTGTCTGCAGATTAGATTTGTGGAATATTTTACTCTCTACCGTGGTATGTAGAATTTGTTTTGCAGAGCCGGACACGATCCTTGTGTTCAAAATCTTCTATGAAGTATTCGGAGAAGGAACCCGCCTTGCAATGCCGAAGACAATCTGCGCGCCAAACTCATCATCATTGAAGCCTGATTCAGGGGCTACTGAGGGAGTCCTAGATTAAGGGGTCCTCGGATAGCCGGACTATGTACTTGTGTCGAACTGTTGGACTATGAAGATACAAGATTGAAGACTTCGTCCTGTGTCCGAGTGGGACTCTCCTTTGCGTGGAAGGTAAGCTTGGCTATTCGGATATGTAAATTTCCTTCTCTGTAACAGAGTCTGTGTAACCCTAGCCCCCTCCGGTGTCTATATAAACCGAAGGGTTTAGTCCATAGGACAACAACAATCATAATCATATGCTAGCATCTAGGGTTTAGCCTCTATGATCTCGTAGTAGATCAACTCTTTTAATACTCATATCATCAAGATCAATCAAGCAGGAAGTAGGGTATTACCTCCATCGAGAGGGCCCGAACCTGGGTAAACATTGTGTCCCCCGCCTCCTGTTACCATTAGCCTTAGACGCACAGTTCGGGACCCCCTACCCGAGATCCGCCGGTTTTGACACCGACACCCGCATCGCACCTTATCTCTATTAGTTCATTACTAGGGGTAAAATGATCTTTTAGTATGTCATTTAATAACCTCTAGTCCATGTTTAGTCCCTGGAACCAAACAGGTAGGGACTAGGGACTTTTTAGTTGGGACTAAAAAAAGTCCTAGGACTTTTTAAACAAACAGGGCTTTAGATTAATAACAGCTAAAGTGTTGTACGGGACAGTGGACGTGTCGGTGTACTAAAGTAGGGTTACCTTAGTACCCCGAACCTGGGCACGGACAGTTGCAGCACACCACGGCAAGGCTTGCCGGGCGTCCGCCAAGATCCGCCGCCAAAACCCTTCGTCACTCTTATTCTACTGCCATTCAAGAACAAAGTGTCAACCAAGTAGACAAAGCCCCGGCAAGAGGAGCTTGCCGGGAAGAACAAGGCCCCGGCAAGATGCCGGGAAGGCCAACCAAGGCGCTTCCAGAAGACTTGCCGCGGCGCCTGGCGTCCGGCAGCACGGCGGCACGGCAAGCTTGCCGGCGCAACAAGAGAAGGGCCGCGGCAAGGCACTTGCCGCGGCAAGGCTGCCACCCTGCACCCAAGCTCCAGCGCATCCAACGATGTGTCACCCCAGGGCCATCCCAGGAGCACGTGGCGGTATTGCGCCAGCCATGCGGTCGCGGTGGCAGCGGAGGCGACAAGGAGGCCATCGTGGCGATTGGTGGCGCACCTAACGGTCGTTCTTTGCCTTTGTTGGGGCGGCGGACGGGCATTAAATGCCCTTGTCCCCTGCCGTCAGAGTTAGGTAGGGGACACTGTTGGTCACTGTTGCACCAACCTGCGTTTTTACCCTTCTACCCCTCTTTCTACACTACCACCTGTTGGTGACCCCCTTAGACTATAAAAGGGAGGCCCATGCGCACGTAGAAGGGGTTCCGCGGTTCGGTCCATTCGACACATCCAACACCGCTATACGCTCGCATTCTCGAGCAAGAGCAAATACAAACACAAAGCAGCAGTAGGAGTTTTATCTCTCCGGAGAGCTCTGAAGCTGGGTAAAAATCGCCCGTGTTCCCCCCGCGTGTGTGACCTCGATCTGCTCTTCGTGCGCCCTCCTCCCTCTGCGGACGAGAAAAGGGCTCGCCCCATAGGTGCTCGCCCCCAGCCACGACATCTTTGGCGCGCCCGTAGGGGCGCCGAGTCGTCGCGAACCTGATCCGGTCTCCGCGCGCGCTACATCAACATCTTCATCAACATGCCACCGAAGAAGAAGCCTTCAGAGGTGGCCGCTCCATCTACGTCGATTATACCACCGCCGCAGGAGCAAACGGGCGGTGGAGCGGACGCCGGCGGAGGAGCGGGTGCCGATGGTGGGACTCGCATCGCCACCAGGTCCAAAGACAAGGCCCCGCAAGCGTCGGCGACCGTACGTACGCCATGCCCTTCCCAGGAGGTGCAAGGTCGACAACGCCCCGGTGCTCCTAGCACCGTGCTCGCGTTGGAGCAAGGCCAAGCTGGTGGGTCGCGGGACGTTCAAGACCAGCATGCATGCCAGCATGCTGGCGCGAGTGAAGTACGGTCGCCCGGATGGGGCGTTGCTCCTTCCAATCCAGTTGGGAGTCCGAGCACATCCCGCTCCTCGCGCCGCTCGTCGCCACCGCCACCCAAGACCGCAGAGGAAGCGCTGGCCCGATCCCTGCTCCTTCTAGATTACCCTCCGGCGCCACACAAGATTGACAACTGGAGGATGACCATTTATAGCCTCATCAGCTTCGCCAACAGCGACAAGCCCCGGCAACCGAGCGCGTCGAAGCCCCGGCAAGCCGCCCAGGCGCAAGCCGACGCCGACAAGACCGCTGGGGGTTCCACTTCCATGCACTCCCTGCCCCGAAGGCCAAGATCACCGACTCGCCGGGCTAACCCCGACGCCGACTCCACTGCGTCGTCGGACCCGCGAACCCGCCGTGATCAACGCCACGTTCTCCAAGAACGACGACTCGAAGACGCTCGTACTCGCATTGAGCGCGGAAGAGAAGCGCGACGTCCTGACCAGCGTGCTGGGCCCGCTGTCGATATGCATGCGCCTGGGGAACCAGGCGACTTGCCATACGCGGCAGGGTGCCCTGCGTTCACCCGTGAGCTGCGGCAAGTCCAGTGGCCCAGTACCAAGAACTTCAAGCCAAACGTGCCCGAGAAGTACGATGGCAGGATACATCCGTCGGAGTACCTCAGCGTCTACACCATCGCGGTGCGAGCTCTTTGGGGCGAGACGAAAGATCCTCGCCAACTACTTCCGCTGGTGCTCAAGCCCAACGTCGAGATCTTGGCTCATGCACTTGCCGGACGGCTCCATCTCTTCATGGGCGGACTGTGTCACCAGTTTGTCGGCGCCTTCACGGATGCGCCACAAACCCCATGGCCAGAGAGCGATATGCATCTGCCGCCCGTAAGGAGGAGAGCCCCACGCAAGTACATCAGAGATTCAGCCAGTGCGGCGCAACATCCCGACGTCCACCCGCGCCACAAGGTTATCAGCGTTCCATCGAACGCGCGAATCGCAGGATGAGGGAGGAGATGGCGATGTGCAAGATCGAGATGTCGTGAGCTCTATGCTCGGCCGACAAGTGCGCCGACGTCTGAAGAGGGGAGGAAACTCCCCGGAGAGAATGTAGGAGCAGAGGGATCTGACAGTGAGGACACCGCTCCGGCAAGGAAGAACCGGAGGCGGAACAACAGAAAGAGAAAGGCGAAGGATGTGCTAGAAGTCGAGCAGTCCGGCAATGAAGGCGGCTTTGGCAAGGCCAAAGCCAGCGACTCCGGCGAGGCTGTGGTGGCCGCCGACAAGCAGGACGGCTCCGGCAAGCAATACTGCAAGATCCATCGCACCAAGGGCGATGATCTCCAAGCATGCAAGAAAGTCGAGCAGATGGCGGAGCTACAGAGAGCTGAATATGAGCGCCGCGACAAGGAGAAGGCCCAGAAAGGTGGCGGGGGATCCGGCAAGAAGCTTCCCGCCCAGGGAGGGCGCCGCGGCAAGCCCAAGCAGCGGCAAGGTGACAGACCTCCCCGGGGCCGTGACAAGGATGAAGAAGAAGATGAGGATGATGAGATGGATGAGGATGAGACCGACAACCATGAGTTTCAGAAGGCAATGGAGGTTTTGTGCGTTGACGGCGGTGCTTCCCTGCACACCTCGCACCGCCAACTTAAACAAGGTGCGGAGGTGAATGCAGCAGAGCCATCACCGGCGCGAAGCCCTCAAGTGGTCCCAAGACGCCCATCGCCTTTGACGCTGAGGATCACCCGATTGCATCATCTGCGGTCGGGTGCTTGCCAATGTTGGTTTCACCAACCATCCGCAACCTCAAGGTCACAAAGATGTTGGTTGACGGCGGGGCCGGCCTGAATCTCATCTCCTCCGTAGTGCTCAAGAAGCTCCAGATCCCCGACAGCGAGCTCGAAGAAACTGGTACCTTTCAAGGGATAAATCCGGGAAGGAGCAAGCCGAAGGGGAAGATCACACTGCCAGTAACCTTTGGCAGCGAGCTGAATTTCAGGACAGAGAGAATCACATTTGACGTTGCTAATTTCCCATTACCCTACAATAGGATACTCGGCCGTCCAGCGCTTGCCAAGTTCATGGCAGCCTCACACTATGCTTACAATGTGCTCAAGATGCCTGGCCCGATAAGTGTTATCTCTATCCACGGTGACAAGAAGGATGCACTTATCTGTACCGACAAGATCTACCGGGAAGCATCAGCCGCAGCAGAGCACAAGCCACTTGCCACCGAAGCTCCCGGGGAAGAAGAAACCCAAGTCCGCAAGAGTAGCTCGATGCCCACTCCGCAAGCGCACCTCTTCGAGTGCTCTTGCTGCCGTCGAGGACGCACCATCGAGCTCCACCGGCAAGTGCAAGAAGGCAAAGACAGCATCACCAGAGACCAAGAAAGTGGCTGCCAGGAGGACGGCACGGTGGTACTTTCACCATCGATGCCACGCCGATCCTAAATAGGAAAGCGCCGTTGCTTTCTGCGGGCGAATGTCGATGTATTTGCATGGCAACCATCGACATCCCCGGTGTTCCTGTGGAAGTAATTGAGCACCACCTTGCCGTCTGTCCTCACGCCGCCCGTCAGCGAAGAGTCGAAACAAGCAATGGAGCGTCAAGAGTTCATTGCAGAAGAGATCAAGAAATTGGAAGCAGCAGGCCTGGTCCGAGGAGTACTCCATCCAACGTGGCTAGCCAATCCAGTAGTCGTGCGCAAGGCAAATGGGAAGTGGAGGCTTTGCATTGACTTCACTGATGTTAATAAAGCCTGTCCCAAGGATCCATTTCCCTTGCCGCGCATTGACCAGATTGTCGACTCCACAGCAGGATGTGATTTGCTTTCATTCCTTGATGCATACTCAGGATATCATCAGATCTTCATGGCAGAAGAGGATGAAGAGAAAACTACATTCATTACTCCATGTGGCACGTACTGCTTTGTGAGGATGCCTTTCGGACTAAAGAATGCCGGTTCAACATTTGCAAGAGTAGTCAGTCATTCTTTTGAGCCATAGCTACACAGAAATGTAGAGGCTTACATGGATGATATAGTGGTCAAGAGCAGAGACAAAACAACCTTGATCCAAGATTTGGATGAGACTTTTGCAAATCTGCGCAAGGTCAACCTCAAGTTGAACCCCGAGAAGTGTGTGTTTGGAGTTCCTTCCGGCAAGCTTCTCGGGTTCTTCGTGTCCCAAAGGGGGACCGAAGCCAATCCCGACAAGATCAGAGCCATTGAGCAGATCGAAGCACCAAAGCGAGTCAAGGACGTGCGGAAGCTTGCCGGCTGTGTTGCTGCTCTCAGTAGGTTCATCTCTAAGTCTGATGAGCGCGCCCTGCCATTTTTCAAGATTTTGAAAAAGGCAAGTCCAATGAAATGGACACCGGAAGCGGAGGCTGCGCTGCAGGACTTGAAGAAATACCTGTCCTCTACTCCAACACTTGTCGCACCTAAGCCACAAGAGAAGTTGCTGCTATATCTGGCGGCAACCAATCAAGTGGTTAGTGCTGTGTTAGTTGCGGAGAGGGAAGCGGATGATGAGCCAGTGGCCGCGGCAAGCGAGTCCAGCAACAAGGTGGGGATTCTCGACAAACTCGCCCGCAAGCCCGATCCGACAGTTCGCTCCGCCAAGGATGGATCTGCGCAGCTTGCGGAAGAAAACAGAAGAAGATGGTGCGCGCCCGGTTTACTTTGTCGCCCCCTTCGCAGGGGCTAGATCAAGGTACTGGTGTGCGAAGTTGCTTCGCCTTCTCATGGCCTCAAGGAAGCTGCGCCATTACTTTCAAGCACATGAGATCACAGTTGTCACTCGCTTCCGCTGAAGAGGATACCGCGAGAATCCGTAAGCAACGGGCGAGGATCGCCAGTGGGCACTAGAGTTGTCAAGCTTTGGCCTTAAGTTTGAAAGTACTTCAACTATTCAGAGCCGAGCATTGGCAGAATTCATTGCGGAATGGACGCCAACGCCCGATGAGGAAACTCCGGAGAAGAGCATCCCCGTCAAGGAAGCAAGCAAAGAATGGATCATGTACTTTGATGGTGCTTTCTCGCTCCAAGGCGCCGGTGCCGGCGTGTTACTTGTCGCACCCACCGGAGAGCACCTCAAGTACATGATCCAGATGCACTTTCCCAAGGAGCAAGCAACAAACAATACTTCAGAGTATGAAGGATTGCTTGCCGGACTCAGAATTGCTGCTGAACTTGGGATCAAGAAGCTTATTGTCAGGGGTGACTCGCAGCTAGTCATCCGCCAAGTGAACAAAGATTATCAAAGTCCGTTGATGGAAGCATACATCGATGAAGTGAGGAAGCTAGAAGAACATTTTGACGGCCTGTAGATGGAACATGTTCCAAGAGCTCAAAATGACATTGCAGATGGCCTGCAAAGTGTGCTGCGCTCAAGTTACCTTTGGAACCAGGGATTTTTGTGCTCAAGCTAACTCAGCCATCTGTAACACCATCGACTGGACAGAGCAAAAAGAGAAAGTTGGTCACTGGCGATTACTTTCGGGCAGAGCTCCCCGGAGCCGCCGCC
The DNA here is from genome assembly GCA_021437245.1 of Aegilops speltoides. NCBI lineage: Eukaryota > Viridiplantae > Streptophyta > Magnoliopsida > Poales > Poaceae > Aegilops > Aegilops speltoides. The sequence goes on along the minus strand of CM038147.1, from coordinate 332,076,811 downwards.
AAGAAAGCCACCAGGGTCAGCACAGAAAGCGCTGAGGGGCAGTCTGCTCCGACAAGCCCTATGGTTTGTTTCGTTGAAGCAGACGCCCCCGACAAGCTGTGTCCCGACACGCTTGCCGTAGAAGCGGATGTTCCCACAGCGGCATTTGCGCCATTAGTCCTTGCCGTCGAGCCACAAGCTCCGGCATGGGCACAGCAGATCGTCCATTTCCTGCAAACAGGAGAACTTCTCGAGGAACAAGAAGAAGCGGAGAAAGTAGCCCGACAATCAAGTATGTACCAGTTTATCGATGACATACTGTACAGAAGAAGATTCAACGGAGTGAAATTGAAGTGCATTTCCCGGGAAGATGGACAGGAGCTGCTGGCAGAGATACATGGAGGCATATGTGGTCACCACATAGGCGCAAGAGCACTTGCCGGCAAGGCTTTCCGGCAAGGTTTCTTCTGGGCGACAACCCTCCAGGATGCAACTGCACAAGTAACCAAGTGTGAAGCGTGCCAGTTCCATTCCAAACAGATTCATCAACCAGCTAAAGCTCTCCAAACAATCCCTTTATCCTGGCAATTTTCGGTCTGGGGGCTCGACATCCTCGGCCCCTTCCCCCGAGCTGTCGGGGGCTTTGAGTACTTGTATGTCGCAATCGACAAGTTCACAAAGTGGCCTGAAGTGGAACCAGTGAGGAAGGTGACAGCACAGTCAGCCGTCAAGTTCTTCAGGTCAATTGTTTGCGCTTCGAATCCCTAACAGGATTATCACCGACAATGGCACACAATTCACGAGCCGCGCCTTCATGCAGTACGTCCAAGATCTTGGCACCAAGATCTGCTTCGCTTCTGTTGCTCACCCGAGAAGCAACGGCCAAGCGGAGAGAGCGAACGTTGAAGTACTGCGTGGGTTCAAGACCAGAACTTTCGACAGGCTGCGCAAGTGCGGAAAAAATTGGATTGAGCAGCTGCCAGTGGTTCTTTGGTCAATAAGAACGACACCAAATCGAGCCACTGGCTAGACACCCTTTGCTCTTGTTTACGGAGCAGAGGCAGTTCTCCCCACGGAACTCGTATACGGATCACCTCGAGTGCTCGCTTATGATGAGCTTGAGCAAGAGCAGCTGCGGCAAGATGATGCGCTGCTCCTCGAGGAGGATCGTCTTCAGTCAGTTGTTAGAGCTGCTCGCTACCAAAGCAAGCTTTGCGCCGCTACCATAGCCGCAGTTAATGCCGAAGCTTGAGGAAGGCGACCTTGTTCTTCGGCGTGTTCAGTCCGCCAAGAATTCCAACAAGTTGACGCCGAAGTGGGAGGGCCCTTATCGGGTGAAACGAGTCACTAGGCCCGGCGCTGTCCGCCTTGAGACCGAAGATGGCATTCCGGTGAGCAACTCCTGGAACATAGAACATCTTCGTAAGTTTTACCCATAAGGCGTGGTTGCCGGGCCCCATTCCGGCAACCACCTTTTGTACAAGCCTTGCCGCTGTCGCATGTAACCCTTTGTACAAAGCCGGGCGCAGCTCCCGTGCATAAATAAAGTTTATGTGCCTCGCACACCTTGTCAAATTTGATGCCTCTTTCTTTTTTGCATATATATCTGACAATTTGTGCAGCTCTCACCCCCGGTGAGCAATAGCGAACCTTAAGGTTCCATATCATTATTTTCTCTTCTTTCTTCTCAAAAAGAAGATTCCTCCGCCCACAAGTTCACCGGGGGGGGGGAAGGGAAGATAAAGATGTGGACCAGGCGTCGTTCAAAGGAATCTAGCCTTGCCGGGACACAGACGACAGAAAAAGCTAAGTTGCCAAAGTTTGAGCATAGTCAGTTTTAATTTTTGAGTTACATTCCTCAAATGACCGTATCTTGTATGGAAAACCTGTGCGCGGAGGAACCAACTCGTGGCTAAGTTGCGCCCTTGCTTTGTTTCGAGTCCGCTCAACAATGAAGGTGAGCTGCAACTGACCCCGACAAGGTTTCTTGCCGGAGGCAACACCGCCAGCAGGCTGCTGATGTTCCGCACTCAGCAAGCGTGTTAGCGCCGGCAAGTTTCCTAAAAGCGTAGGGTAAAAACATACAAGAGATGGAATCAAGTAAAGGAAGTAACATAGCAGACAGTACCCAGAATAAAGTTACATTACAATAAATAACTTGCCGCGCGTTGATGAGTTATTCTTATGACATATCTAGCAGCGGCAAGGAAAGGGAGAAGAAGGGTGGCCTAATCCACGCACTCGCCGTCGACCCTCCTAACTTCGTTGATCTTGTCCACAATGGGTGCGACGATGGCTTCGAGCTCTTCAAGATCGGCACCCACCGGCAGCTTCTTGGTGATGCGGGTGAGGTCGACGCTCGGGTTGCGAAAGAGTATCTTCACCAACACCTTCTCCAGGACCTTGGTGCAGATCGCGCGCGACTTGTTGGCCAGCCGCTTCGGGATCCTTTCCCGGAGCTGTCGGAGAGCCGTCACCACATCCTTGAAGAAAAGCGTGAGCTTGGCGCTGGGCTGGAGATTTTCCTCAGTAGAGTACCCGAAGCCCGCCAAGTCCAGCCCCGCCAGCTCCTCATCGATGGACGCGGCGATGTTGACGAGGCCCTCCGTCCAGAGCTCCACCGTGGTCTTGAAGGTGTTCTGGGTCTCGGCGGCCCTCGTCAGCAGCTCCTCGTTGCCCTTGAGCTCCTCCCTCAAGTCATCCTCTCGCTTCTTGGCGGCATCCAGCGTCCCCGCCAAGGTGGCCAGCTTCGTCTCCAGATCAGCGCTCGAGTCCTTGGCGGCATTCAGTTCCTTGGCCTTCTCGGCGAGTTGAGCTTGCAGATCGCCGTGGGCAAGTGCGTCCTTCTCGCGCTCACGCTGGAGTGCGGCGAGCTCTTCCTTCTTCTTTCCCATACCCGCTTCCAGCTGCGCCACTTTCTCCTCCAACTCCTTCTTGGCGGCCTCGGCGGCCGCAGTGGCATCCTTCGCCTCCTTGAGTGCCCCGCCAAGTGATTGTTCCCGGACGGCGAGCTCCTCTTCGTGGCTGTCCAGGTTCACCTTCTTCTGTATCAGTTCACCGTCCCGCCTGGACAGCTCCTCGGCGGCAAGCCTCTGCTGCTCTTCGGCTTCAGCCTTCTCTAGGATGAACGCCTTCTTCGCCTCGTCGAGCTGCGCCTCTCCTCAAGAATGGACCGGAGGGCCTCCCGATTCTGGGCTCTTGAGCTCCTCCGCGTGTTTCTCTATGTCAACTCCTCCTGCGACAAGCGCTTCCTCGACTCGAAGCCTTGCGGGACGCGTAGAGTGACACCAGCTGAGCAACTGCTCCTCCTCGGACTCGCCGCTGCTGCTGCTGCTGGCTTGTCGACCACCACAGCCCAGCCAGGAGGCAAGTACCTCCCCATCAAACTCCTCTCCTTCGACCGGCGCCCTGGAGCTCGACGCCCAGGGAAGCTTGATGTACACGCCCTCACCGGCTTTCAAGTAAGCGCCTGGCTGGGGCTCCTCGGAGCCAGCCTGCGTCGGCCAAGGAGGGGTCGGCGGTCGGTGCAGCCCTCGCTCCTGCGTCCTCCGGTCGTCGACGATCGCGGACCCCTCGCCAGCCCTGCGCCAGCCTGCCTTATGCGGCCTCTTCACAAGGGGCTCCTCACGCGGCCTCTTCCTCATCAGCAACATCCCGGTGTTGCACACATCTCTCCTCGCTGGTGGCCTCAGTTTCCATCGGGTCCCCAAGAGGAGGATCTGAAGATAGGAAGAGGAAGGAAAAATCAAGCAGATATCCAAAAGGAAGAGAAAGAAGATCAGCAGAACCCAAGGGAAAGTTTCCGACAAGGAGGGTCACCTGTGCTGGGCTCTGCGATCATGGGCTCCACCACTGGGGGCTCACCGGTTCCGCCCCTTGCCGGAGATCCCCTCCTTGCCGGGGAGTGCTCCCATATCGGGGAATCGGCCCTTGGCGGCGTAGTCGAAGCCGACGACACCTCCGGGTCGGCCTCCGGTTGCTCCTGGTGGGCTTGTTCTACTCCTATACAAATGAGTCAACAATCGAGATGTCAGCAAAAGAAGAAGCACCCATGCGCGCCCCATAACAGGAAGTGAACCAAAACACTTACGCTGGGGGCTGTGCTGGGGGCTGCTGCGAGGAGAAGGGATCGGGTCCATCAAGGTGGTCTCGGACGTATCCTCCGTCGACACGGCAGGATCGTCCCCGATGTCGACCACGGGGATCTTGGCCCTCTTCGCCGCCCTCTCGGCCAAAGTCCTGAAAAGGAACAGGAGTTCAGGAGAAGCAAATTAGATACAAGATAAACAACAACAAAGAAAGACAAGCGCAGTAAGGAGAAAGCCTTACTCTTCCTCATCCTCCTCCTCCTCCTCCTCTTCATCGTCATCGGAGCTCAGCGCGGAGAGGTCGAACTCCGGTACCCTCTCGGCGCGGCGTGGCGGAGGAGTAGGCTCCCTCCGGCGCTTGCCGAGGGCTGCGGCAGGATCAGCGTGGCGGCCGGAAGACCCGCCTCGATTGCAGGCACGCACTGGGACGACCCTCCCGCGGCAACGGTATTTGCCGCGGTGGAGCGTGTCCCACGGTGCCGTGGCTGCTGGACGGCCTGCTCTTCTGCCAGCTCTCCAACTCGACGGAGACGCCTTCTCGGTCGGAATTGGGGCTGTGCTGGGGGCTCCGCCTGCGGCAAGCTGCTCGAAGACGGCTGGCCGCTCGCGCCCTCGGCGGGCTCGCTCGCTCCGACCTCGGCCTCCCCTTCGCCCTCGGCTTCTCCGGCAAGATCTTCCCGGGCGGCAAGGCTTGCCGCCTCAGCTGCATCCGCCTCCGCCAGCGTGAAGCCAAACTCGCCCGTGGCAGCGGCTGCCGCCGCCTCTTCGGCCCTGCTAGCAATGTATGCCAGCTCGTTGGCGCCAGGCGCGGTGAGGAGCTTACGCTTTCGTCGGAGTTGACTGCCACCTCCGCCAAGTCATAGAAGAATTGCTGCACGACCTCGGCAGCGGGCTCTATCCAATTTGCACTTATCCCGTGCGAGTCGCACTCTGGCATCATTGCGCAAATGCGATCGCGCTGGGAGTTGTTGCACAAGGGGACGACGCCCTGCGGCAGCTGGAACCATTCCGGATGGTTGGGGTCATGCTTGAACATCTCCCTCAGCATCCCGTCAAGCTCCAGAATGGTGAAGTTGAAGTTGAGGCCTGGACGCAACCTCATGATATCCGCCGGGCCACCAAACAGCCAGGCGGGCCTCCCCCTCTCCTGCAGAGGGGCGATGCGACGGCGAAGGAAATCCGTGCCAACTGCCCCTGTTGTGAGTCCGGCATGCCTGAGCCGAAGGATTCGGGTGGTGGCGATCATCAGCTTGGCATCATCTAGCGACAGAGCGCTCCAGTCGCCGCCACGCACCATCCGGGTCTGGCGTAGCTTGGTGAATGGCGGCGGATTGGCGTCACAGATCCAGCACCACTCCGCCCTCCACTCGTCCCACTTGCTGCGGAGCTCGCCCGTCAAGTACAGCTCCTTCATGCCATCCGGGAGGTCCAGGTGATTCCGCCAGCCAGTGGCTCCCCTTTCTCGGCCCGAGGGGAGAAATAATGACGAAAAAGAGCAACATTGGGGAGGATGCCAACAAACATCTCGCAGAGGTGTGCGGTTTTCGCACATTGTTAGAACGGCGTTACGGGTGAAATCAAGAAGATGAAACCCGTAGGTGTTCATGATGTCGCAAAGAAAATCGAAGAAAGGTGGGCAGAGCCCGCAATAGAAGAACAAAGGGAAGAAGTAGTACCCTCTGGGCACTTTTTCGATTTGGAAGCCTCAGCGGAAAGCACCGGCGTGCGCGGATGCGCCCGCGTCTCCGTCGACCAGAAGAGGTAGAACTCCACCCGCAGCGCCTCTGGGGTGAGCTCGGGGAGGAAAAGCACTCGCTTTTTGCGCAGCGCCTCGAGCTCCAGCGCCTCGGCCGACTTCGGAGCCTTCGCAGCCTTCGTAGCCTTCCCGGCCTTCGGAGCCATGGCGGAAGTGGTGGGGGAAAGCGAGGGCGACGGCGACGACGGCGGCGGCGGGCGGCGGAGCGTGCTCTTTTTCGACTTGGGAAGCGAAGGAGAGCGGCAGAGCTTTCGGGGGAAGGAACTGCAAGTGGCGAAGGTGGGGGAACAGTTCCGTTTCCTCTGCTTATAAACAGGGGATGCGAACGTTACGCATTTCCTGGAATTAAGTATTGACCACGTTCTCTCCCACGGCGCCGCAATCAACGCGTCTGCTGCGAGGGACGCGTGGATCGAGTCTGATTTTGTGTGGCCCAGCCGCGCGTTCCCGATGCTCTGTTTTGGGCTGGCCCAACAGCGCTTCGGCACCGTATATAGCCCAGTTCGGGGCTCTGTCGGTGTACTAAAGTAGGGGTACCTTAGTACCCGAACTTGTCTGCAGACGATTCTGACACCAGCAAGGCTTGCGAGGCGTCCGCCAAGATCCGCCGCCAAAACCCTTCATCACTCTTATTCTATCGCCATTCAAGAACAAAGTGTCAACCAAGTAGACAAAGCCCGGCAAGAGGAGCTTGCGGAAGAACAAACCCCCGCAAGAGGAGCTTGCCGGAAGGCCAACCAAGGCGCTTCAGAAGACTTGCCGCGGCGCCCGCGTGTCCGGCAAGGCACGGCGACAAACAAGCTTGCCGGCGCGAACGAGAGAAGGGTCATGCGCAAGGCGCTTGCAGCGGCAAGGCTGCCACCTGCACCCAAGCTCCAGCGCATCCAACGGCGTGTCACCCGGGGCCATCCGAGAGCGCGTGGCGTGCGCTTTGCGAGCCATGCGGTGCGAGGTGTAAGCGGAGTCGACAAGGAGGCCATCGTGGCGATCGGTGGCGCACCTAACGGTCGTTTCTTTGCACTGTTGGGGCGACCGGACGGGCATGAAATGCCCTTGTCCCCTGCCGTCAGAGTTAGGTAGGGGACACTGTTGGTCACTGTTGCACCAACCTGCGTTTTTACCCTTCTACCCCTCTTTCTACACTACCACCTATTGGTGACCCCCTTAGACTATAAAAGGGAGGCCCATGCGCACGTAGAAGGGGTTCCGCGGTTCGGTCCATTCGACACATCCAACACCACTATACGCTCGCGTTCTCGAGCAAGAACAAATACAAACACAAAGCAGCAGTAGCAGTTTTATCTCTCCGGAGAGCTCCGAAGCTGGGTAAAAATCGCCCGTGTTCCCCCCGCGTGTGTGACCTCGATCTGCTCTTCGTGCGCCCTCGCCCTCCTGCCGGACCAGAAAAGGGGCTCCCTGCCCCATAGGTGCTCGTCCCCAGCCACGACAGGACGCACCAGCACCATGTGCATCTACCGATGTATAAAGGGGTAATGCACAGTCTGTTACAACAAAGAACAAACAACCAAGGAGCATATTTGTGTTGGTCCCCGTTTTGTCATCTTTAGACACCTTTCCCTATGTGAGTGCAGCAAATCTAGTCCTCCCGAACTCTACAGCCTTGTCCCCCAAAACAGAAAGATCAGTTCGTTACAGATGTGCGTACTACGTTTGTCATTGTTTTCCCTTTTCGACCAACGTAGGTGTTGGATAGCCAGCCTGTACTACTTTCCCCCTTTCTTTGCTCTTTGAACCACGTCCTAGATTCATGCTACACAACTTTCCACACTACTTTCCTGTTTGATCAAACACCTAGATTCGAGTGCAGCAGCGAAAAAGCCCACACGCGGCTAGAGCAATGCATGTGGAATAAGTAAATTATACCTGAAGGTTCTCAGGGTGTGGCTCAGTGGGCTACCGGAGCCCAATCTGCCCACACTATGTACGGTAGCGAGGAAGAAGGGGTGAAAGAGAACAGCTGCACCGCTAGTGGATTCCCGACCTCGCCGACAGCGACATTGTTATGCCTCCTTCCCTTCCCGGCCAACGGATCCTACCGGCTCTTTGACTAGCAGTGAGGGGAGAGAGAGAGGGGGGCTAACGAAGTCTTGTTAAGATCTGCATAGGGTGAGAGTGTGTAAAGAGATCAACTACAAGCGCTGAGGCTCTAGCATGTATATATATAATGGAGAGAGAGTGTGAAGAGGGCAAACCATGGAAAATAAGTGCCGAGGCTACATCGTATATAGATGGAGTGGTTTTCTTTTTCTCACCATAAAAATCATTTTAAATTGTGTACGAAACGGAACTCTTTGTTTAACGTAGTGAAGAAAAATACTAGGGGCAATGCTAATACGTGAACAAAATTTAACACTCGAAGGAGTCAACTTGCAATTAACGTTGCACGCCTCCCAATCAAGCTTACTAACGTTCACGTGTGGTAACAACAACTGAACCACACATGGTCAAAATATCGGAAAGGTGGGCTGCACCATCCTCCAATTTTAAATATTTTTAGTATCAAAATAAAATATTTAATATTTTGGGTGCTTGTATTTGTCCTAAGTCGGTGTGCCACCGTATGTACTAAGGGTTACAATGGGTGCTAAGAAACTAGGGCGTATTGAGAGTAAATGTCATGCCGTTTATTTGTAGGGTCACTTGCAAACTATGAAACTCTATTCACCTCTTATTTAGTGGATGAGGCAAATCTTTTGCCTCCATTTCAAAAAAAATGAGAAATTCAATTTTTATTATTTTGTTTGTACACTTTGGTCTCTTCCAATAATTTTTGGCACTTGTATTTGACCTAAGTCACTTTGCCACCATATCTCATACTACTCCCTCCGTCTAGGTGTATAAGTCACGTTGAAGGTGCAGCGGGACCAAGGTACAAGCAGATTGGAGGAGAAGGAGAAACTTGACTGGTCCTTCCACCAATCAAAGCCATGATTTCTGTCTCTAAACGCAATAATTAATCACAAGAATTAAGAGATGCCATTTTAGCTACCATGTAGGGCCACATATTAACTCGCATGCAAACCGACTTTGATTTCTTAACTAATCAATGCGTAGTTGTGCTCCATGCATTGGGTTTCCGGGGGAGATAACAAGGCAGAGTAATTAGTAACAACACTCACTAGCAATGAGGCTAGGAGGGGTTTGAGATGGGAAGTTCATGGACGACGCCTAAACATTTTGGGAATATCTGATTTTCGTAAGATGACTTAACTCCTAGATGGAGGGAGTACTACTCTACTCCTCAGTCCAGGTTTGATGGAATATTCGTCACGTCTTCTCTTCTTGTACGTGCTCCATTTATCTCACTTCTTGTGGCTTCCCACTCGCATGATATTCCTATTCTATGAATCTCTCTCTCTCTCTCTCTCTGTGTGTGTGTGTGTGTGTTTTAACAGCGTGTGTGTTAGAGAGAGTGACACATCAACCTACTCCTATAGAGAGATGGTGTGTAGTGTACGATTTAGCTGCGAGAGTTGGTGCATCCTCTCATTTCCAAGCGCCCGATCGGGACAGCTGCCACGCCCGCTCCTGACCAGTCTGGCCCACCCAAAGCCCCTCCATCGCCCGTGCGCGTGCTTCTCGCCCGAAACGGTCAGCGCCGCTCCAGAGAATCGGTACCGCATTCATGCCCGGGAAGAGCGGACATGACCTCTCACTAGTGCCTGCACTGAAGAAAGAGGATTCAAGAGTGCTGGTTGCTTCGTCTGTCCAACTTACAGCTGGGTCTATGTGATTTGATGGCTCATTGGTCATTATTACTGAGGTGGTACGACTGCTGCATGTCCCACATTTCAGCGAAAGGAGGTAGATTACAATTTTCTTCATTCTTACAGGGGAGGAGTGTGAAAGCAGTGAAAACACGCAAGCTCAGTGATTGCATGGCCCACCTCACACTATCACCATATTTTCTGGACACTATGCGACATCTAACTCTTTACATAGTAGAATAGTATGTACTGTAATTTCTTAGCGAGATAAATTTGTACAATGCTATGAACTTCCAGCTTCTGTTTCATGTATCTTGCGTCCAAGGTTTCCCCATTGCAACATTTCATCAAATACAAACGAGACTAACATGCATGCTATTTCATCTCATTGATTGCTAGATCAAAGCCAATATGTACTCCCTCCGTTCCAAAGTAAGTGTCTCAACTTATGCAAACTTTAGTACAAAGTTGTACTACTACTAAAGTTTACACTTATTTGGGAACAGAGATAGCTAAAGAAAAAAATGATCCATGCAGTCCCTACCCCTTGAACCCTAAACCCTAACCAGGCTTTAATTTGCTGGCGACGCTGAACCTTCTGAAGAAATGAAGTTTGCAACCCTTTGACCATCGGATTATTTTGTGCAGTTTCACTAAAATCGAGATGAGCATCCCTGTGGCAAAGAAATCGAAGAAGCGCGATTAGAATAAGATTACTGGGACTAGTTGATGAGACATAAAATCATCACAAATACAGTAGAAGCCAGTAGAGGTACGTGCGGGGCAAATAAGTAGAGAAGTATCCACATGGACTTATGTGGGCAGCTGGGGCAGTGGTGCAAGGCGGCTGTAAAGGAAGTTGTACCTGAGGGATGTTGGGACGTAGCTCAACATAGACGAGGGCGGCGGGAGGCGACAACTTCCCACGTCGCGGCAGTGAGCAAGGGACTAAGGCAACCGCACCGGCTTTGTGAGAGAACGGCGGTGACCCCTGATTGGGACGAGCCGATAGTGGGTTTTCGCCGTCGGTGATTGCGACCGCATCTACACAAAGCATACACCCCTTCCCCCGGTGGACGTGATCCACCAGGATCTTAGAGATGTGGCCACAGTCGTTTTGTGCGAGAGAGCGTGAAGAGAGCAACCCCAGCAAGCAACCGTGTAGGCTCGTCCTGGCTATGCATATAGTGGAGCGGTTCCTTTTTCTCTCCGACACCGTTCATGCGTGGTTCCTGACCCTCCATTATTTATAAGTAAGTAACTACTACTAGAAGCATCAAATTATCACATGGGCTGCATCATCATACAGAAATGAGCTCCACCATGTCACATGTGTGGTTGGTGAAGACGCAAAAGACGCAAAGAGTGCTACGGGGTACTAGTACTACGTGCGTGGGTGCGTGCACCTCTTTGCTTCGAGCATGGTTATTAAAAGTATAGCCCACTACTCTACCACGCGGTTATTATATGGGCAAAGAGTATAGGTGCTACCTCTTGAGCTTGCGTCGGTTTTCCCTTGAAGAGGAAAGGGTGATGCAACAAAGTAGCGTAAGTATTTCCCTCAGTTTTGAGAACCAAGGTATCATCCAGTAGAAGACAACGCACAAGTCACCGAATACCTACACAAACAATCAAGAACTTGCAACCAACACGATCAAGGGGTTGTCAATTCCTTCACGGTCACTCGCAAAAGTGAGATCTGATAGAGATAATAATTTTTTTGGTATTTTTGATGTATAGATTGGAAAGTAAAGATTGCAAAATAATAGATTGAAAACTAGCAAGATGTAAACGAGATTAAATAATATGGAAAAGTGATGCAATGTAATGGAGAAGAGACCCGGGGCCATAGGTTTCACTAGTGGTTTCTCTCGAGATAGCATGTATTACGACGGGTGAACAAATTACTGCCGAGCAATTGATAGAAGAGAGCATAATTATGATGACATCTAAGACAATGATCATGAACATAGGCATCACGTCTGTGTCAAGTAGACCGACTCCTGCCTGCATCTACTACTATTACTCCACACATCGACAGCTATCCAGCATGCATCTAGAGTATTAAGTTCATAAGAACGGAATGACGCATTAAGCAAGATGACATGATATAGAGAGATAAACTCAAGCAATATGATATAAACCCCATCTTTTTATCCTCGATGGCAACTATACAATACGTGCCGTGCTGCCCCTACTGTCACTGGGAAAGGACACCGCAAGATTGAACCCAAAGCTAAGCACTTCTCTCATGGCAAGAAAGATCAATCTAGTAGGCCAAACTAAACCGATAATTCGAAGAGACTTGCAAAGATATCAAATCATGCATATAAGAATTCAGAGAAGAACCAAATAATATTCATAGATAATCTTGATCAATAATCCACAATTCATCGGTTCTCGGCAAACATACCGCAAAAGAATATTACATCGAATAGATCTCCAAGAACATCGAGGAGAACTTTTTATTGAGAATCAAAGAGAGAGAAGAAGCCATCTAGCTAATAACTATGGACCCGAAGGTCTGTGGTAAACTACTGACGCTTCATCGGAGAGGTGATGGTGCTGATGTAGAAGCCCTCCGTGACCGAATCCCCCTCCGGCAGATCGCCGGAAATGGCCCCAAGATGGGATCTCATGGGTACAGAAGGTTGCGGTGGTGGAAAAGTGGTTTCGTGGCTCCCCTGATGTTTTTAGGGTATAAGAGTATATATAGGCGAAAGAACTAAGTCGGTGGAGCTACGAGGGGACCACGAGGGTTGGGGACGCGCCCTCCTGCCTCGTGGCCTCCTTGTTACATCTCCAACTTCATCTCCAAGTCTTCTGGTTTTCTTTCGGTCCAAGAAAGATCATCGCGAAGGTTTCATTCCGTTTGGACTCCATTTGGTATTCCTTTTCTGCAAAACTCTAAAATAGGCAAAAAAAACATAAGCTGGCATTGGGCCTTCGGTTAATAGATTAGTCCCAAAAATAATATAAAAGAGCATACTAAAGCCCATTAAACATCCAAAACAAATAATATAATAGAATGTAACAATCAAAAATTATAGATATGTTGGAGACATATCAAGCATCCCCAAGCTTAATTCCTGCTCGTCCTCGAGTAGGTAAATGATTAAAACATAATTTTTGATGTGGAATGCTACCTAACATATCTATAAATGTAATTTTATTTATTGTGGCATGAATGTTTATTTCTGGAAGATTCAAGACAAAAGTTTATATTGACATAAAAGCAATAATACTTCAAGCATACTAACAAAGCAATCATGTCTTCTCAAAATAACATGGCCAAAGAAAGCTATCCCTACAAAATCATATAGTCTGGTTATGATGTATCTTCATCTGTAACATACCAATTTTCAATTTGGATGTTTATAATAGATCATTCATGTGCATCCATGATTTATGCATTTTTGCCCCATTTGTTTTATTTGATTTTTGATCAAAGGAACTTTGAGCAACTCAAGGACCAAAAGAGAGAGTTGGAAGTTTCCCTAAAAACCAATTTTGAATTTTTTTTTCGAAGTTGGGAGTTTGGATCAAATTTGGTTTCACCAAAAAAATTCATTTCCATTATATCAAAAATAAAATAAAGAGAGAAGATAAAATGACTTCTTCAAAATCAGAAAAGAAAATACTGTAAATCGAATTTGGAACCAAAATATATTTATTGAGTTTTATTTGCAATTTATTTTATTAGCAAAGCAAAAAGTTTATTTTGGAAAACTTGCATTTTAGGCCAGATAAAAGTTCACTAGGTCATATATAAGATCATATAACTATGTGAATCTTCTTGAAATTTTTAAACTTATATTTTTTTCAGTGTTATTGTGTTTCTATAAAAAATTATATAATGTGCAGCCAAGGCCCATGAAGGCCCAGCCTCTCCACGACCCAACTCGGTCATCTTCCCCCTCCATGCACGTACACTTACAGAACTTAGAAATGCCATGGCCGCCCAACCTTCTGCTTCTTACTCCATCAATTCTAGTCACCATTTCATCTTGCAATAAACACAAAAGTTACTGCCCATCCTTCCACGAGTCCATTCAGACCATTTATCTCGCGCATAATTGCCATAATCTTCCATTAGAAACCGATGTACTGAGTGTTAGCATGCGACGCCCGATCTCCCTCTCCCGTCCTTCCCTGACCCCTATAAAACCCTCTGCGCATTCCCCTCTCAACCCTCGTCCAAAGCCCTCTCCTTCTGGAGATTTTCCCCCTCCCTAACCTCGCCAATTGCTCGCCGGAGTTCGTGGATTCCGGCGGCTTCTCCACCACGCCAGGAGGCAACACCGACCCCGCTGTGTTGTTCCTCGGATCCGCCTCATGTTGCTCTACACCGTCCCGCACATGTCTTTCACCAAAACACACCGGAGCCGCCTTCTTCCTCGTCGCCAGCGACAAGTCCAGTGAACACCCAGGCCAAATTTTTCTCTTTTTCCGGTATATTTTTCAATCTCAGATTCTATACCAATTATTGTTTCTTGTATATCTTTTAGTCAATAGATCCTATTTAGTTGATTTCTTTTTTCTACTAGTTCATAGAAATCCCCTCTATCCAGAGAACCAAACAAAAAATATTTTTGAATATTTTAAAATTTGAATTTAAATAGATCTGAATTCAAACTTTGTTAGGCCGCAACTCGAGTTTCGTAACTCCGTTTTAGGTGATTCTTTTTGCGAATCGAAGATCGTAACGTATACTTTCTGTTAAACCCAAACACACATATTTTTGATACTATAAGAATTATGTTCTATACAGAAACTTTATTAGGATGTTTTGGAGTTTTTTGAAGTCTTTCATTCGTTTTCTTTTGGATCTTTGCTTGTATGCTTATGTATGTTATTGCTTGCTTACGCTAGATCATCCGGAGTGCGAGGCTTGCTACTATGAATCTTTAGAGTTCAACGATCTTCAGCATGGCAAGTTCACACTTTGATCATAATTTTCAATACCCAGTTTTTACTATGCATTAGTTTCACCCTCAAATATTGCTTACATAGGATTGGGAACATGTGGTTATGCTATGTAGTTCATGTGGTAGGAACCTATGACCTTTGATCACCCTTTGAATATTCGCTATATCATATCTTGCTTAGCCATGCTCGTAGACGGGGATTGGTATGTGAGATCCATGCAAGTTGCGAGAGTTAATAATTTTGGGATAACCTAAGGTGGCAACTTTAATACACATCTGGGTGGATTGTTTGGGGCACCTGGGGAAACCAGTGCTTGCCCAAGGGGAATCCCGGAGTACCCGTGTGATTACCCTAGGTCCGCCACCCAGGCTCAAAGGGATCATAAGATATTTCATGCCTAGAAACTTTCGTGTGCAGCCACAAGCCATTATGGGCTCTGGCATAGTTGAGTAAGTTGTGTGACCTCTTTCCGTGGTACACTAGCTGATGTTGGGGAAAGTAGGTGTACCGGTCTACCTAGGGTTAAGGGAAAACGCTTCTGAAAGGCTATGACTCAATCTTCCGATCATGGAGGTGGTCGAGTCTTGTGGGGAAAAGTGCGCAAACCTCTGCAAAGTGTACAAACTAATCATGATTAGCCGTGTCCTCGGTTATGGACAACTTGAGTATCTAGAAGTGAATTATTGGTTGATCTCATCACTCTTTTTAATGAAATTATTGGGATACTAATAACTTGGGAATTTTGGGATTGAGTTGGAGGAACCTTCTAAATTATGGCATTTTAATTTAGTAGTAAATAAAAATTTATTACTTTGTTGTAGGGTAAAATTGGCTTTATGCAAAAATTAAACTTAGAGCCTCCACCAGCTAAATTTGCATATAGAGATAGTTTTATTATTATTATTATTCTAAGGTGTGAAATTGCTAGCATATTCCATGTGCTGACCTACACGGTTGCAACGTCTCATGTTGCAGACTTTTCCGACGAGGATTAAAGGTGCGATAGGTCGTTGTTCTGCACTCAGTTTGCCGTGGAGTTGGATGGACTCATTTACCTTTGATGCTTCCGCAGTTATTTTATTTTAGATGGCCTTTGGCCATATTATTGTAATAAATACTCTTTTGAGGATCTCGACGTAATAAAGTGTGTGATTGAACTCTGTTATAATTCCTCGAGTATTGTGTGTGTCAGCATACCGATCCAGGGATGACACGTAAGCACAGAGACATCGATCCATTTGGGTTGGGTCACTACATGATGGTATTAGAGCACACGCTAACTGTAGGATGCGGCCACTAGGAAATGGAAAGCCATAGGAAGAAAACTCTATTTTATGACTTCCTTAAATATTCGTTAGTCTATACTCTTCTCTATTCATTTCTATCTCTTCTCCACTTCAATAAAATAGTTGTTGAACCCCATCACCAAGTTGCTCAGCCCGATGAGACCAAGACCTACGAAGACATCATTGACGAAGAAGAAGAAGAAGCTAGAGTTGACTTTGATTTGAGAAGATTTAGGTCAGACCACCACTACCAAGTTGAGTCTGACGAATGACTGCGGTAGTATGAAGAGATCATATCTCTTGTGGATATGACCTTACCTGTAGGTTTTGCTTGTGTGGTGTGATCTATGTGAATTGCTTGATTTGAAATTTTCTTGCTATCATAAGCATATGGGTAGTGATTTCTCTCATTAGGCCCTTATTCTATTCTAAATTCTCATCCACTCTAAACCTAACAGATGCCTCCAAGACGTGACCCGGAATTCCCACCGGAACTTACCCAGTTGATCCAGAACCAGAATGCCCTCATGCAGCTACTCATCCAGAATCAGAACCAGAACAACAACAACAACCCACCGCCACCACACCCGGTCGACAACCTTACCCGTTTCCTGAGGTTGAACCCACCAGTGTTCTCTAGCAGCACGGAGCCGATCGTTGCAGATGACTAGCTTCGCAAGATCGGAAGAGAGCTGACCACCGCAGGATGCACTGACGCTGTGAAGGTGCACTTTGCCGCACATCAATTGGATGGACCAGTAGCTTCATGGTGGGAGAATTACACCACTACATTTCCCATAGCCAATGTTACTTGGGATCAGTTCCAGCAGGCGTTCCGTACCGCACATGTTTCAGCCGGAGCTATGAGTCTGAAGAAGCGTGAGTTCCGCAACTTATGCCAGGGAAATCGTTTTGTTGGTGATTATGTGGAGGAATTCAGCAAGTTATCCAGGTATGCTCCCGGAGATGTGGACGATGATGCCGCTAAGAAGGAGAAATTTTTGGAGGGACTAAACGATGATCTGGGACTTCAGTTGACTGTGGCTACCTTTAACAATTATCAAGAGTTGGTCGACAAGGCTCTCATTCTGGAAGGCAAGCAGCAGCAGGTGGAGAATCGCAAGAGGAAGTGTGGACAGGGAAAGTACAACTCTGGAGTTCAGGAGAAGCCTCGCTATACCCCATACTCGGGAAATAATGGATCAGGATCCGGCAAGTATGGTGGACACACTCACCATAACCATGGAGGACATTCACGTCATGGAGGTAATGGACACAACCATAATGGCCATAGGAATGGCAATGGGAACAGAGGAAACAACAATCGGCATCAGTCCAACCCCGCTACATGAGCAAAGAAGGATCTGAGCCACATTACTTGTTTCAAGTGCGGGAAAACCAGACACTACGCCACCGATTGCCCTAAGGCGAAGAACGGGAATGGAAATGGAAGCTCAGGCAAGAAGACCAATCCCTTCACCAGAGGTCAGGTGAACCATGTCAATGTGGAGGAAGTTTATGACTAGCCTGACATCGTTGTTGGTAAGTTCTTGGTTAATTCATTTACAGCCATTGTTCTTTTTGACACTGGTGCATCACATTCATTCATATCAAGGGGGTTTGTGGATAAGTTTAAGTTTCTGACCGTAGCCTTAAGTCACCTATGTTAG
Source organism: Aegilops speltoides (assembly GCA_021437245.1). NCBI lineage: Eukaryota > Viridiplantae > Streptophyta > Magnoliopsida > Poales > Poaceae > Aegilops > Aegilops speltoides. The sequence continues at coordinate 332,059,375 of CM038147.1, read as the reverse complement.
TGAGTTCCCCAGGAGCAGAGTATATGGCTAGTCGGGGATGTTTTCAGTTACCGTTGACCATAGGGAGACACGTTTTCCCCACCGACCTCGTTATCCTAGAATCCCAAGGATTGGACGTGATCCTAGGCATGGACTGGCTATCCAAGTATGACGGGAATATTGATTGTGCCAGTAAGTTGATTCTTCTCACCACCCCAGAGGGGAAGCGGATCAAGTATGTGTCGAGGCATACGCCAAGGAGGACTCAAGTGAATTCTCTTTCGGGAGTTGTTAAGGAGGAAGTACCAGTTGTGAAGGATTATCCCGATGTATTCCCCGAGGAATTGCCCGGCATGCCACCGGATCAGGACATAGAGTTTTTGATCGAATTGTTACCAGGCACCGGACCAATATCCAAGAGACCGTACCGGATGCCCGCAAATGATCTGGAGGAAATTAGGAAGCAGATTAAGGAATTATTGGAGAAAGGTTATATTCGACCGAGTTCATCACCTTGGGGAGCCCCAGTGCTTCTAGTTGAGAAGAAGGGTGGAACCTTGAGAATGGTTGTAGATTATCGTGCGCCAAACGAGGTGACGATTAAGAACAAGTACCCTCTGCCAATGATCAATGATTTGTTTGACCAGCTACAAGGAGCAAAAGTTTTCTCCAAGATCGATCTTTGATCAGGATATCACCAGCTAAAGATTTGAGAATAGGATATACCCAAGACAACCTTTACCACGAGATATAGGCTTTATGAGTATACCGTCATGTCTTTTGGTTTGACTAATGCCCCTGCCTATTTTATGAGTATGATTAATAATGTATTCATGGAGTTCTTGGATAAGTTTGATGTGGTATTCATTGATGACATATTGATTTACTCGAAGAATGAAGAAGAACACAAGGAACATTTGCGCTTGGTTGTTGAGAAGCTCGGGGAACATCAGTTATATGCAAAGTTCAGCAAGTGTGAATTCTGGTTGAAGGAAGTTGGATTTCTCAGACATGTTATATCAGGAGAAGGAATAGCAGTAGACCCCTCCAGGGTTGAAGCCTTCACCGAATGGAAGGCACCCACCTCAGTCAGAGAGATTCGTAGTTTTCTTGGACTTGCAGGATATTACCGGAGGTTTATTGAGAATTTCTCTAAGATCGCGAAGCCCATGACAGAGTTATTGAAGAAAGACACTAAGTTTGTTTGGACCGACGAATGTGAGGCTAGTTTTCAGGAGCTAAAGAAACGTTTGGTCATAGCCCCAGTGCTAATTCTTCTGAATATACACAAGGATTTCCAAGTATATTGTGACGCTTCTCGTCAGGGACTTGGAGGTGTTCTTATGCAAGAAGGAAGAGTTGTTTCATATGCCTCACGTCAGCTTCGACCTCATGAGCGGAATTATGCCACACATGATTTGGAGTTAGCTGCCGTAGTGCACACACTCAAGACCTGGAGACATTTTCTTATTGGAAATAGGTGTGATGTTTACACGGATCACAAGAGTTTGAAATACATCTTCACGCAGAAGGAGTTGAATCTCAGGCAGAGAAGATGGTTCGAGCTCATAAAGGATTATGATATGAAATTGCACTATCACCCAGGAAAGGCCAATGTTGTGGCAGATGCATTGAGCCGCAAGAGCTACGTCAATACCCTCACAACAGGAGGATTACCTCAGGAGTACATTGATGATCTCAGAGATCTTCGATTGGAGATAGTACCACGAGGTTTTGTTGCCGCAATGGAAATTCAATCTACTTTGTTGGGAAAGATCCAAGAAGCCCAGAAGTTAGACAAAGGTATTGCGGAGATAAAGAGAAGGATCAACCAAGGAAAGGCAGAAGGATTTCGTGAGGATGAACATGGAACCTTATGGTTTGAGAAGCGTATTTATGTACCCAATGACCCAGAGATCAGAAAGTTGATTCTTCAGGAGTCTCATGATTTGCCTTACTCGATACACCCAGGCAACACCAAGATGTATTTGGACTTGAAGGAAAGTTTCTGGTGGACAGGTATGAAGAAGGATATTGCCGAGTATGTTGCAGTATGTTATGTCAGAGGGTTAAGGCAGAGCACCAGAAACCAGCAGGATTACTTCAGCCTTTGCCGATACCAGATTGGAAGTGGGACAAGCTTGGCATGGACTTCATTACAGGATTACCTAGGACCCGATCAGGCTATGATTCTATTTGGTAGTGGTTGATTGCTTGAGTAAGGTAGCTCACTTCATCCCCGTGAAAACCACATATACAATTGCTAAGTTAGCCAAGGTATACATGACCAGGATCGTATGTCTGCATGGAGTTCCGAGGACCATCATATCAGATAGAGGAACACAATTTACCTCAAAGTTTTGGCATCAATTACATGAAACTTTGGATACCAGGCTGGAGTTCAGTACAGCTTTTCATCCGCAGACAGATGGGCAGACCGAGAGAGCCAATCAGATTCTGGAGGACATGTTGAGAGCTTGTGTGGTAGATTATGGATCTAGTTGGGATGATAATTTGCCTTACGCAGAGTTTTCATATAACAACAGCTATCAAGCTAGTTTGAAATGGCCCCTTTCGAAGCTTTGTACGGAAGAAGGTGCAGGACACCATTGATGTGGGATGAAGTTGGAGACCGTAAACTATTCGACCGTAAATTATTCGGACCAGATTTAATTCGGGATTCAGAGGAGAAAGTCAAGCTGATCCACGACAGACTCAAGGTAGCCCAATCCACATAGAAGAGTTATGCCGATACTAAATGCAAGGAGGTAACCTATGAAGTCGAAGATAGAGTATATCTGCGTGTGCCGCCACTTCAAGGAGTTATACAATTTGGAGTCAAAGGAAAGTTAGCACCACGGTTTGTGGGGCCGTACAGAGTTTTAGAACGCATGGGTGAAGTTGCCTACAAGTTGGAATTACCAGAAGCCTTGTCAGGAGTTCATGATGTGTTTCATGTTTCCCAATTGAAGAAGTGCCATGCGGAGATGGCCGATATTCCTTTGAGAGATACAGTGCCACTGGAGGCCATACTGTTGGATAGTGATCTGACCTATGAGGAGAAGCCCGTCAAGATTCTCGAAACTGCAAGCAGGGTTACCCGCAGCAAGGTCATCAAGTTTTGCAAGGTTCTGTGGAGTCATCATACTGAGGAAGAAGCCACCTGGGAACGAGAAGAAGACCTCCGACAGGACCACCCACACCTTTTTGCTAGCCAACCCGAATCTCGAGGGCGAGATTCATCTTAAGGGGGGTAGGTTTATAACATCCCAATTTTCAATTTGGATGTTTATAATAGATCATTCATGTGCATCCATGATTTATGCATTTTTGCCCCATTTGTTTTATTTGATTTTTGATCCAAGGAACTTTGAGCAACTCAAGGACCAAAAGAGAGAGTTGGAAGTTTCCCTAAAAACCAATTTTGAATTTTTTTTGAAGTTGGGAGTTTGGATCAAATTTGGTTTCACCAAAAAAATTCATTTCCATTATATCAAAAATAAAATAAAGAGAGAAGATAAAATGACTTCTTCAAAATGAGAAAAGAAAATATTGTAAATCGAATTTGGAACCAAAACATATTTATTGAGTTTTATTTGCAATTTATTTTATTAGCAAAGCAAAAAGTTTATTTTTGAAAACTTGCATTTTTAGGCCAGATAAAAGTTCACTAGGTCATATACAAGATCATATAACTATGTGAATTTTCTTGAAATTTTTAAACTTATATTTTTTTCAGTGTTATTGTGTTTCTATAAAAAAATATATAATGTGCAGCCAAGGCCCATGAAGGCCCAGCCTCTCCACGACCCAACTCGGTCATCTTCCCCCTCCATGCACGTACACTTACAGAACTTAGAAATGCCATGGCCGCCCAACCTTCTGCTTCTTACTCCATCAATTCTAGTCACCATTTCATCTTGCAATAAACACAAAAGTTATCGCCCATCCTTCCACGAGTCCATTCGGACCATTTATCTCGCATAATTGCCATAATCTTCCATTAGAAACCGATGTACTGAGTGTTAGCATGTGACCCCCGATCTCCCTCCTCCGTCCTTCCCTGACCCCTATAAAACCCTCTGCGCATTCCCCTCTCAACCCTCATCCGAAGCCCTCTCCTTCTAGAGATTTTCCCCCTCCCTAACCTCGCCAATTGTTCGCCGGAGTTCGTGGATTCCGGCGGCTTCTCCACCACGCCAGGAAGCGACACCGACCCCGCTGTGTTGTTCCTCGGATCTGCCTCATGTTGCTCTACACCGTCCCGCATGCGTCCTTCGCCGAAACACACCGGAGCCGCCTTATTCCTCGTCGCCAGCGACAAGTCCGGTGAACACCCAGGACAAAATTTTCTCTTTTTCCATTATATTTTTCAATCTCAGATTCTATACCAATTCTTGTTTCTTGTATATCTTTTAGTCTATAGATCCAATTTAGTTGATTTCTTTTTCCTACTAATTCATAGAAATCCCCTCTATCCAGAGAACCAAACGAAAAATATTTTTGAAAATTTTAAAATTTGAATTCAAACAGATCTGAATTCAAACTTTGTTAGGTCGTAACTCGAGTTTCGTAACTCTGTTTTATGTGATTCTTTTTGCGAATCGAAGCTCGTAACGTGTACTTTCTGTTAAACTCAAACCCACATATTTTTGCTACTATAAAAAGTATGTTCTGTACAGAAACTTTATTTGGATGTTTTGGAGTTTTTCGAAGTCTTTCATTTGTTTTCTTTTGGATCTTTGCTTGTATGCTTATGTATGTTATTGCTTGCTTACGCTAGATCATACGGAGTGCGAGGCCTGCTACTACGAATCTTTGGAGTTCAACGATCGTCAGCAAGGCAAGTTCACACTTTGATCATAATTTTCAATACCCATTTTTTACTATGCATCAGTTTCACGCTCAAATATTGCATGCATAGGATTGGGAACATGTGGTTATGCTATGTAGTTCATGTGGTAGGAACCTATGACCTTTAATCACCCCAGGAATATTCGCTATATCATATCTTGCTTAGCCATGCTTGTAGACGGGGATTGGTATGTGAGATCCATGCAAGTTGCGAGAGTTAATAATTTTGGGATAACCTAAGGTGGAAACTTCAATACACATCCGGGTGGATTGTTTGGGGCACCTGGAGAAACCAGTGCTTGCCCAAGGGGAATCCCGGAGTACCCGTGTGATTACCCTAGGTCCGCCACCCAGGCTCAAAGGGATCATAAGATATTTCATGCCTAGAAACTTTCGTGTGCAGCCACAAGCCATTATGGGCTATGGCATAGTTGAGTAAGTTGTGTGACCTCTTTCCGTGGTACACTAGCTGATGTAGGGGAAACTAGGTGTACCGGTCTACCCAGGGTTAAGGGCAAACGCTTCTGAAAGGCTATGTCTCGATCTTCCGATCATGGAGGTGGTCGAGTCTTGTGGGGAAAAGTGCGCAAACCTCTGCAGAGTGTACAAACTAATCATGATTAGCCGTGTCCCCGGTTATGGACAACTTGAGTATCTAGAAGTGAATTATTGGTTGATCTCATCACTCTTTTTAATGAAATTATTGGGATACTACTTGGGAATTTTGGGATTGAGTTGGAGGAACCTTCTCAATTATGGCATTTTAATTTAGTAGTAAATAAAAATTTATTACTTTGTTGTAGGGTAAAATTTGCTTTATGCAAAAATTAAACTTAGAGCCTCCACCAGCTAATTTTGCATATCGAGATAGTTTTATTATTATTATTATAAGGTGTGAAATTGCCAGCATATTCCATGTGCTGACCTACACGGCTGCAACGTCTCATGTTGCAGACTTTTCCGACGAGGATTAAAGGTGCGATAGGTCGTTGTTCTGCACTCAGTTTGCCGTGGAGTTGGATGGACTCATTTACCTTCGATGCTTCCGCAGTTATTTTATTTTAGATGGCCTTTGGCCATATTATTGTAATAAATACTCTTTTGAGGATCTCGACGTAATAAAGTGTGTGATTGAACTCTGTTATAATTCCTCGAGTACTCTGTGTGTCAGCATACCGATCCAGGGATGACACGTAAGCACAGAGACATCGATCCATTTGGGTCGGGTCGCTACATCATTACACAAAGTATTTAATCATGCACAACCCCGATTGCAAGCCAAGCAATTGTTTCATACTTTTGATGTTCTCAAACTTTTTCAATCTTCATGCAATACATGAGTGTAAGCCATGGACATAGCACTATAGGTGGAATGGAATGATGGTTGTGGAGAAGACAAAAAGGAGAAGAGAGTCTCACATCAACTAGCCATATCAACAGGCTATGGAGATGCCCATCAATAGATATCAATGTGAGTGAGTAGGGATTGCGATGCAACAGATGCACTAGAGCTATAAGTGTATGAAAGCTCAAAAAGAAACTAATTGGGTGTGCATCCAACTTGCTTGCTCACGCAGACCTAGGGAACTTTTGAGGAAGCCCATCATTGGAATATAAAAGCCAAGTTCTATAATGAAAAATTCCCACTAGTATATGAAAGTGACAACATAGCAGACTCTCTATCATGAAGATCATGGTGCTACTTTGAAGCACAAGGCTGGTAAAAGGATAGTAGCATTGCCCCTTCTCTCTTTTTCTTTCATTTTTTATTTGGGCCTTTTCTCTTTTTTTATATGGCCTCTTTTTTTCTCTCTTTTTTTATTTTTTAATACGGAGTCTCATCCCGACTTGTGGGGGAATCATAGTCTCCATCATCCTTTCCTCACTAGGACAATGCTCTAATAATGAAGATCACCACACCTTTATTTACTTACAACTCAAGAATTACAACTTGATACTTAGAACAAAATATGACTCGATGTGAATGCCTCCTGCGGTGTATCGGGATGTGCAATGAATCAAGAGTGACATGTATGAAAAATTATGAACGGTGGCTTTGCCACAAATACGATGTCAACTACATGATCATGCAAAGCAATATGACAATGATGGAGCGTGTCATAATAAACGGAACGGTGGAAAGTTGCATGCAATATATCTTAGAATGGATATGGAAATGCCATAATAGGTAGGTATGGTGGCTGTTCTGAGGAAGGTATATGGTGGGTGTATGGTACCGCGAAAGTTGCGCGGTACTAGAGAGGCTAGCAATGGTGGAAGGGTGAGAGTGCGTATAATCCATGGACTCATCATTAGTCATAAAGAACTCACATACTTATTGCAAAAATCTATTAGTTATCAAAACAAAGTATTATGCGCATGCTCCTAGGGGGATAAATTGGTAGGAAAAGACCATCGCTCGTTCCCGACCGCCACTCATAAGGAAGACAATGAATAAATAAATCATGCTCCAACTTCATCACATAACGGTTCACCATATGCATGCAATGAGAATCACAAACTATAACACAAGTATCTCTCAAATTCACAACTAATCGACTAGCATGACTCTAATATCACCATCTTCATATCTCAAAAGAATCATAATCAAACTTCTCATTGTATTCAACGCACTTTATATGAAAGCTTTCATTATACCCATCTTGGATGCCCATCATATTAGGACTAAATTTATGAACTAAGAAAATTACCATGCTGTTATAAAATACTCTCAAAATAATATAAGTGAAGCATGAGAGATCAACAATTTCTATAAAATAAAACCACTGCCGTGCTCTAAAAAGATATAAGTGAAGCATTAGAGCAATATTGTCTACCTCAAAAGATATAAGTGAAGCACATAGAGTATTATAATAAATCACGAATCATGGGTGTATATCCCAAAAGGTGTTTACAGCAAGGATGATTGTGTTAAACTAAAAGGCAAAGATTCAAAACATACAAGACGCTCCAAGCAAAACACATATCATGTGGTGAATAAAAATATAGCCTCAGGTAAACTTACCGATAGACGAAGACGAAAGAGGGGATGTCTTCTGGGGCATCCCCAAGCTTAGGCTTTTGTTTGTCCTTGAATTTTACCTTGGGGTTCCTTGGGAATCCCCAACATTTGGTTCTTGCCACTCCTTATTCGAAAATCCATCAAATCTTTACCCAAAACTTGAAAAGTTCACAACACAAAACTTCAACAGAAAATCTCATGAGCTCCGTTAGTATAAGAAAATAAACCACCACTTTAAGGTACTGTAATAAAATCATTATTTATTTATATTAGTGTTAAACCTACTTTTTTCCAACTTCTCTATGGTTCATACCCCCCGATACTACTCATAGATTCATCAAAAATAAACAAACAACACACGAAAAACAGAATCTGTCAAAAACAGAACAGTCTGTAGCAATCTGTAACTTTCAAATACTTCTATAACTCCAAAAATTCCGAAATAAATTTGTGGACGTGAGGAATTTGTCTATTAATCTTCTTAAAAAATAATCAACCTAAAAGCACTCCTATGTAAAAAAATGACAGTTATTCTCGTGAGTGCAAAAGTTTCTGGCTTTTACAGCAAGATCGCAAAGACTTCACCCAGGTCTTCCCAAAGGTTCTACTTGGCACAAACACTAATTAAAACATAAAACGACATATAACCAGAGGGTAGATGAATTACTTAATAATAAACAGGAGCAAAAAGTAAAGAACAAAAAATAAAATTGGGTTTCCTCCCAACAAGTGGTATCGTTTAACGCCCCTAGCTAGGCATAAAAACAAGAATAGATCTAAGTATTGCCATCTTTGGTATGCAATCCATAAGTGGCTCTCATAATAGATTTATAAGGTAATTTAATTTTCTTCCTAGGAAAGTGTTCCATGCCCTTCCTTAACAGAAACTGGAATCTAATATTTCCTTCTTTCATATCAATAATTGCACCAATCGTTCTAAGGAAAGGTCTACCAAGAATAATAGGACATGTAGGATTGCAATCTATATCGAGAACAATGAAATCTATGGGCACATAATTCCTATTTGAAACAATAAGAACATCATTAATCCTTCCCATAGGTTTCTTAATGGTGGAATCCGCAAAATGCAAATTTAAAGAACAATCATAAAATTCACGGAAACCTAGCACATCACACAAAGTTTTTGGAATCGTGGAAACACTAGCATCCAAATCACACAAAGCATAACATTCATAATCTTTAATCTTAATCTTAATAGTAGGTTCCAACTCATCATAAATTTTCTAGGGATAGAAACTTTTAGTTCAAGCTTTCCTTCAAAAGATTGCATCAAAGCATCAACGATATGTTTAGTAAAAGCTTTATTTTTATTATAAGCATGAGGGGAATTTAACATAGATTGCAACAAGGAAATACAATCTAATAAATAACAATTATCATAATTAAATTCCTTCAAATCCAAAATTGTGGGTTCATTGCTACTTAAAGTCATGACCTCTCCAATCCCACTTTTATCAATTTTTGCATCTAGATCTAAAAACTCCAAATCATTGGGAAGCCTTTTATCTAAAGTTGACTCATCTCCAGTCCCATCTTTATCAAGATTCATATTGGAAAACAAAGATTTAATAGGAGTCACGTAAATCACTTTTAGATCTTCATCATTATTATCATGAAAACTAGAAGAACACACTTTTACAAACAAATCTTTTTTAGCATGCATCTTAGCGGTTCTTTCTTTGCACTCATCAGTGGAAATTCTCATGGCTTTGAGAGACTCATGGATATCATGCTTAGGTGGAATAGATCTAAGTTTCAAGGAATCAACATCAAGACAAATTCTATCCATGTTCCTAGCCAACTCATCAATCTTAAGCAATTTTTCTTCAATCAAAGCAGTGAAATTCTTTTGTGAACTCATAAATTCTTTAATACTATTCTCAAAATTAGAGGGCATCTTATTAAAATTTCCATAAGAGTCCATAATTATTAGAGGAATTCCTAGGAAACGGCCCAGGATTAAAATTGCCTCCATACGCGTTGTTACCAAAATTGTTCCTACCAACAAAATTCACATCCATAGATTCATTATTATTCTCAATCAAAGTGGACAAAGGAATATCATTAGGATCAGAACAAACACTTTTATTAGCAAACAATTGCATAAGTTCATCCATCTTTCCACTCAAAACATTAATCCCTTCAATCGCATGAACTTTTTTACTAGTGGAACTTTTGGTGTGCCATTGAGAATAATTAAACATAATATTATCTAGGAGTTTAGTAGCTTCTCCTAAAGTGATTTCCATAAAAGTGCCTCCCGCGCCCAAATCTAAAAGATTTCTAGAAGCAAAATTCAATCCGACATAATTTTTTTGTATAATCATCCACAAATTCAGACCATGTGTAGGGAAATTACGTATCATTAATTTCATCCTCTCCCAAGCTTGTGCAACATGCTCATGATCAAGTTGCTTAAAATTCATAATAGCGTTCCTAAGGGAGATGATCTTAGCGGGAGGAAAATATTTAGAGATGAAAACATCTTTGCACTTATTTCAAGAATCAATACTATTTTTAGGCAAAGATGAGAACCAAGTTTTAGCACGATCTCTAAGAGAAAACGGAAATAGCTTAAATTTAACAATATCATTATCCACATATTTCTTCTTTTGCATATCACACAAATAAACGAAGTTGTTTAGATGGGATGCGACATCTTCACTAGGAAGGCCAGAAAATTGATCTTCCATAACAAGATTCAACAAAGCGACATTAATTTGACAAGATTCAGCATTGGTAGTAGGAGCAATCAGAGTGCTAATAAAATCATTGTTGTTGGTGTTGGAAAAGTCACACAATTTAGTTTTATCTTGAGCCATCATGACAAGCAATCAATCCAACACACAAGCACACAAGAAGCAAAAGAAAAGAGATGAACATAAGAGGGGCGAAGAAAAGGCAAACGTATTCGAAAATCCTTTTAGAAGTAGGGGAGAGGGAAATGAGAGGCGAATGGTGAATAATCTAATGCAAGGGAGAAGAGTTTATGATGGGTACTTGGCATGGCTTGACTTGACAAAGATCCCCCTGGCAACGGCGCCAGAAATCCTTCTTGGTACCTCCTGAGCTTGTGTTAGTTTTCCCTTGAAGAGGAAAGGGTGATGCAGCAAAGTAGCATAAGTATTTCCCTCAGTCTTGAGAACCAAGGTATCAATCCAGTAGGGGACGATGCACAAGTCACCGAATACCTGCACAAAAAATCAAGAACTTGCGACCAACGTGATAAAGGGGTTGTCAATCCCTTCACGATCACTCGCAAAAGTGAGATCTGATAGAGATAATAAAGTAAATATTTTTGGTATTTTTGATGTATAGATTGGAAAGTAAAGATTGCAAAATAATAGATCGGAAATTAGCAACATGTAAATGAGATTCAATAATATGGAAAAGAGATGCAATATAATGCAGTAGAGACCCAGGGGGCATAGGTTTCACTAGTGGCTTCTCTCGAGATAACATGTATTACGGTGGGTGAACAAATTACTACCGAGCAATTGATAGAAAAGTGCATAATTATGATGACATCTAAGGCAATGATCATGAACATAGGCATCACATCCGTGTCAAGTAGACTGACTCCTGCCTACATCTACTACTATTACTCCACACATCGACCGCTTTCCAGCATGCATCTAGAGTATTAAGTTCATAAGAACGGTGTAACGCATTAAGCAAGATGACAGATGTAGAGGGATAAACTCAAAAAATATGATATAAACCCCATCTTTTTATCCTTGATGGCAAGAATGCAATACGTACCTTGGTGCCCCTATTGTCACTGGGAAAGGACACCGCAAGATTGAACCCAAAGCTACCGATAATTCGAAGAGACTTGCAAAGATATCAAATCATGCATATAAGAATTTAGAGAAGAACCAAATAATATTAATAGGTAATCTTGATCATAAATCCACAATTCATCGGATCTCAGCAAACACACCGCAACAGAATATTACATCGAATAGTTCTCCAAGAACATCGAGGAGAACTTTGTATTGAGAATCAAAGAGAGAGAAGAAGCCATCTAGCTAATAAATATGGACCCGAAGGTCTATGGTAAACTACTCACGCTTCATCAGAGAGGTGATGGTGTTGATGTAGAAGCCCTTCGTGATCGAATCCCCCTCCGGCAGATAGCTGGAAAAGGCCCCAAGATGGGATCTCATGGGTACAGAAGGTTGCGACGGTGGAGAAGTGGTTTTGTGGCTGCCCCTGATGTTTTTAGGGTATAAGAGTATATATAGGCGAAAGAACTAGGTCGGTGGAGCTACAAGGGGCCCACAAGGGTGGGGGCGCGCCTACCCCCCTGGGCGTAACCTCCTGCCTCGTGGCCTCCTTGTTACGTCTCCGACTTCATCTCTAAGTCTTCTGGTTTGCCTTCGGTCCAAGAAAGATCATCGCGAAGGTTTCATTCCGTATGGACTCCGTTTGGTATTCCTTTTCTGCAAAACTCTAAAATAGGCAAAAAAAAATAGAAACTAGCACTGGGCCTTCGGTTAATAGGTTAGTCCCAAAAATAATATAAAAGAGCATATTAAAGCCCATTAAAAATCGAAAACAGATAATATAATAGCATGGAACAATCAAAAATTATAGATACGTTGGAGACGTATCAATAGGCAATAATAATGACTAATAAGCCGTCAAATCACGAGGCCTACCTTTCTCTATGTTTAACCGAGGAAGCAACCTTCATTTCACTCCTCGTTGAATATACATCCGCTGCTACCTCTGCAAATAAATAAAAATCTGCTTCTACCTCCACAACATGGTTAATAATATAGCATGTCAATCACGATGTAGAAATATCATTCACTGATACAATAGGGCTGGCTCTAAGGCTATTGATTTATTTTACTTTGTCTCTTTCTCTTTTTGTCTCATTTACTCATTTTACATAGGAGCACGTGTAGAGGATCGCTATTCCTTTCGATGGGACTTCTTCATGGGGTTTAAGACTAAGTAGCTCCAAATTATTCCCGCTGCCCACCACTCTGAATCGTGCCATCTATGATAGTACTCCCATTGCAACAATCAGGTCCACTAGGTCTAGCACGTCCTGTAAGAAGAGACTTACACGCAAAACATACATCTTGTTGCCTTCTTCCTCATACAGTACATACCACTAGTATGTACTACTAGTACTACTACTACTCGTTGTCCTATAAACCTTGCAATTGGCATCTAAAAAATATTAACCTTGCGCTTGGCTCTTCGCCTCTTGGGGAAGTCGAGCAATAATGGTACTACAGTATATCGTTCTGGCTATCTGAGACTGAATGAATCGCTACACGTCCACCACGTAGGCGAGGGTCGAGCGAGGGTCGAGGGGCGAGGAAGAGTATAGTACATCCGTTTCAATATGGACAACATACGGAGAAAAATGAGTGAATCTACACTCTAAAATATGTCTATATACACAAGTGTTTGGAGTATGTACTAGTACTTCATATTGAAATCTACTACTCCCTCCGTCCCATAATACTAGTGTAAAAATGTTCTGATATTATGGGACAGAGGGAGTAAAACTAGATACATCCGTATCTAGACAAATTTAAGACAAGAATTTTGGGATGGAGGTAGTATATTTCAGACAATATGATAATCCCTGTAACCAAGGTACGGACGAGGAGTAACGGAGGGAGTAGTAACATTTTCTCCTTGTCCTGTGAGCCACCGCGCGTGTGGGCGAGGGAGCGGGCGTAGGCGTAATAAGGTTGGCCATAGTGGGGGGTAATATAAGTGGTATCATGCCCTTGGGACTCACAAACGTGCTTATGTGGCAGACAATTAAAGAAGAGAGAGAAGGTTATAGTAACATATGTAGATAGCGTATCATAATAAATATTATGCTACTCTGTGTCATGGATGGCAATAAATGAGACGACCTATCATACTAATCTATGATACTATGCACTATGGATGTAGTATCATACACTAGTATCATATGGAGTAGTATATGATACTCTCCACTATGACCAGCCTAAGCAAGCTTCTCCTCATCCTGCGACTCTGCGACCCACCGTGCCTGTGGGCGGGGGAGACGGTGTACTAAGCAAGCTTCTCCTCGTTCTGTGAGTTGACGGGACACATCAAAAGTAATACGTACGGAGCATCTCCAGTGTATAGAGCCTTGCCTCTAAGGTAGGCCCCACGTGGTTTGCCTCTTTTTTGACATAACGCGTCAAGTCGCAATTTGTTTGTTCACCCGTAGTACACGATCCTCCACCAAGTGGACAACCAGTTCACTTGTCAAATTACCATGTGGGCTGCCTTTTCATATAGAAATGAGCTCCACTGTGTACCAGCGCAGGTGTGGTTGGGAAGGAGACGGGAGTAGGTGTGCATGGAGTGCGTGCACCTCTTCTCTTCATGCACGTCCCCCACCTACGTGGGTGTGTGTGAGAGAGATACAAACCTTGACAGATGGCGTGTGCATTTGTGAGTGTTTTTTGTTGTGTGTGTGTGGGGGGGGGTGATTTCGTGAATGTATTTGTGGGAATACGTGTCGATGATATCTCAAACAAAAATTTGACACATGCAATGTGTGTGAAATAGAGGCCTATCTATATCATATATAGAGGGGGCAATCCACGATAAGAGAGGGAGGGGTCATAGATATCGATAGAGTCGAAGAGAGGATCAAGTGGGTGGGTGCAGGATCGATGAAGAGAGTCATCGAAATTGTGTGTGTGCAAGTCAAAGATATATGGCGACTGACCTACCGGAACGTCAGAGGGCATACGGCAAGTTTGTGTGTGGCAGGGAGATATGACTAGAGCACCCGACCTATCGGTGTGTGTGTGGGGGGGGAGGTGGGAGGCAGAGACCTAACTAGAGAGGTAGATCGACTCGTAGATGTGTTGAGAAGGAGAGACCCAGGTATGTCATGCGGGAGATCGGTCGACATCCATACATAAGTGAAGGATGGGAAATAGGTTGGGATAGAGAGAGAGGGAGAGAGAGAGGGAGGGATAGAGGGAGGGAGGAGAGGGGTAGACTGTTGGATGGGTGGTGGAGTTGCTTCTCGAAGATGGTGGGAGAGGCCTAGTAGACAGACTAAGGGTGGAACTGCAATATTATCAATAAGAGTGACGATGTGTATCTCTGTGTGCGTGTGCGTGGTACATGTGTCGGGAGGCATGCATGGATGATGAAGTTGGACCATGTGTTTGGTAAGCAGACCTAACTAGAGCGGTAGATCAATTGTTGTGTGTCGGAGGAAGGGAGAGACATAACGAATGAGGTAGATCGATCGGCGCTTGGGGAAAACGAGTTATAACGACCTAGCTAGCTATATGAATAGCGGGAGATCGGTCGGTGTACATCCATTCATTAGAGGCAAATAAGGTCCAACGAGACGGATAGACAGAGATAATGGAGATAGGAGGTGGTGCGAGAGGACTACTAGCTAGATAGGAGGAAGAGTGTGCGATTGTGAGATCGATGAAAAGAGGGGCGAGAGTTTACACGTGTGTGGGACTGTATGAGAGACATGAGGCATGCACACAGAAAGGAGGAGATGGAAGGTGCGTGTGTATGTGGTAGGCAGACATCGCTGGAGAGGTTTATCGATCGGTGTGTGTCGGAAAGGAGTTGTGGAGACCGTGGGAGAACGACCTAAAGAAAAAAATGAATGTGCATGATCGATAGAATGCTGATGGAGGGGGAGGGCGAGAAGGGTGTGCATGCACGAGAGAAAGTCAGTGCTAGCAACAAAGGTTAGAGGATTTTGTGGGTGTAAGAGACTATCAAAGATCATAATTCAATATGAAAGTGGATTCATATATTTGAATAGGAGATCATAGTGTTATAAACATATGCATGCATGAATATATCGGTGATAAGCATGGTGTAGTTCTGGACATGTTATACCATAATGTGATAATGCGTGGCATTGGCAACTCACAGCTAAATATCGAACAATCTAATCCATACTATACATTGAACAATCTCACATTTTATTTGAATTTGTGATACTGTCTGGCGTTTGCAGTCACAACTAAATATCAAACAATCTAAACCATACTATATATCGAACAATCTCACATTTTATTTGAATTTGTGATAATGAGTGGCGTTTGCACCTCACATATAAATACTTGTAGGCATAGGGGGCAGGGTGTTGGTGTCAAAACCGACAGATCTTGGGTAGGGGGTCCCGAACTGTGCGTCTAAGGATCGAAGGTAGCAGGAGGAAGGGGACACGATGTTTACCCAGGTTCGAGCCCTCTTAATGGAGGTAATACCCTACTTCCTGCTTGATTGACTTTGATGAGTATAGGGGTTACAAGAGTTTATCTACCTCGAGATCGTGATGGCTAAACCCTAGATGTCTAGCCTATATGATTGTGATTGCCTCTACAGACTCAACCCTCCGTTTTATATGGGCACCAGAGGGGACTAGGGTTGTACAAAGTCGGTTTACAGAGGAAGGAAACTACACATCCGGACGCCAAGTTTGTCATCCACGCAAAGGAGAGTCCCATCCGGACACCGGAGAAGGCCTTCTATCTTGTATCTTCACGGCCCAGCAGCCCGGCCCATGTCACATAGGCAGGCTCCCCGAGGACCCCATAATCCAGGACTCCCTCAGTAGCCCCCGAACTTGCCTTCAA
The DNA here is from genome assembly GCA_021437245.1 of Aegilops speltoides. NCBI lineage: Eukaryota > Viridiplantae > Streptophyta > Magnoliopsida > Poales > Poaceae > Aegilops > Aegilops speltoides. The sequence continues at coordinate 332,042,878 of CM038147.1, read as the reverse complement.
TGATGACGTTATATTCAGCTTCATGTCTTCGGCTTTGCAAGGCAGGTTCTCCATTGTACTTCATATAGCTTGGCTTTTACATTAAATACCACACCCTTCATCTTCTGTGCCACCATCGCCTCAGCCTCCACGTGTCAAACGAATACGAAGGATCTAAGCATTTTTGCAAGTAACCCCATGTCCATATAGGGAAGGCGTCTATTTAAAGTGATTGAATCTTAGATACCATTCCTCACCAGGCAAAAATCCTTAGAGCTTGCCATAGGAATCCATCCAAACATGGCTAGTGCTCCTAGTTCTTCCTCGCGCCGCCACGGTCCTCAAAAAGGCGATTGGGAGAGCTACTCGATACCCCACACCCAGTTGACCAGGCTTTAGAGGCAGGGATATCTCCCTCCCCCGGATCTAGTCCCCGTTCGGGCGAGATTAACTTCCGTCAATGGCGAAGCCCTGACGGAGAACTTCCCCAATCCTACTAAAGAGGAACGGGTGTGATTTTGTTTATTTCCTGCTGAGAGGCGTGGGATTTCCGATTCATCCTTTTCTCAGAGGTCTAATGGAGTATTATGGCCTCCAACTGCAGAATCTCACGCCGGGCTCCATCCTGCACATTGCAGGTTTCATTGCTCTTTGCGAACTGTTCCTAGGCTGCGAGGCCCATTTCAAGTTATGGAGGAAATATTTTTGCCTCGTCCCCCGCTCTCAAGAGGGATCCATATTCGAGGTGGGTGGTGCTGAAGTATGGCGCATAGCCGGAATAGATACCTGTCCGGCACTCTGAAGAAGGCATCTGAAGAGTGGCCCTCGGAATGGTTCTACATTGAAGATGTTGTTCTCTCGGACCCAATCCGGCAAGATCTTCCCGAATTTTCCACTGCTCCCTTAAAGAAGCATGCCAGTTGGCATCCCCGAAGCTTTGAGGAAGAAGACAACATGGAGATTAAGAGGCTAGTGAGCAAGATCAGAATACTCGCCCACTCCAGATTGTCTATAGTTGAGGTAATGGCGATTTCAATAACGCGATGCATCCAGCCACTTCAATTCAGAAAGCTTCCCATGTGGCATTACAATGGGGAGGACGACACATCACACTATGGGCGCAAGGGTTCGGACAATTTTGCCGCTTTAGGCCACCATGTTGGCTGATCTTCACAAAGGGGAGAAGGAAGACTTCACTCGCCTTAAATGTTGAGAAGGTTTCTCCATGTATAACCCCATTGATTGGGTGAGTTTTCAATCATAAGCCTCACTCAATCTTTTTCCTTAATTAAGCTTAGTTGAACTTAATTTGGCTTCCTTTAACAGGAATGTAGAAAGGTCATTGCAGGGATCTACAGGCCCGCTCCACAGCCGGAGAACCATATCGAGACCTAGATCCTGGATTCTAAGAGGATCCGGATATATTTATAGAATTGAAGGAGGGAGTCTTTTATCAGGCGAGCTACGACGGCACAGAAGCGGCCATTATAGCAGATTACCCTGGCCTCCTCCCCACCTCCCATGTAAGTATCCAGGAGACACCCCCCTCAAAAAGAGTTTTCCCCTTACGACTCACCCACCGCACTGTATCATTCTCCCAAGGGGTGACGCTCATCCCATCATTCTGCGACAAAAGCGTCTTCTAAGAAGACGACACTTGCACATGGCACGTCTTTGAAAAGAAAGGCAAACGGTGATACTATTGGGCCCTCTCCTTCGTCGAAGAGGTATAATTCTTTGACATGCACTCAATGGATAGATCAGACAGTGACGTTTCCTATTGTGCCATATCACAGGAGGAGTGTACGCTAGACTGTATCTGGAGACCTAGCCGGCCATGCACAGGCTAATCCGGCCCCGGACCCCGCCACAAGGACTAGAGGGGACGTGGGGGCAATGCCGGATTGTCATCTCCTAGAGGATTCAGATAATGTATCCGTCACCAACTCCGAAGTGGAGAGTACGATGAATCATAGGCGACGGAGAGTGGCTATGCGTGACCCAAATTTCACCGAAAAGGCATTCAACGCTCTCAGCTCAGCGGATGCTTACATCCGAGCTGCTCGGGATGGACTTGCTGGAGCCACTCACCAACTTTCAAAGGATATGCGGGTAAGAACTTTTTGTGCAGATTCAATAACCATATGCCAGTAGCCCCCGAGTCTTGAAGCAGTTGGCCCAACTGATTTAAGGGGCGTTACATCATCAGGTACTCATGGGGAAAAATAACACATTATCCAAGGAGCTAGAAGAATGCCGAACTAAGCTAACTATTGCCACCGCCGAACTGGAAAATTTAAAGAAATCCAAGAAGGCACCTGATAGTAAGCACAATAGTAGCCCGGAAATAAGGTTCCGTGCCTACAACGATGTTGCTTAAATATGCATCATTTTGTTGGTAGGGTCGACAGATCAGCTGGAGGAGAGGCTAAGGGTTGCTCAGGCAGACAAACAACATACCTAAGGGCAAGAAGCAGTTGGTCAACGTGTATTAACAAAGACCATTAATGAGAATAACAAACTATATGATGCAACTATCAAGCAAGCCGACTAAATGATTTAAAAGCCCAACTATCAGATGCTTTGAAGCAGAACAGAAAGCTGAAAGGCGGTATATTCAGTATGCTCTTTAACCTAACTTTCACACGGCCTCCTGATGGAAAATTTTACAAGTTTGTTTCTGTAGGTGTGCTGACCGGACGTCCCGAGGGAGAAGTGTCTGGATTTCAAGGCGATCTGCTACAAGAGCTATCGAAAGTGCATGAGCGAGCTCGGAAGGCAATGAGGAACATGGCCAAGGCTTTATGGCCATACGTTCCACCTCCAGGAAGTATGGAGGAGCTCATGAATTTATTCAAGGGAGCTCGTAGCTGTTTTGAGTTATGGAAGATATTAGCATGTCGGGAAGGCGCACGAGAGGCCTGGGCCATGGTGAAAACGCGGTACACCAAACTTGATCCGAATCATATGGCCCGGGTCGGACCTTGGGGACCAGATGGACAAGAAATTCCTGTTAGCTTAGTGTACGACCAAGTAAAGATAGCCGCTAAGTTTTCTCAACAGCATTATAAACTAGACAACTGTTAGATGGTATAGAGGAGGAAGAAGTTTTTGAGTCAAAGTAGCAATGTACTTTTATCAACAAACTTATCTCCAGCCGAATTGTAAAACGATTATCATGGCAGACTTTCTGCTTCGACCTCTGAAACCCGAGGTTTGGAGTGTTTCCGGATATTATACCATCGGTAAACACCAAAGTATGTTCGGAAACCAGGCAGTCCGGTCATAGTTGCTTGAACATATAAGTTGTATTCGAGGAGTTATGTTATATTACATTTGATCGTAAGAAACATCTTCCAGAGAGAATAGTTTCATTAAGGGTTCCTCTCCCTGGGCCAGCATGTGTTTTTGTGCATGCGAAGCTGTGATGCTAAAAAACACAGTACACGTTATAATTTGGGGGCTTATATTGCCGCGAGGGCAGTTCATCTTTTGTCCGCCGACCAATTATTCCCTTAAGAACATTAGCTTTCGGCTTCACCCGTCCGAGGTACACGTCCGGATAACCCGGCTGTAACAATCACAGAGGTGCTCCCTTTATGCCCTAGCCGAACAAGCGATAATATAGGGCATAAGCACATGAGCCAGGCAACCCAGCTTGGCAAAAACTTAAGTCATAAAGGTGCATATAATGGCGAAGAAAAGATATATACGAGTAGACAACATATATATACAGTGAGCTTGATGCTCAAAAAATAACAATGATTAGAATCTTATGTGAAAAGAAGCCCCCAGGTATTGTGGTGTATGCACATTTAAGGATGTATGCCCTGCAGGTGTGTGGTTTATCCGAACACGAGCTAGAAGTCGTATAAAAACGAGAAAAAAGAAAAGGTTGAAAATGAGAAGAGAAGGAATGAGGAAAAATGTATAAGTGAAAACTTAGGCGTAGAATCTTCGGAGCCGCCAATGTTCCATGGGTTTGGTTCCAAGCGATTATCCAAAGCATTGTGATGGCGGTAGGCTCGTCCAATGAGAACTTCATCTATAATGAAGGGACCCTCCCATTTGGGCCTGGGCTTGTCCTTTTTCTTCTCTGGTAGGCGTAGAACGAGTTGACCTACATTATCAGTCCTTGGCCGTACTTCTCTACTTTGAATCGCCGAGCCTGCTGCTGGTAGAATGCAGAATGGGCTTTGGCGACATCGCACTCCTCCTCCAGGACATCCAGACCGTCCTGCGGATCGAGCACGGCTTCTCTCTCTTCATACATGCGCACTTGAGGTGAGTCATGAATAATGTCGCAAGGCAAGACTTCCTCCGTGCCATACACCATGAAGAAATGTGTATATCTAGTCGTGCGATTGGGCATGGTCCGCATCCCTCAGAGTACGGAATCGAGTTCCTCGACCCAGTGCTTGTCTGATTCCTGCAGAGATCGCACTAGTCTAGGTTTGATGCCGCTCATTATCAGGCCGTTAGCCCGTTTGACCTGTCCATTTGTCTAGGGGTGATATACGGAGGCGTAATCGAGCTTGATGCCCAAATTAGCGCACCAGGTTTTCACCTCATCGATCGTAAAGTTAGAGCCGTTGTCAGTATAATACCGTGCGAGACACCATAACGGTGTACGACACCAGATATGAAGTCTATAACCAGTCTGGCTTTGGCCGTTTTGACTGGTTTGTCTTCTATCCACTTAGTGAACTTGTCGACCATAACTAGTAAGTATTTCTTCTTATGGCTTCCCCCTTTAAGGGGTCCGACCATGTCTAGCCCCCAGACTGCAAAAGGCCAAGTAATGGGAATTGTTCATAGGGCAGCGGGCGGCATATAGTTTTGATTGGCGAAAAGCTGGCATCCAACGGAGCGCTGTACGAGGTCTTGTACGTCTTCTCGAGCCGTGTGCCAAAAGAAACCGTATGGAAGGCCTTACTTACAAAGGTCCGAGCTACAGCATGATGGCCTCCAAGACCGGCGTGTATTTTAGCCAAGAGTTGCCGTCCCTCTTCTTCGGAGATACATCTTTGAAGGACTCCGGTGGTACTTTTCTTGTATAGGTCCCCTTCGTGAACTTTGTAGGCCTTCCAGCGTCGAACAATACGATGGGCCTCGGTCTGATCATTAGGGAGCTCATTCCTAGTAAGGTAGGCAAGGAAAGGTTCCTTCCACGGGGCAATTATAGCCATGATTTCGTGGGCCGATTTTGTTATTTTGGTGCCCGAACCTCCAATGACATCAAAACTGTGTTCGGAATCTGGGGGTATGATCGGCTATGGACCAGTGTTGCCATTCTCGTCCTGCGACACCACGGATGTCTTGAAGAGCCTCTCCACAAAGGTGTTAGGAGGGACGGGGTCGCGTTTAGCACCCATGCGAGCAAGGATGTCCGCAGCCTGATTACTCTCTTGAGCCACGTGATGAAACTCGAGCCCTTCAAACCGAGCTGATATTTTGAGTACGACGTTGCGGTAAGACACCATCTTCGAATCTTTTGCGTCGAATTCTCCATTTATTTGGAATATTGCGAGGTTTGAATCCTCGCGCACCTCGAGGTGTTGTATGCCCATGGAGACACCCATCTGGAGACCGTGCAATAGGGCCTCGTATTCGGCTACATTGTTAAAGTCTATATACAGTGTTTGGAGCACATAATAGAGTGTGTTGCCTGTGGGGGATGTCAAGACGACATCAGCCCCTAGTCCGGCTAGCATTTTAGTGTCGTCAAAGTGCATCACCCAGTTGGGATATGTGCCATACTCTTTAGGGAGTTCGTCCTCTGTCCATTCGGCGACGAAGTTAGCCAACTCCTGAGATTTAATAGCTTGGTGTGGCTTGTAAGTGATTTCAAATGGTAAGAGCTCAGTGCCCATTCGGCAATCCGGCCGGTGGTGTCCTGTTTGTTTATAATACCATTAAGTGGTATTTCAGAAGCCATCGTGATCGAGCACTCTTGAAAGTAGTGCCGCAGCTTGCGGGATGCAATAAGGACCGCATATGCTATCTTTTGGTAATGCTGGTATCAGGATTTATAAGGTGTAAGGACCGTCGATACGTAATATACTAGTTTTTGAAGTGGGAATTTATGTCCCTCTTCATTTTGTTCAACGACGAGCACCGCACTCACCACCTGGTGGGTTGCAGATACGTAGAGCAACATCGGTTTGCCGATGTTTGGTGTGGTCAGGATTGGGTTGCTTGCTAACAAAGTTTTTATTTCTTCCAGTCCGGCTGTGGCAGCGTCTCTCCACACGAAGTGGTCGGTGCGGCGGAGAAGGCAATACAATGGCAATGCCTTTTCCCCTAGTCTGGAGATAAAACGACTCAAAGCTGCCACGCACCCAGCTAGTTTTTGGACCTGCTTGAGGTCTGTTGGTGTTGCCAACTGTAACAGGGCTCAGATTTTGGCTAGGTTTGCTTTGTTTCCTCTGCTGGAGACAATGAACCCAAGCAGTTTTCCGGCTGGAACGCCGAAAACGCATTTTTCCTGATTGATCCGTATGTCATATGCTCGGAGGTTGTCGAATGTAAGGCGTAAGTCATCCACCAACGATTCAACATGCTTGGTTTTGATGACTACATCATCTACATATGCCTCCACGGTCTTGCCGATTTGGTTTTCCAGGCATGTTTGAATCATGCGTTGCTAGGTTGCGACGGCGTTCTTGATAAGGCATAGTGTTGAAGCAGAAGGGCCCATACGGGGTGATGAATGCCGTTGCAGCCTGGTTAGATTCTTTGATCTTAATTTGATGGTATTCGAAGTATGCGTTGAGGAAACATAGTGAATAATGTCTCGCGGTTGCGTTAATAATCTGGTCAATGCGAGGTAGTGGGAAGGGGACCTTAGGGTAGGCCTTATTAAGGTCTTTGAAATCGACACACAGGTGCCAGGTTTTATCCTTCTTTGGTACCATGACCAGGTTTGCTAGCCAGTCCGGATGTTTGATCTCTCTCATAAACCCGGCTTCGAGTAGCTTGGCTAGCTCCTCCCCCGTAGCCTGTCATTTGGGTTCGAAAAGTCGGCGCAGTGTTTGCTTGACTGGTTTGTATCCCTTTAGTATATTGAGACTATGCTCGGCCAATCTTCGTGGGATACCTGGCATATGCGAAGGGTGCCAGGCAAAGATGTCCCAGTTCTCATGCAGGAATGCGCACAATGCGGCGTCGACCGTCGGATCCAGCTGTGCCCCAATGAAGATGTCTTCTTGGGGTCCGTCGGGTGGACTTGAAATTTGACTATTTCGTCTGCTGGCTTGAAGGAAGTGGATTTGGGTCTCTTATCGAGGATTACATCGTCCCTATCCACTGTAGAGCATAAGGTCATTAATTCTTTGGCCGCAAGGGCCTCGGATAAAGCCTCGAGGGCCAGAGAGGCGGTTTTGTTTTCGGCGCGGAGTGCTATGTCCGGATCACTGGTGATAGTGATAACTCCATTGGGCCCGTGCATTTTGAGTTTCATATACCCGTAATGTGTATGGCTTGGAAGCGTGTGAATGTGTCTCGCCCCAGCAAGGCGTGATACCCACTATTGAAAGGTGCCACATGGAAGAGTAACTCTTCGGACCTATAGTTCTCCGGCGTGCCGAATACCACATTGAGTTTGATTTTCCCCGAACATCTTGCTTCCCGAGTGGGGATAATACCTCGAAAGGTTGTGTTACTTTGCTCAATGAGACTCATGTCCATTTGCATTTTATTGAGCATGTCTTTGTAGATGAGGTTCAGTCCGCTACCACCGTTAATTAGCACTTTAGTGAGCCAAAAGCCATCCACGATTGGGTTTAGGAACAAAGCGGCTGGTGCCCAGACTGAGCGGGATCTTGGTTCGTCTTCGGTGTTGAAAGTGATCACCGTATCGTTCCAAGGATTTACTGCTGCCACTTGGCAAACTTTGGCGAGGTCGCGGAGCGCCCTTTTGCACCGATTATTTGATGAGGTCTCGAAGACCGTGAATACTTTGAGATCATTTTCCTCCGAAGAGTAGTTCTCTGGGATGTTGTTGGTGAGGATACCCTCGCCGCTCTCGGTCACTTGCCGGAGTATCCAACATGCTCAGAGGCTATGCATTGGTTCGGTGTTCAGCGTCATGTGAATTTGACAGGGCCTGTCGAGCCATTCCTTGAGAACAGTTCTATGCCCCGTAAAGGGCTTGATTTTATTGTCGACGGGATGATGATTAGGTGCCCCGAGAGGGTGCATCCTTTTTGTCCGTCCGGGAGATGGCCTAAAGGCTTGTGGTTCCCAATGGGCTTTCTGGGTTTTCCAGGCGCTTTCCATTGCGCAGTACTTCTGCAGTATGTGTGGCAAATCAAAAAAGTGCAGTACGCGATGGCGATTGAGGGCATTAAGGATTCCCTCATATGTACAATTGTTACAAAATACCGAGACCGCGTGGTTGTCGCAGCAATCTTTGATCGTGTTTTTAACAAGGAGGAATCTGGCCCAAAAGTGGTGGACTGTTTCCTGAGGCTGCTGTCACACATACATTAAGTCGCATATATCCGGAGGACCAGAATTGCGTGGGGGAATATTTCTTGTGGTGGGTGGGCGGGCTTAAATCCGAACCCTGACCCACAGTGATGTCCGGATTTTGAAGAATTTTCGAGGTTACAAGCCCGGGCTCCGAGCGTCCGATGAGTTTTTAGGCTCAACGCCCGATTGTATGTTCGGAGGATAGGAAGTGTCCTCCCAGAGATGGCTGTCTGGCTCGCCGAGCTCGGAAATCCGAACAAACTTTGTTCTCAACGTAGGAGAAGAGTTATTGTCAGCTTGTTCCTCCATAACTGCCACCTGATGGGTGATCGGTGAAGATTTGATTTCTCTCTGATCGGGTTTAAGCCCAATCCACTCATAGTCAGTTGCGACCCCCAGGGCGGCGATGCGATCTAGCAGTTCGTTTAAGGTAGATACATCTGCTGGATCCATCTTGTTGGAGAGGATACTATTAACTGAATTCTGAATAGAAAGATTAAGAAGAAAAAAAAGATTCAAAATAAAGACAGTGACTGCAATCTTTTTCTGTGGTAAGGATTGCACCAGAGCACCTTCTACTTCTAATAGGCCATGAACTATAGATAGAGAAGAATCATTCTGAGCAAGTACATAAGAAGCGATCCACTTTTTTTACGAAAAGACCCTTTCTTTTATTTTGAATATAATTCTACTTACTTTTTTCCAATCTTTTTCAAAAAATCTATTCCTGCTTTTTTTGATCTAGTTTCTTTAGGATCGACACGAAGATGATTTTTTGTGACAGGCTGGGCAGCCTTTGGCTTAACGGCCGAATGAGCGCCCATGGTGAAGCTGCCAAGTCGGAGGGTTTTCCCTAAAGCTAGGGCTCCTCTAGAAGTGATACTGTCCTTGATGACAAGGCAATCCATCAATCCTTCTGTTGACGGCACAGAGGAACTCTCAATGAAAGCACCAATGTCGGTGTCAAAACCGGCAGATCTCGGGTAGGGGGTCCCAAACTTGCGCGTCTAAGGAACGAAGGTAACATGAGGCAGGGGACATGATGTTTACCCAGGTTCGGGCCCTCTTAATGGAGGTAACACTTTACTTCCTCCTTGATTGACTTCGATGAATATAGGGGTGACAAGAGTTGATCTACCTCAAGATCGTGATGGCCAAACCCTAGATGTCTAGCATGTATGATTGTGATTGCCTATATGGACTAAACCCTCCGGTTTATATGGACACGGGAGGGGACTAGGGTTGTACAAAGTCGGTTTATAGAGGAAGGAAACTACATATCCGGACGCCAAGCTTGTCATCCATGCAAAAGAGAGTCCCATCTGGACACGGGAGAAGGCCTTTTGTCTTGTATCTTCACGGCCCATCAGCCCGACCCATGTAACATAGGTCGGCTCCCCGAGGACCCCATAATCCAGGACTCCCTCACAGGGCACCATACATTATGTGATAAACACATTATACATACGAGACATGGTTTAGATTATGAAGATCTAGCTAGACCTTGAAATGTACTATGGTTTGAAATGAACATAAAGTGGATTCAAAAATTCGAGTTCGAGTTCATATAGTACACATAGTTCATATCTAACTCGACAATAATCATGTGGTGTGCTGTGAAGATAATATACAAACGATCATTTAACTTGACAATAATGATGATTGTAGGTCTTATTAAAATAGATAAATGAATTCAAATGGTTTAACGTGGCAACAATCATGATTGTAGAACTTATTCAAATACAGAAATAAATTCAAATTTAGTTAATATTGAAGCAGTAGTATATACATTTGGAATGCACTGAAACGTTCATTTGAGTAGAACGTTGCATGCATTATACACATTCGAAATATTTTAATTGACATAACATGAATTCAAAGATTTGAATGGCATTTTTAGTGCAAATTGATTTGGTACAGTACATGGGACTAGACTCTCTTGTGTGATGCGAATTGATTTCTTTCTGTTTTTTCGTCGAGGGAAGTGCGAATTGCTTTGGTACAGTACACCTTAGGCTTGTCTGGAAATTTCAACCCACGCCTTGTTACCCCAAAATATTTAATATATATCTTTGTGTCATTGTGCTCTGAAAACTCCCTCCATCTCAACCCATGCCTTGCTATCCCAAAATTACAAAGCGCGCGAAAACTCCCACCACTTGCGAAGTCCTGACACGTGAAATGCCCGTGATACCCCTGAACCGAAAGAACCGCCTAGCTCAAATTGGTGGAGGTACTTTTGTAACTTACCCCACATTTCGGACTAGCGCGTCCCTAAGCCATGGTTCCCCCTCCCATCCCATCCGCTGACCCATTCGTACACCGAGGCCGTGAAAACCCGTGAAGCCCCACACCCTCCTCCGTCCGCCACCCAGCCGGAGCCTCTTCCACGACAGCGTCATCCACAGCAACACCTCGACGTCCCTCATCCACCGCACCGGGTGAGGATCAATCATTGATCTCGTCGTCCCGCCGGTTGAACCACCCCATCGCCCACCTCCAAGGAGCTGCCCCGACGTTCACCTCATCTTTTGCACCACCTCCATTCCCACACCGCCGTCTTCCCCTGCACCACCAGAAGAGCAGCATCATCACCAATTCCTCGGATGAAGATAAGGCCTAATCGGCACCACAAAAGAGGTTCTACACGGTGCTGCCGGCGCTGGGTCTCGAGCTAACGTGGCACGGCTCCATCCACGGCGGCATCGTCGGCCACTTCCTCCACGGCATCGCTCCCTCGGCGGCGACGTCCACATCAGTAGGAGCTGCTACTGCTTTAGCTCTCGCCCACGCTGCTACTCTGCTCTTGCTCTAAGTCCCCTGCCTGGTCTGCTCTTGCTCGCGTTGCTGCTCTCGCTCTTGCTCTTGCCTACGCTGCTGCTCTCGCTCTTGCTCTTGCTTGCGTTGCTGCTCTATTCTTGCGTGCGCTACTGCTGCATGAGCAGCAGATCTCTTGTCGCCGAGCCCTCGCAATGCTACACGAGATGTCGCTACGACCACCACCGCCTCGCTCGCTGCACGCCATTACTCCGGCGCTGCTGCTGCTACTGCTTCTCTGCGACTAGTGCATTCAGTTTCGACAGTAAAATTCAGTTTCGATGGCAAAATTCAGTTTCGACAGTTAAATTCAGTTTCAACAGCAAAATTCAGTTTCGACAGTTAAATTCAGTTTCAACAGTTAAGTTCAGAGATGAGCGGCTGATGTATTTTACATCTAGCGCTTTATGGTTATGTATTTTACGTCATCTATTGGAGATGCTATTAGAATTCCACTCAGGTTAACATTGTCTCTCTTGCCCTTTCAGCCTCGCCGTCGTACAACTCACCGGAGCTGCTCCAACGACAAAACCCTCCATCACAACTCCGGGCTCCATTTCCAGACGCCTAAGATCTTATTCCCCTCCTCCAAGAGCCAAACCAGTCAGAGCATCCTCACCGACCAACCCAATCATGCTGAGATCGACATGGCTTCGCCAAAGAGGTTGCACACTTGTTGTATCGCTTTTTTACTCTACATGTTATATATATTGTCCAAGCACACATAGTAATGTGAAATACTATTAGTTTCTCCTACTATATGATAAGCAGTGAGGTACCAGGCAACTTAGCTCTCCATGATGGACTCTCTTGAACACCATCATTATTTATCTCTGCATGTTTGAGCTGTGCATTTGTAGATGGCCCTGGGAGTTGATCTAGTACGCAGTGGCCTGGCTCCAGAGTAGTAGAAGTAGCACAAAAACATTTTTTGAGTGTAGGTTTTTCCCTGCTCAAGCCTGCCTACTAGAATCGCCACTGCTTGAAAGGAAAAGTGAAGGAACAACATAGGAATTGGAAAGTTTCATATGGTACTACTATTCGTGCATTTGGTTTAAAGGAATGGATCAAAGAAAAACTGTAGGATTTGTTCCTTTAGTGTCTCCTTGAAAAAAAAACTGTAGAAATTTTATTATCCACTTGTCCCCTTTTCAAATTCCTATTATGAAGCACAAGACTAAGAGATAGTAGCATAATAGCATTATAACCGCACATTTTCTTATGGTTTGACTTAATCTCACCATTTCCAATTCTTGTGAACTAAACACCCAGATTGGAAGAAATCCCATGTTTTTAAATTCTATGTTTTGCAAGTGCATTCCTATCCTATTCCTGTGTATTTCCAATCCCTACATTGTTAGAATCCTCAAATTTTTAAACAAGCCCTTACCCAATTACTTCTGTTACAGATATGTGTCAAAGAAAACCTTGTGTGGTTTGTCTCGCTCCTGTTGCTCTATGTTTCACCCTAGCTCAACTGCTCCAATGATGGAAGGGTTCACCACAGCAGGGATCTGCCCTCCAGATTGTCTTTCGCCGCCTTAGATATTCTTCCCTGCCACCGGCAGCCATGACAACTGCATTACCACCATCAACCGAGCAGATGACCTCGAGGACTACACGGGTCCGCAAGAGAGGTCACACTCTTTCGTGTCTACTTACGTTATGCACCGCTTAATATTACATGCTACTTTGTCGTTCTGTTCACCGATGAGACTCTGAGTCAGCTCCAAACTAATGCCGCAATCAATAGTATCTATCTAATATCTGGTTAATCTCTGGTGTCTACTATGAGTTTCATGTTGGGTGGAAAACAAACAGTAAAGAAGCCACTATCTGTATTTTTTAACTAAAGCCATTACCTGCCTGCTATCATTGGTTTTGGGTCTATCCCCAGGTTGCTACCATCACTCTGGATTTCTTCATGCACTCCTTACATAATCTCACTATGTTTTATTCCTATGCATGTACACAATGGAACTGAACATGTAGAGCAAAAGAGACGAGCCTTGCATGGCAATTAAAATTCATGTAGACGTCACTCCATGGGGGGTGCAAAGGCAGCCCCCTCCATCCATTTCAGATTGTAATCAAGAGGAAGACAACTATTCTGAGGGGAATCCAAAAGGAGAAGACCACTCCTATTTACCCCCTGAGGTCTTCGCTCTAACTTAGCATGCTGATGTTGGTAATATCATGCATATGGTATCTTGCATTGCTTACTTTATACATCAAATATATCATCTGCTTAGTTTAGACATGCTTTGTGTGAATGCCATCTGTTTACACTGGTACGCGTCGGTGCTATACAAACGGTTTTAAACCCCTTTCCGCGACGACATTTGGAACCGTCACCTGGTGAGTGTGGGCGATAGGGGGGAGTCCTTCCCACACGACCCAGAAACCGTCGGGGATATGCCCTTCTGGCACACACGCTTGGCAAAATGAGGTCGTGGGCGACCGACGAGCGAGCAAATATGGTTATATGTACACTAGTGCTCAAAAAATACAATTATACAGGCGAAATTTTTCCGGTCGTAAGTACATCCCACACAGTCAGTCCCTGCTAAATGTTTCCGTTCATATATACATCCCACACAATCGCTGCAAAGAAAACGTTTCCGTTCGTAAGTACATCACACACAATTTTCGCCGTTAAATCGTTTGTGATGGCGTTCCCATCGCACACAACATTAATAATCCTATCGTTTGCGTTATTGAATGCATCATACACGGTGCATAGAAGAAACTGTGTGGCAAAGGCTATCCATCACACACAGCTTTTATGCAGTAAAATTTTGCGCAAGGTGGCCTAACACAAACAGTTTTGAAGAGAATGTCGTGTGTGATTGCTCATCGATCCAACACGGTTTATTCCTAGAAACTATGTGCGTTGCCTTATGTCATCGCCCATGGTATTTTCTCAATAACCGTTTGCAATAGTAGCAGGCTAATTCACCATTAGCAGGCTAATTTCCCTATTATTAATAATCCATTTATTCATCTAATTAACACTCATATTAAACACATAATATATTTCATTCCCATTACGGAAGCAGGATTTCATAATTGAAATACATTAGAGTACAACATGATATAGCTTCACCACTCAGCTACCCCATTACACAACTGCACTAGCACCAAGTTTCACATGCAACATCTAGAACCTTTTGAAATTAGCATCATAGGTGGTACATGGACAGATGCATCTCATCGGGAAAACTGCTGAAGCGGAAGACAAATATTGAGCCTTCATTGATGTTGAAGGTTTTTGCAACTTTAGGCCAGTGCCTGTGGATGATTGACCGTCCATCCTTCGTCCTCTACAGGAACACTTCAATATTGAACCGTGGGTGTTGTATGAATACCTTCCTCGCCTCCTGTCCCTACAGGTGGCTTGAGAGGTAATCATCAGTGAACTATTTTGGAAAGGCCTAAAAACAAGGATGTGCATAAATATCTTCTCTATATTTGAAATGGGGCAAAGGAATAAAAAAGACAAGGTATAATAGTTAGTACCATCCTGTAGTGAACTAATGTCTTCTTCATTGTGCAGACAAAGATCTTGTTGTTTTTTGTCGCTAATTTCTTTATCCTAACAATCTTTCTGAGTTTCTTGACTTGACTGATATTCATGGACAACTCATTTCCCCATATGCAAATAGGGTCAAACTGTGGGTCAAAACCTCTGACAGCAGGACCTACATGTGCAAGACCAAATTGTTTAAAACCTAAGTATTAGAATGGTTCCTGCAATTGCGCAACAATGTGCTATTAGACAAAGGACCATGCATGTGCAAACCTCGATTGTAAACCTCAGTGCATCCCATTGCTTCCCCGCAACATATATAAGGAAGTTAGTGATCAGGTTAAGTGAGGGTCCGCATGCTATTAGTAAAATATGTTGATGAAAAATAAGCACATTGCAGATTCATCAGATTAATTCAAGCCACATGGAAAACCCATTTATCCAAACCAAGCATCATTAAGAACTAGGAAATATAGCAATTGTATATGTTTCCCATGTATTAAGTGCAGCCAAATTCGATTATTCCTCACATGCACAACAGTACAAAATTCTAGCTACAACAATTGGACATTGCATTTCAGAATTGAACCAAGTAGTTAACTAAACACCACAACAAATGAACCAAACATTGACTGAGAACCACATTGCACAATATAACATACTCCTAATAGAAGATCAAACAGTTAACCAAATCAAGCATGCTTAACAACTTGGAAATATAGCAATTGTATTTGTTTATCATGTACTTAGTATAGCCAAATTCAATTTATTTCTCACATGGTATACAATAACAGAATGCACCCACAATAATTGAACATCACATTGCAGAATGGAACCAAATAGTTAACTAAACACCACAACAAATGAACCAAACATTAACTGATCACCACATTGCACAATGTATAACATACTAGAAGATCAAACAGTTAACCAAACCAAGCATGCTTGACAACTTGGAAATATAGCAATTGGATTTGTTTCTCATGTATTTTGTAAAGAAAAATTTGATTCATTTTTCACATGGAAGACAATATAAAATTGCACCCTGAAGAATTGAACATCACATTTGCAGAATTGAACCAAATAGTTAACTGAACACGGCAACTAATTAAACCAACAATTAGTAAGTGAGCACCATATTGCACGACATATCGAACATATACACTAGAGCAACAGATTGCATGGTAAAAGTAGATAGCATTATTCACTAGAATTTGTTAAGGAAAGGCAGGAGCAGTACACGCAACTGGTAAACCAAGCATGCTTAATCGGCATAGCTAACTAATGGCAAGGTGCTCCTCCAAGATTTGGGGGTCGCCATGAATGGCAGCCATCGCGACCTCATCCGTGCGTGCGGCCACGATTTGCTTCTCCGCTGCCAAATGCTCCTTGAGATCCTGGCTATATTGCATGCACCATGGCTTAGGGCGGAGCTTATTTGGTGCAAGGGTCGGTGATTATGGTGGAAGGTGTCGCGCTCGTGCCGGCGGTCGGGGCATGTGGGATGTGTAAGGAGGAGGAGGATGGGGGTCGGGTGTGGATTACCTCCCTGGATAGGCGAGGCCAAGCAGCATGAAGGAGGGTCACCGGCGAGGGGGGGCACTTCAAGCAAGGAGTGAAGGTTTCAACTTGGAAAGGAAGGCGGAAACAGGGGAAATGTGGCTTTTGGTAAGGGTGAGGGGGCGGGGAGGTAGATATTTCCGTGGAAGCCAAAAATTTGGAATCACTTCAGCGAAAAACTGGCGTGCAAAGTGTCATCATACACAATCCCTTATTCAGAACCGTGTACGATATGTGAACATCATAAACAATTCAGATAGCTTAACCCGTGAGCGATGAGTTTGAACGTAAAAAATTTTGGTTCCAATTTCCCTGGTTACAGTGCTCATCCATGTCATTGCATAATTTGGGTACACAAAGGAGACTACAGCACACCCACACTTCTTAATCGAGCAAGTTCAGCAATTAAACAGAGCTAGCTGGCCTAAACATTACTCTAACAAATTAAAGACCAACACTCTTAATTCAACAAAACAAAGAGTACTACTATGGCTGGTGATCGTCGATCTCCGCCGCCTCCTCCATGTCTAGCTAGCGCCCGACAGTCGACTGGGGAAGGGGCTCCATGGCATCCATCGCACCATACTCGACAAGCATCTCACCATCCGGGTCTGCCATCTCTTTGGAAAAGGCAGCCATGAGCTGGGCATGGGAGGCCGCCATCTGGGCTTCGGCGGGCTCCGTCGTACCAAGGTATGCCACACAGGAACGGATGGCTTCTCGAATGCTGTCGATGATTTCCAACTCTTCGGTCGTGGGTTGCCGACCGTTGTCCGAGAAGCTTCTTTTGATTAGTGTGGTGACCGCCACGAGCTGGGCGTGGGCGGACTTGACATGGTACTGGGCGGCCTCCATCAGGGTTAAGGCCGCTGCTGCGAAACGGACAGCTGTTGTGCCGTTGTCACCAGTTGCTATCCCCGAGGCAGATGTTGTTGCCGCTGCCTGAGATGCAACATCGGCCACTTCGGCTGCCTTGGCCGCCCAGTCACAGATTCCGGTCACCCTCACGAAGCTTGTTAGCACGCCCCTGGCGGCTGCGGCCACGCACTCGCTAGAGTGGACCGCTGAAGTTGCCCTCTGGTCATGGGTCCATGTCCCCATGTTTCACCGGCGATGATTGAACAATGAAATGATATTTGGGGAGTGAGCTAGCGTGCTTGACACGCCGGCTGTGGACTATAGCCGACGAACCTTCTCGCGTAAGCTATAGGAGTACTATACACCGATGGTGCTCCAGGATAATTTGTACTGCATCTCACACAGTTGGTGATAATAAACTCTGTGGGATCTACTTGATTTTTCATCGTGATTTGAATTACATAATGGGGTCACAGCTCCAAAGGATGGTGTTTGAATTGCTAGAACTTCTATTTGTAGTGAACATGCAACTATAGGTGTGTCGTCAAAAAATTTGGAATTATTCAGGGATCGTTTGGACCTTTTTATACGGTAACTTGGTTTTGAAGGCATCTCAGGTGCACAATTCAAAATTAAACCACATGCACATTGAGGGAGTCCTGGACTAGGGGGTGTCCGGACAGCCGGACTATCATCGTCCGCCGGACTCCAAGACTACGAAGATACAAGATTGAAGACTCCGTCCCGTGTCCGGATGGGACTTTCCTTGGCGTGGAAGGCAAGCTTGGCGATACGGATATGTAGATGTCCTACCATTGTAACCGACTCTGTGTAACCCTAGCCTTCTCCGGTGTCTATATAAACCGGAGGGCATTAGTCCGTAGGACACAACATACATTACAACATTCATACCATAGGCTAGCTTTAGGGTTTAGCCTCCTTGATCTCGTGGTAGATCTACTCTTGTACTACCCATATCATCAATATTAATCAAGCAGGACGTAGGGTTTTACCTCCATCAAGAGCGCCCGAACCTGGGTAAAACATCGTGTCCCTTGTCTCCTGTTACCATCCGCCTAGACGCACAGCCGGGACCCCTACCCGAGATCCGCCGGTTTTGACACCGACATTGGTGCTTTCATTGAGAGTTCCTCTGTGTCGTCACCGATAGGCTCGATGGCATCTTCAATCAACAACGCTGTCCAGGGTGAAACTTTTCTCCCCGGACAGATCTTCGTATTCGGAGGCTTCGCACTGCGGGCTAATTCACTTGGCCATCTGGAGCAGATCTAAAGTTACGCCCCTGGCCGTCAGGTCAGATTCGGAAGCCTAAACTTCACGGCCGACACCCGCGGGCACTTTATCTTCGACGGGTTCGAGCCACAGCCAAGCGCGCCGCACTGTTACGATGGGCATGATCTAGCTCTACCGCCGAACAGTGCCTCGGTGGCCGCACAAAAATCCGCTCTGGCCCTTAGTCCGGAGCCGATCGCCGAGGTCGAGGACCGGTGGTTGGACACCGCCTCGGGGGCTCCAACTTCCACGGTGATGGAGCCGAACACTAACCTTGTCCCTCGCGAAACTCGTGACTCCGAGGTGCCAGACTCCTTGCCGGACTCCAGACCTCCCACGCCCCTGCCAATCGAATCAGATTGGGCGCCGGTTATGGAATTCACCGCCGCAGACATCTTCCAACACTCACCCTTTGGCGACATCCTAAATTCATTAAAACACCTCTTGCTATCCGGAGAGGCCCGGCCGGACTACGGCCAGGACGGTTGGGATTGGGGAGACGAAGAAATTCAAGACCCACCCACCACCCACTTTGTAGCCACTGTCGACGATCTAACCGGCATGCTAAATTACGACTCCGAAGACATCGACGACATGGACGACGATGCCGGAGACGAACAAGAACCAGCGCCTATAGGGCACGTGAAGACCACCTCGTCATACGACGTATACATGGTGGATACCCCAAAAGGAAAAGACAATGAGGACCAACAGGGCGCGGCAGAAGATAATCCCGCCGACAAACAACCAAAATGGCGACGCACACGCCGCCCTAAGTCCCGCCGCAACAACAAATATTTTAATGACCCAGAATACAGCAGGGCAAACCAGTGGACGACGACAAGCAACCATCCGAACAAGACGAGTCAGATAATCAGTCCAGGCCCGACGAAAAAAATAGTCCGGACGACCTCACGCCGGACACACCACCGGAGAATAAAAACCTTCGGAAAAGACTCGTCGCCACCGCAAGAAGCTTGAAGAAAGAAAAACGGAAGCTCAAAACAGCGGAAGATACACTCAGATGAGGTGGAGCAAAGTGCTCAAAACCGAGACAAACGGCAATGGCCATCAATCAAAGAGCTACCCGAAGCGCAAGCTACTGCCAGAATTTGATGAGGAGGCCATAGAGCTCCCACAGTCAAAAAACAAAGAGGCCGCCTGGTTGGATAGACGGCCAGATGGTAGGCGAAAATCTGAAAGCGGCGCCGCATATAAACCGACTAATGACCTTGGAAGGACAGATGGCCCAACCAGGTCCATTTACGGGCCAAAGAAGAGGGCCCCAGGAAGCAATACAACACGCCAAGTGTCCGAAGACAGCGGTACACCCAAATACAGGGGTGCCGCACACCCACTATGTTTCAACAGCGAGGTGCTGGATCATGAATTCCCAGCAGGATTTAAACCCATAAACATAGAGGCCTACGACGGAACAACAGACCCTGGAGTCTGGATAGAAGATTATATACTACACATACACATGGCTAGAGGAGACGATCTCCACGCCATAAAATACCTACCCCTCAAGCTCAAAGGGCCAGCCCGTCATTGGCTCAAGCCTCCCGTAAAACATCATGGAAGTTGGGAAGAGCTCGAGGACGCATTTAGAGCAAATTTTCAAGGAACTTATGTCCACCCTCCGGATGCAGATGATCTAAGTCATATAACTCAACAGCCCGGAGAGTCAGCGTGCAAATTCTGGAACAGGTTCCTCACCAAAAAGAACCAAATAGTCGACTGTCCGGACGCCGAAGCCTTAGTAGCTTTTAAACACAACGTCCGAGACGAATGGCTCGCCAGACACCTCGGCCAAGAGAAGCCGAGGACAATGTCCGCGCTAGCAAGCCTCATGACCCAATTTTGTGCGGGAGAGGATAGCTGGCTAGCAAGATGCAGCACCAGCGACCCAAGTACATCCGAGATCATAGATGGAAACGGAAAATCACGGCGCAGAAAAGAGCAGCCGAAATAAAGAGAAAAGCCCAAAGAGCACGGCAGTCAACGCCGGATTCAAAAGCTCGCGGCCAAACAACAAAACGCCACCTCTTAAGGATAACAGCGATGAGCTATCCAACTTAAACAAGATTTTGGGTTGGATATGTCAAATCCACAGTACCCCCGGAAGGCCTGCAAACCACACCCACCGAGATTGTTGGGTTTTCAAATAGTCCGGCCGACTAAACGCCGAACACAAGGGGCTTGACGCGTCAAGCAAAGATGATAAACCCCACCAGCAGAGCACCGGAAAACAAAAGAATTTCCCACAAGAGGTCAAAGCAGTAAATTCACTTCATGTGACAACGGAAAAACAGTGTGGCACCCGTTAAAATGGGTCTCGCACGGTCCAACCCAGCGGAACATAGATATTGGACATCAAAACCAATCACTTTCGACCACCTGGATTATTCCAGAAGCGTTCGAAATGTAGGATGGACTGCCCTGATATTGGATCCTATAATCGACGGACTACAATTTACACAAGTCCTGATGGACGGAGGCAGTGACTTAAACCTGCTGTATCCAAACGGGATAGACTTTACACAAGATCGGGATAGACTTTACTAAAATTCGACACAGCCGCACTTCCTTTAAAGGAGTGACGCCAGGCCCTTACGCCAAGTGCACAGGCTCCCTATTACTAGAAGTCGTGTTCGGATTACCGAGCAACTTTCGACGCGAAAAACTAATCTTTCATATCGTCCCATTTAAAAGTAGCTATCAAGCACTCTTGGGACGAGAGGCTTTTGTCCGCTTTAACGCCATACCACATTACGCTTCTCTTACACTTAAGATTCCCGGTCCATGTGGCATCATTTCAGTGTGATGGTAATTTAAAGACCCCGGACACGGTTAGACGAGTCCGGCATAAATAAGCTAGGGGCTCCCTAGCCGCACATCCCTTCACAAGGGGCTGCGCGCACAAGCAACAGCGAGCTCACACAGACTCCGCTTTACTTATTTATATTTCTCCCTTCGTATATATATTTTTCGCATGAGTTTCTTTCAAACTAAGTTCCTCTCTTTTTACAGATGAACAACGTGCACACCCGCCCGTGATAACGCACAACGGAGACACAGCGCAGACGTGCGAGAGGGACCCATTGCGAGGATTCTTTTCAGATTAAGACCTGCGTAAACCTTTTTTTGTCTCTTGTTGTTATAATCCCTTGGTTTTCATTATAACCAAAGCGGAGCTCGACGCTTTGGCATCAGCCAAGTAGAGGACCATGCCCGCACGGACACTAGGGGCTTAGGGCATTGTTCGCCCATTATTATAAAGACCGAACACCTTAGGGAGTGTTCGCGCCTCGAAAGTTAGGCCTTATATGCATTAGCTCAATCATGTCTTTGGTCAAATGTTGGGTTTGCCTGGCTCCGTGTTTTGCTGCCTTACGCTCCGATCATCGCTAACGCGCACCAGGAGAACTATCGCGACAGTGCCCCGGTTAATTTGGGCGAGCACCTCAAGAGAGAAAGCCGAAAACCGATCGCTATGATACAAATGAGAGACCGGTCAACCACTCGATCGACTCTTCGGAATGTTTAGAATTCCGCTTTGACGAAGGACCGCTTTCGGTCAGGCACACACGCGCGCCAATTCGAGAAGCGCGGTGCCCCAAGGGGCTATATCGTAGCCCCACCTCGAACTCCATCGCTAAGTGAAAGTGATAAAGCATCATAGTCCGGATTGCCTCGCTTGTTACGCTACCACCTCCTTAACACGACCGAGACGCCGGATTAAGTGTGAAAAGGCGCTATTTTTATGAACACCCCGCACCTTGTGCGTGGGGGCTGAAGTCAAGACCGCAATCTTTCGTGTTATACAAACGTATACATAAACGGCCGCATAGGAGATATTTTAATACTTGGAACGCACAAGTATAAAAAGCGGTTACAACATAATCGTTGTTTTACATGATAAAACGTTCATTTGAACGTGACATTTTTCGAGCATTGCGACTCTATTACACGAGCACCACGCATAACTTCCCTAAAATAGTGCTCGGCGGGTAACCGGGTTTCGTCCGAACCCTGGGCTGCAATAGCGGTGGCATCCATCTCTGTCCAATGTGTCCTCACACGGGCAAGGGCCATCCGCGCACCTTCTATGCAGGCCGACCGCTTCATCTCCTTGATATGCGGCACCGCTCCAAGAAATTGCTGCAATAAGCGAAATAGCTCGTCGCCTTGGGCCACTCGCCGCGGACATGAGCCACGATATCGATCATGGCAAGTCCGACAATCTATTTAGCTCAGCCCATTCGCCAACCGATCGGTCAACGGAAGTGAACGATCCGGACTATGGAATTGAGACCAAAATAGCTCTTCCGCCTTGTGATCCTTCCGCTCCGGCGTGCTCAATGGCATCAGCCGCACTTGCCGCTAAGTCCATATATGGATCCTCCGGACCCCACAGCCGGCCAAGTTTGGCATACTTTTGATCCGTAAACCGGCGACGCAGCAGAAAAGGCCTGCCAGCCACAATATCTCTGGCCTGGCGCAGCTCCTCCTTCATAGCCCGCATTGCAGAACGGGCATCCTTGGCCTCGGCGGTGGCCTTTCCCAGGTTTTCCCGCTCCAATAGGCACTCCTTTTCAAGAGCCTCGTTGCGGTCGGCAGCGTCTTTCAATTTCATGGCCAATTCGGCCATCTTTTCCTCGCTAGCGAGCAGTGCAGCCTTTTCGCTTTCAACTCCTCGGCCGCCTTGAGGCAGCCGATCACTCCTTCGGCTTGCTCCTTAGCTTGAGCAAGCTCGGCTGAAGGTTTCCACAAAGCAGCAGCACCGTCAGATCACAACATACATATTGTCAGAAGCGGGCTTTGACTCCCTTAAATAAGTGACTGCGGAGAATTCATTTACCTTGCGACTTGTCAAGTCGCCGGTTGACAAGGGCGATGTCCGCATCTGCCACATTGAGTTGCCGCATTAACTCGGCAACTCCAATAGTCCGTCTAGCCCCCGGACTATCCGCCACCTGCATAGGAATGGCGACATTCATTACCTGTGATTTTGATCCTCGGCACGCTGTCGCTTTCGACAAACCTACCGAGTCTCAGGGGCTACTATCTATACAAGGCGCACTTCTATGTGCAAAACTGTCATAAAGGTGCGTCGTTCTTGCGTACCTCCCGCCAGCAAACTCCTGACGGCACTATGCAATCCGCTTTCGGCGGACGAAATCCTTCCCATCACCATACTCATCAAAGCACGGTGATCTTCTGAAATGGACGCCTTCTCAAGCAGATCCTTCAGCTCCCCCGGCCGGACACTAGTTGGCGCCGAACTCTCCGGCCCCACCGGACTCTGGGATACCCTCCGGGACGATACTTCAGGCTCGTCTGCCCTGTCCGACGGTACAGCAGACGGAGGCGTTTCGCTCTCCATCATCTCCGGACGAAGATCCCCCGAAGACGAACTCATCTGAGAAGTTCATAGATCCGAACTGTAAAGCAAAAATTTCGGTTATCCACAGAAGCATAAATAGGGTATTTTCTTATTAATGAACCCCCCTTTTCCCACTCACGGCTCGCTGGAGGGCTGATCCTTTGGAGACGATTGTACGTCCGGGTTCTCCCTGGACGCAGGACCCTCCGACGAAGATTTCTTCCCCCGCTTTGGGGCTTTGGCCTCCGGGTCTTCGGAGGCGGTCCTCTTCTCCCCCTGGAAGGAGGGATTTTCGATCCCCCTCTTCAGGCGCCCCCTTGGGCAAGGTAATAGCTCTTCTATCTTCCCCATCGCCTCCCTCTACGGGCGCGACCTCCAACATTCTGACCAGCATGGGCTCCAATGCGGTCTCTGGGAGGGGGGTCGGACATCTTATCAGCTTTGACTGCGCTACCCACTCCTGATGAAGAATAATGGGTTAGAAGGCGAATTTCAGAAAAGCAAACAAACGAACGTCCAGACTCTGAGCTACTTACCTGAGTATCCGGCGATTGCAGCTTAGGCTGCGTCCTCGGTCAATTCCGGACACGCCACCTGCGGTCCGAAGAATAACTTGTACATCTCCACGGGCGTCATACCCATGAAGTGTTGGAGAATTCGTGGTCCTTCCAGATTGAACTCCCATAACCGGAGAGGACGGCGTTTGCAGGGCAGAAGACGCCTGATTAGCATAACCTGCATCACCACAACCAGATTGATCTCCCTCGTTTGGAGGTCTCGAATCCGCACCGCAATAAAGGCACATCTTCTGGACGGCCCCCAATTGAGCTCCTTGGTCGACCCACGACATCAATCGGCGGAGGTCCCAGCGGAATGAAGGCAGCGGCTTTTGCTTGCGCCCTTCGAGCGTGATATAGAACCACTCCTGCTGCCACAAGCCGAGCTCTTCTTGGAAGGAGCCCTCGGGTCACGGGCATCGGCCCTCCCGCTTATGGCCGCCCACAAGACTCCGCTTGACGCCCCGATCATCTTCGCCCACATTGAAGGTCTTCACCACAGGCGAAGTGGGGAAGACGCGGAGGAAGGCTTCGCAGACAATAATGAATGCAGAAATATGGAGGATGGACTCCGGAGCCAAGTCGTGAAAATCCAGCCCGTAGTAGAACATGAGCCCTCTCACGAAGGGGTCCGTCGAGAAGCCTAAACCCCGACGGAGGAGGGGTACGAAGACGACGTACTCACCGGGCTCAGGAGCGGGTACGGCCTGCCCTTGGGCGGGCAACCTGTGCGAAATCTCGTAGGACAGGTACTTGGCCTTACGCAGCTTTAGCACGTCCTCCTCCGTGATGGAGGAGGGCATCCACCGACCCTGAAGGTCGAAGCCGGACATCATTGAAGATCTGAAGCGCTCGAATCTGGGGCTCTGGGTGTTGGAACTTGGAGCAAGGAGAAGATTTGATGGAAGATTGAAGAAAAGAAACGAGCCTTGGTCCTCTTATAAAGGGGGAGAATACCAAGAGCCGTCTCCATGACCGTTCGGGATTAACCTTTGATAGAGGAGGCGTGGCGACGGGCGCGGTTGGGTTACCCACGCTCGTATTGATGAGGATCCCGGAATAAGGGGAACACGATCTCGCTCGACAGACGTGTTAAGAAACCGCTCGCTAAACGTCCGAGGTGGTATAATAAAAATGATTCAAGTAAAGGCTTGGTAGCGGTGTGATGTCATGCAAAGATAATACATCGCCAGATTGGACTTGTGTACATTTTATTCTCTCTACGTTGGAATGTGGAATTTATTTTGCGAGCGGACACTATCCGGTGTTCATGATCTTCTCTGGATTATTCAAGGGAGGAACACGCCTTGCAATGCCGAACATTATGCGCCGCCGGACTTATTGTCATTGAAGCCCGGTTCGTGGGCTACCGAGGAGTCCTCGACTAGGGGTGTCCGGACAGTGGGACTATCATCGTCCGCGGACTCCAAGACTACGAAGATACAAGATTGAAGACTCCGTCCCCGTGTCCGGATGGGACTTTCCTTGGCGTGGAAGGCAAGCTTGGCGATACGGATATGTAGATCTCCTACCATTGTAACCGACTCTGTGCAACCCTAGCCTTCTTCGGTGTCTATATAAACCGGAGGGCTTTAGTCCGTAGGACCCAACATACATTACAACATTCATACCATAGGCTAGCTTTAGGGTTTAGCCTCCTTGATCTTGTGGTAGATCTACTCTTGTACTACCCATATCATCAATATTAATCAAGCAGGACGTAGGGTTTTACCTCCATCAAGAGGGCCCGAACCTGGGTAAAACATCGTGTCCCTTGTCTCCTGTTACCATCCTCCTAGACGCACAGTTCGGGACCCCCTACCCGAGATATGCCGGTTTTGAGACCGACACACATGCTCTGGTGCACCAATATGGGTTGTAAAATGATATATGTGTCCATGGGTTGATGCTTACGTCCCATTCAAGAAATGGGGATGAATTTCAAACACCACGACACCGTGGTTCTCTGGCAAACGTTGAGATGCTTGCTTTTGTATTTCTTGTAAATGCAAAACTCGTCTAAAATTCATGAACCTTGGCATGCTATCATGGAACGGCATCAAGATGCTAGGGTAAAAAAATATTGTCCCATTTGGGCCAGGTTATGATATAAGCTTCTCGCAAACCAGAGCTTCTCTCACAACAAGCTTGATGGATTCGGTAGGGAACGTGCCACCTTGGGGGATGAAATGATATTTGTTGCATCTTCTTACTTTCAAAAAATTTCTCGTGTCAACATAGAACAACATGAGTGTTTGCATTTTTTTGGGATATTTCGGGGTTCGCGAGGACATTTTTATGCATTAACTTAGTTTGCTATGCATTCATGTGCATAATTCAAATTGGAACTGCATGCACATGCTCCAGTGCGTATAAATGGGTTGAAAAATCAAATGTGTGTCCTTGGTTGCAACCTTAGGTTCCATGCAAGAAATGGGAATGAATGTCAAACACCTTTGCCACCACCGCTCGGCCGCTAACATTGAGATACATGGTTTTAAAATTCTAGTAAATCGAAAACTAATCTAAAATTCATGAAACTTGAAATGCTATCATGGAACAGCAGCAACATGTAGTGGTAAAAATATTGTCCCATTTGGGGCAGGTTGGGGTATAAGCTTCTCACAAACCAGAGCTTCTCGCAACAAGCCTCATGGTTACGGTAGGGAACGTTTCACCTTTCTGGACGAAACGATATCCGTTGCCTCTTCTTGATTTAAATTTTTGCTCTAGTGTCAACATAGAACAAGAGGAGTGTTGTGTTAAATTTTGGAATTTTTCAGGGTTTGTTTGGACTTTTTTATGCATTAATTGACCTTTCAATGCATTTATGTGCATAATTCAAATTTGAACTATATGCACATGCTCTAATGCATATAAATTGGTTGAAAATTCAAATATGTCTCCTTGGTTGCATGCTTAGGTCCCATGCAAGAAATGGGAACGAATGTCAAACACCTTGCCACCATCACTCGGCCACAAACATTGAGATATCTGATTTTTAAATTCTAGTAAATCCAAAACTCGTCTGTAATTCATGAAACATGGCATGCTATCATGGAGCAGCATTAACATGCCATCGTAAATTTTTTGTCCCATTTGGGGAAGGTTTGGGTATAAGCTTCTCACAAACCAGAGCTTCTCACAACAAGCTTGATGGTTTCGGTAGGGAACGTTTCACCTTTCTGGACGAAACGACAGCCGTTGACTCTTCTAGATTTCAATTTTTTCTCTAGTGTCAACATAGAACAACAGGAGTGTTGTGTTAATTTTGGAATTTTTGGGGTTCATTAGCACATTTCTTATGCATTAATTGGGTTTTCAATGCATTTATGTGCATAATTCAAATTTGAACTACATGCACGTGCTCTAATGCATATAAATTGGTTGAAAATTCAAATATGTGTCCTTGGTTGCATGCTTAGGTCACATGCAAGACATGGGAATGAATGTCAAACACCCTGCCACTGTCACTTTGCCGCAAACATTGAGATACCTGGTTTTTAAATTCTAGTAAAACCAAAACTCGTTTGAAATTCATGAAACCTGGCATGCTATCAAGGGATGGCACCCTATATGCCATGGTAATTTTTTGTTCCATTTGGGGCAAGTTTGGGTTTAAGCTTCTCACAAACCAGAGCTTCTCACAACAAGCTTGATGGTTTCGGTAGGGAACGTGCCACCTTTGGGGACGAAACGATACCTGTTGCCTGTGATTGCTTTCAAAAAATTTCTAGTGTCAACATAACAATAGGAGTGTTGTGTTCAATTTTGGATTTATTTGGGGTTCGTTTGGACATTTTTATATATTAATTAGGTTTTCTAGGTATTTTATGTGCATAATTCAAATTTGAACTACATGCACATGCTCCAGTGCATACAAATTGGTTGAAAAATCAAATCTGTGTCCTTGGGTGCATGCTTAGGTCCCATGCAAGAAATGGGACTGAATTTCAAACACCAGCACTATTGACTGCCAGCAAAACTTTGAGATACTTTGTTTTTAAATTCTAGTAAATCCAAAACTCGTCTGAAATTCATGAAACTTGGCATGCTATCATGGAAGGGCACCCGACATGCTGTGGTAATTTTCATGTCCATTTTGAGAGAAGGCACACTCGAATAATAGTCAACAAAGGTATTTTGAAAGAACTAGCTGCCACTCTAACATCGCAAACATTTTAGATAGAACACCCGTATGTACACAGACAGCTTCCCCAGTAAGCCAAGGGAAAATGTGCCGAGCAGGATTTGTGCAGCTCTTCATCGCAAACGTTTTAGATGGTACACCTGTATGCAAAGTGAGAGCTATGGTCTTCCGCAGTAAGCCAAGGGAAAATTCACTGTGCAGGATCTGTGCATCTCTTCAATGCAAACGGTTCAAATTGAATAAGGTATGCAAAGCAAGACTTCAGGGCTAAGCCAAGAGAAAATTTGGCAAGCAGGATTTCTACCTCCCTTCAACGCAAACTGTTTTTTCGGATGACCCGTGTGCAACCACATATAGACAATTTGGTAAGATTTGCATCTCTCATATTGGGTATATTGCCATTTGTCAAACTGGAAAGATTGACATTTATTGATCTAGTGACATTGCCATTTGTCAATCCTTGTAACACTGCGATTTGTCAAAATATGCAGCTAAAAATCACTAGCACTATCTAATTTTTGCAACTATTTCAGTAATTAAGCATAGATTTCATTCATAGATTAAGCAGTCATGCTTAATTTATACAAACATTCCAACTTTGCAGCTGAACCGACCAAACTTTTCCCCAATTGTTGCCAACCACGTACTGAAATAGCTAGTTCATCTATATATGCTAGCTAATTTTAAGTACGTTGTACAGTTCCACCACATCTATAGTCATATGAACTGAAGAAAATAGCCCCTAAATACTACTACGGAGGGGCTTTGTACCACTTCCGGCAGCCTCTCCTCTGCCGAGCGCTCAGTAAGAGGAAGAGGAGGAGGAGGCTACCGACGAGCTGGACAACTATAATACAGTGCCTGCCGTTGCTGCACCTTCAACAACACTCACCTCGAACGCCCTCTATCGCTCCAGACGACCCCTCTCGAAGCGGTGGTTCTCCTCGTAAATCTCCTGATTCCTCGCCTCCGCGTCGGCATGTGTCGCGGCCACGGCGGCAGTAAGGCTCTTTGCATGACGAGGCGCTCCTCCTCCCGTAGGAACTCGATGTAGCACGCAAGGTCGCTGCCGCACGTGCGGGCCTCCACCTCTGCCTCGCTCCTGCGGGCGGTGGTGGCGGAGCGGGTGATGATACCAGTGGTTGACGGTGGGCTAGCGGCCACGGCAGACGACGATGGGATGGCGGGTGATGGCCACGGCAGTGGAGCGGGTGATGGCCACAGTGGCGGAGCGGGTGATGGCCCTAGCTTTCAATGGAGCTGTGGTGGCAACGGCGGCTGGCAATAGCTGCCGACAGGCACCGGCAGCCGAGCGTGTGGTGTGTGTTCCGTGCACACCCAACTGGTACGCCGCACGCACTACACTACTCCGGAGACTGCGCCGCCGCCGCAGTGTAGCCTCCCAGCTAGAGCTGTGCTCTAATGACGGCTGAGTAGCTGAGCGACGATGATGGTCCGGTGCCATTGCTGATTTTTGAAGAAGCAGATGAGATAAGCCACAGGGAGGGAGGTGAAAATGCGACGCAGGACTCGCCGGCGGTGAGGGTTTATATAGTAGGCTGATAAGCATTCGGTTTTGGGGGGATTTCACTGAGTCGGGAGGGAAGCTTGCGCGTGAACCTACGCGGTTGCGCAAGAACGGGCTCAGCACTATTAGGCCAAAAGAACGTCACTGCATGCTGCTCAAGCTTGTGCTCGAACCGCCTGCGGCAGCGGGTGACAAGACGTGCTAGAGAAGGATGAAAGGACATGTACACATACGTTTAATAAAATAACATTTGCGATTTAATTAACTATTATACGCCCATCCTGGTTTATAAGTAGGATTTAATTAATAAAATAGGAGTGCATGTCGCCAAAGATTATATTGTCGGATTCGTATTTGAACATAGTTTCCAGTTATATAATTTTTGTAACATGCATTATCATTTTGTTTGTTAAATTTGAGGATATATACCAGCAAGCGTTTGCCCACAACACACATGGCGCCGGCCTCTGCTCGCGTCCCTCGGCAAGCTCTACTCGCCATTAGTCGCTGCAGCACGCTGTACTCGCTGTGAGGCACCGCTACGCGCTCTGCTTGCGTTCGTCGGCGCGCTCGGGTTGTGGACAACTTTTCCTTGCGTGTTCAACTGCTATATGCATATATATGGTTGCTCACCATTGAGGCGACCAGGGAGTGCTCTGCTTGCGTCCCTCCGCGCGTGCTCTACCAGCGTTTGGGCCTGTGCACAATCACGTCGGGGCCCCATATGCATGCGGTTGCGCCGGGCGCGTTGCCACGCGATGCAGTTATCTGTGGCACAATAGAGTTATGCGATGCGAATTTGAACTGCCATCAAGGCATGCCGATGGATATTCCAGGCCGTCCGGCTTCCCTTTTAATTCTCTCGGCCATTATAACCTTAGTCTCTTCAACAAATTGATCGCGGCCCACAACACAACAAGCACACCCACGATGACACATAGAGAGGGGATGTCTAGCGGCTCTCCAATGGAGTTGGGCTAGCATAAAGTGGAGACCCACGCGAGGGAGACGGATCTCTCGGTGGTGTAGACCATCGACCCTACCGTGGTGGACAACTACATCAATACAGTTGAGCAGTTGCTTGCTGGAGATAAGTACAAGGTGGTCGGCATCGACCTCTAGTACACCGCCAGTAGTCCCAGCATAGATCAGAAGGTTGTCGTTGCCTAGTTGTGCGTGCGCCATCATGTACTCATCTACCACTACTGCATGGCTAGAGAGCCTTGCGACCGTTTCAATAGGTTTGCCAACAGCACAGACTACAAGTTCGCCATGGTGGAAACCACCGACGATGTAAAAGCGCTCAGTATTACGGGCTTGGCCTGCCAGAACCTTGTCGAAATCCGTGACCACTATAGGGTCTGGCGCAGCACCAAGAAGGACTCCCTGGTCGAACTCTCCTTGGCCATCATCGACCCCTACTATGAAAAGATGAAGCAGGAATGCCCAGAGAACAAATCCCGTATCCTGGCACAAGGCTTGGATGTGGCGACTTGATGAACCTCACCTCAGGTTCGCGGCCAAGAGCGTGTACACATGCTACGAGATGCATAGGCGGATTGTTGACATGAGGAAGTGCCTCGTTACCCCAAATCGACGAGTCCGGATCGAGCCACAAGCAGAGCATGCCTCACAAGAAGTAGATGATGATCAGATGATCGTTTATGCTAGTTAATCATGCATGTAATATATAGTTTACTTTATTGCTGTGTGGAAGTGTCATGTGTGTAGTAGCCACCTATGAAATTATGCATGTAATAGTTTACTTTGGTGTGTGCAAATGCCATGGTTGTAGTAGCCACCAATGTAATTGGATGTTTAATTTGATTAATCATGCGTGCAATATATATGTTGTTGTTCTGTATGCAATCTGATCACACAACACACACGTCATATTAGCAGCAACCGTTTGTGTTATTATCGGCCTTCGCACACATTTCTGATTACAGACCTGTTTGCCGCGTATCACACACATGTTGTTATATTGAACTGTTTTTGTTTTCTTGTCTCAACACAAACAGTTCATCCGAGGGAACCGCAAGTTGTATATCGCACACACCTTGATCTGGCTGACCATTTCTATTGTGTTTCCTAGTCACAAACAGTTCATCCTAGTGAAACGTATGTTGTGTATCGCACACGCCTTCATATGGCTGCCCGTTTCTTTTGTAACTCCTCATCGCAAACAGTTAATTAATTGAACCGTATCCCTACATTGCACACGCAACTACAATCTGAACCATGTTTGATGCATCCGTCATCGCAAATGTTTTGCACATCTTTTACGGTTCTCTTACACCACCGTTTGCGATTATTGCATCGCACACAGTTTCTCGAAGGGTCTCTGATCGTAGTGTCGCATTAGCAGCATCCTATAGTAGTGTTAGTTTCTTTATCGTATATGTGAATTATGCAACGCCATCTTGTTTAGCCAGGCATCATATATGTGAATTTTGCAATGCCATCCTGCTTAGCCAGTAATCTTATATGTGAATTATACCATGCCATCCTTTTTTTTCACTACGTATTACATTTGTCAACAATGTTAGTACATTCAACTACTCTTCGTGTGCATCAGCCATTTGACACGGTGATGGAAAATTATGGAGTGAAAACAAGGTCTTTAGAGCACACTATGTTATTTGTTGAAGCAGATATCTTGCTGGTTACGGATAGCTCCTCAGAGGAGGATTCAGAGACAGATGACCAGTCCTATCCCCCCCGAGGTGTATGCTCTAACTTGGTAGGGTTATGTTGCTCATATTGTGCGTATGGTGTCTTGCATTGCTATATCATTTGCTTAGTTTAGACATGCTTTGTGTGAATGCCACCTGTTTAGTGTCTAATTACCATATATGTGAATTATGCAATGCCATCTTGTTGCAAGACTTATATATGTGAATTATGCAATGCTATCTTGTTGCAAGGCATTATATATGTGAATTATGCAATGCCATGCTGTTTAGTCAATTATTATATTGTGAATTATATCATGCTATCCTTTTTTTGTATTATCAGTTCCATTTGTCAACAACATTTGTATATTCAACTACTCTTCATGTGCATCAGCCATTTGAAGCGGTGATGGAAGTATCTGGAGTGAAAACAAGGTATTCAGAGCAGACAATGCTACCTGCTGAAGCAGACATCTTGTTGGTTATGGTTAGCTCCTTAGAGGAGGATTCAGAGACAGATGACCAGTCGTACTTCTCCCTGAGGTCTATGCTCAAACTTGGCAGGGTTATATTGCTCATGTCATGCATGTTGTCTTGCATTGCTTAGTTTTTACATCATATATGTGATTGCCATGTGCTTACTAGCTTATTATATACATCACATAATTTAATTATGTCATGTCATCATGTTTACATAGACAACATCTATCTTTATTTTGGCACCCATTCGATAAAGACATCATATAGGAGGCATGTATGTGAATTATGGCATGCCAACCTATTTAATAAATACATTATATAGTTATATCATGTCATCTTGTTTACATAGTCATCATATTTTGAACTATGTATTTCCATCCTTTTTATTTAGCCATCATATATGTGAAATAGTGTCATGCTATCCTGTTTAGTTAGCCATCATATATGTGAAATTGTGTCATGCTATCCTATTTGGTTAGACAACATAAATGTGAATTATTTCATGCCCTTTTTATTCCCCACTATCCATTTCACCTGTCTAGCATACAATGTATGTACATTCAATTACTTTTCTTGTTTATCAGCCATTTGAATTGGAGAGGGTGATGTCAGTATCTAAGGGAGTAACAACACGGTCTTCAAAAAAGATAGTGCTACCAGTCGATGCAGATAGAACACGGTTGTACTTCCCCAAGAACCAGCCCCACCACACATAACCCAGACTCTCGCAGATTATGCCCCTACCCAGTTGGACAGAGAACCAGCTACACCTCTTCTAACCCCAACACCAGCACATAGTAACCTAGTTCCAGTTGACATAGCACTGTCTCCACCATAGGGAACCCAAAAACAAGCAGTTAGTAAGGTAACTACGGTGCCCAAAGCACGAGGACCACCACCTCGAATCCCAATGCTACGCTTTAAGTAGAAGAATTATTATTCTCAGGTCAAGTTCTGTAGCTATGGTTCATACTGCTTTGCTCTTGCATCACTGTATTTACTCATACCAACTATTTTCAAATTTGAAGGATGGAATTGAAACTCCAATGGTGTAACAAGTATGTTTTAAACCTATTTCTTTAACTGTATTGTTGTTGTAACTTGCTCTATGTTGATTTAAGTTTCAATTGAATAAAAATTTATGTTATCATGTCATGCACATTACAAGTGTTGCTATTGTGTTGTAGTTTCCCACACTTATATTCTGTCTATTCTGCTTTGTCTTAAATAGATATTATTTGAACTGTGTCTTTATCTTGATTTGGCAACAAAAACTAGAATGAAATAGACCATACATTGACCATGGTACATAGATATATGTTTGTTTCATGTTGTTATCATGTCCACTTTACTACTAAACTGATTTACCAGAGTGAGTTTCATATACAAGATGGTAAACCAGTGATGTGTCTTCTTGTTTCTTTTTTAGAATGCCGACGAAATATTGGAGAAGAGTAACCCACTATGCAATAGTAAAGGAAGTAATGCAGATAAGGTTCAAGATAGCGAGACATCCCTGTTGGTCTCCAAGAAAGCTGATAAAAACTATCTTGATGACAGTGAGACAACCCAAAAGTCATGTCTTGATGTAGTGTTCGAGTTACTGGCCACTATCGCTGGCACAAGCTCTTTGAACTCGCTGCCTGAATCACTTCGGCTGTGCTGCAGCAAGAGGTTGAAGGACTGAGGAAGTCCCTGCAGAAATCAGATGCATACTCTCTGGTGCAAAAGCAAGCGCAGGAGGATTTAAGCGCCCAACAAGAGAAAATTAATAAGCTTGCTAAGCATCTTGCCAGCATTATGGGTACCCAGGATATTGTTTCTTGAGCTCTTTTGAAGTGGTTTTAGTTCTGGACTTGTTATGTTGTGGAGTGTATTTGCACCGATGGCCAACTTTGACAACCAGTGTATGTGATATGCTGCTTTGTTCCCTAGATTTGCACTGGTGGTGAACTTTGATGCCCAATGGATGTAATATGTGTAATAGCCGTGATAGCCTAGCGTAAGTTTCTTGCTTATTTATTTCCTTATTGTATTCTTTATTTGTTTGCTTGTAGTCAGTGCAGTTCTTTTTCCGTGGTTTGCTAGTGGCCGCAATAACCTGTTTTTTAAAACTAGGCCACAATAACCATGGGGTACATATTTACTGTAGTGACCACTGGCCTCCTACGGGCCATAGAAATAATGGGCCGTAGAAACAATGGGCCCTCTATGGACCGTAGTTAACACTCCAAAAAAAATTATTTGGTTTTCATTAAAGTCTTTATTTGAATTAAAGGAGGGTATTTGAATTTTTTTAAGAGGGATTCTTCTTCTCAAATCTTTTGTTTGTACGACAAATATTTTTTTCTAAGACAGGTCCTTCTCAATCTTGATCTTTAGTCTTAAGGGTTTTTCAAAATTGTGTTGGCTCAACACAAATAATATTGGAGGGTTTTGCAATTATTTCTATTAAAAAGAAATCCTATGGACTTTTGGTTTTTCATTCTTTTACCTTTTAAAGATTTCTCTTTTGCACTATCACATGTTGAAAGTTTCTTCCAAAACCCCTCCCTCCACTTTGGATCAGGTCAAATATCCAATCCCAGCAAGTTCAACCCATTTTTTATTTTTATTCTATATATTTTATCCTCAAAACAATTTCTGTCATTTATTTTGGACCTAGGTGATTTACAAAGGAACCACCAGATCCCTTTTGAGTTTTGGTCCCAAACAAACTCCCCTGGCTAGTCCTTAGTACCCTCAACCTAGATCCATCAAGATCCACTTGTCCACAATTCAAATTTTTCAAATTTTGCTTGCTGCAAGTTTGGACCAGATTTGCCATTTTTGGTGAAATACATTATTTTTCTTCTCCAAAAATTCTGAGATAAATCAGGCAGCCCCCAGGTGCATTGAGAGGTCACCTCACCAAAGATCAGCTCCAGAAAGCTTTTCCACATGCCAAAAACATTTCATCAAACACCGGCGTAATCGCTTTACGCTAAAATTCAAAAAGTTCAGGTTTCATGATGATTCAGCCAATGACAAGGTCGCTTCTTCAAAGCACGACGTCAATCTCGCCAGTGCCCGCGTTGGCACAATGCTCACTGCTCCCCCCTTCTTATCCAGTGCGCCGCTCGATCGTTTGGACTGGCGCAAGTGTCAGTGGCGACGTGGCACCTCAACGCCGGCGTCTTCTGCGGTGGCAGAGCCACCCGTGGTGGCCAGCAGGGGCCGGCCCAGCCTTTCGGCGCCGCCCAAAGACCGCCAAGCCACCAAAGATCCTCCGCGGCCATCCTCCCCTCGCATGTTTGCAAAGACAGAGGCGGCAGCGCTCTCTGCCGCCGACGAGTCCCGTGAGGCCGGTCCATCGAGAGCGTGGAGTAGCGCCCAAGTTTTGCCAAGCTTAGCCCCGGGATGGAACTAGTGAACCTATCCGCAGCTGCCCCAACCCCTAAACCTCCCATTCAACCACTGCCTCGCCGTAATCACCGCCGGAGAAATCCCGATCGCGGAAACCGCCTCGGGCCGGCTATAAAAGGTGGCCTTGAGCTCGATCTCGACCAAGCATCACCCTCCACCCCACTAGAGCCACGCCTAACTACTAGGGAGACCTCGGGGAGGCCTTCTTCCCCGACTCCGGTCGCCCCGATCCGCTTCGGGCTCCGGCAAGATCCGCTCCGGTGAGAACAACCCCGCCTCCCATGCCTTGTCAGCAACCTCCTAGTACCCCGACACTTCTAACCCAGGCTTCAATTTGAAGGTTGCAGCCCTCCTCGACGAGACCCATCACCACCCGAACCGCCGTCCACCAGAGTAGAGGCTGCCGTCGACGTGGTGCTCGCCAACGACCAACTCCACCACCCACAGGTGCGGAAGGACTCAGTGAACCCGTAGGTACCCTCCTTTCCCCCTACCTCGCCGTGGATCGCCACCGGCGACCACCGCGGCCCTCGGGCACCGGTGTGCTTCGTTTGAAGGTTCAAACCTGACGGGTGGGACCCCCTAATCAGCTTTTTCTCTTTTTCAAACCATTTTCTGAGCCTTCGGGCAAAATACGCTTTCTAACTGAAATGTTTTTCTGTCTTTTTATAAACTGCCCCTGGAAACTTTCTGTTTCATTACAGATGAGTCCCTGGGCAAAAACCTTAATAACTTTTAAACAAAAGATGATTTTGAATTGATTCTTTTTCTGTCATCCTTATTCTTCGGTCGAGTTTGTTATCATATTTATTTTAAAAATAGTTGGAAAAAAATTTACGCACACACGGTATTTACGTTAGTATACAATTTCTTTATACCGTATATACCGACGGAGGTGACGGAACCGCAAACTTCACCGAGCTAGACTTCGACTACTCCGAACCAGGCAAGCATGATTGAACCTTTGATATGATGAGTGTTTTACATGTTTGCTCGAGTAGTTATTTCATGACATGTTTATATAAGCATCAGTAAGTGTTATATTGCATGCAAGGCAACTACAAGTGAGCTTCAAAACTTGATGTATCATTTGATGGGAGATAACATGATCATGTGGTGACATGAAAGGTGGTAAGATGGTAATGTTGAAGCATGCCAGTCTTATGTCAACTGTTTAACTCCAGTATTAACGTGGATCAAGTCACGTTACCGTCCGTCCCCTTTCTGTGCTGCCACATGTTTTCTGCAAAGAATACGGTTTAGTAAGTTGCAAACCTCTTTCCACGTACACACCAAACAAAGGGGCCGTGATGAGGGTTCCATGTCCCTGGATTAAAGCCCGTCATCCGGTCAGGGGGCATGGGTGTTTCCGGTTGGGACCGAGAGGGGGGCACCCCTTAGAGCGCGTGATACAAATTTGATCCCATGCCTTCGAGGTTGTGGCCTCCCCGTCTTAAAGTTTTTCTTGAACGTTGCCTAGGGTGACCCCTGGCAACGGGATGTGGAATGGGTGTGTACTGGTTAGACGTGTTTCTTCTAAAATACCGTAGACAGAACTAGTCCTTCGTGACTACTGAAATTTGTTGGCTATGGTTAAAGAGTACAAACTCTACAGAGTCAAACCTTTCGAGTAACCGTATCTATGGTCAAGGCCTGTGATCAACTTATCTATGTCGGTGTCGTTGTCACCCCAACGTCTGCTTTCAAAGATCGGGCCTCAATGACAAACTCCGGTGAATAAACATGAGTGTTAAACCCCGCTGAATGTTATTCCTGTGGATGGACTAACCCGTTTATTATTATGTACTGAGTATTTCCTTGGAGTGATTTAAATTCATGAATTTATTGAATACGAATGATGAAATATAAGCCATTTATGTGATGTCGCTCAGAAGTCTGACTGTGGCACTCTTGTTATTTACTTTTGATATAAGCCCTTTATGTGATGTCGCTCAGACGTCCGACTGTGGCACTCTTGTTATTTAATTTCGATATAAGCCCTTTATGTGATATCGCTCAGACGTCCGACTACTTTCCGAGATGTCGCTTAGACGTCCGACTGAGGCATGTTCTGTCATTTACTTTCAATATAAGCCCTTTATGTGGTGTCGCTCTGACGCCCGACTGCGGCCTGTTAATTTATTTTTACCTTTCGAGCCGTCGCTTCAGAAACCCGATCGGTCTTCGGTTATTTTATTAAGATTTCGGGAGGACTACCACGTGACTTCCTTTTATTTAACATGTCGTGCAAATTTATTATCTGAGTATGCATCGCTAAACTGCTCATGTGCATCACGTTTGCATTTGTTGTATCTTATGTCCGAACTGTCTTGCGAGTACATTCAAAGTACTCGCCTGGCTTGTTGATTTGGCCAGATATTGACGAAGGTGATCTTATGGATGAAGAGTTCGATA
Source organism: Aegilops speltoides (assembly GCA_021437245.1). NCBI lineage: Eukaryota > Viridiplantae > Streptophyta > Magnoliopsida > Poales > Poaceae > Aegilops > Aegilops speltoides. The sequence continues at coordinate 332,003,768 of CM038147.1, read as the reverse complement.
GCGAGTCGGACGCCTAGAGGAGTCCTAGTCAGTCCCGTGCGATCCTGGATTTGGTCACTTGTATCATATACGCTTCCGCTACCCGAATAAAATCATCGAGCCTCACTCCGACGCTCGATGAGCTGTAAGATTAGGAGTCATGTCACCCACTTCACTGTGACATATCCACCACCACTTTTATTACGAGTCAGTAGTTATGCCACCATACCCTTGTGTCATATCCGCCTTTGTGTACAATATCGGCATGCTTGTAATAAATTGTTGAGCAGCCTCAGCTCAACCTTGTATAATATTTAGTACTTCTGGATTTCTTTATCAAGGATTTGTCTACTAGTAAGGAAGATTTTTTCCTATACTAGTCTATAAAAGGGTCGGTTTCTCAATAACAATTTTATTAGAAAACCGGTCATGACAAACTTGGTATCAGAGCCAGGCTGACTGTAAGAAGCCACTAGGTGCGATCGCTAATCGGTTATTAGTGTATTGATTGCTATTTTAATATTTAGAAAATGTAGCAATTTTCTGTGAGTCATCACAAATTTATGATTTGACTATTCGAAATTTTTGTCTACTTTTGTAGATGGCTGGCAGCGACTGCGAGTCACATGTGTTCGCCAATGTACCTGAGGGATTTATCAAGCTTCTCATCTCCATCACCAAAGTCGCGATCGGGCCATCGGCTCGTCCGGAGTTCACACTCTACCAGCACAAGATCAACGACAGCGTGTCTATGCACTAGGCCGCGGTGCAATTCAAGGGAGGACATTCTGAGTCACGCCACTTCCGATTTGTGGGAAGGGCCATGCCTACAGAGAGGCATGCTATGCAGATGGCTGCCCGTGAGGCGATAGCTCATCTCCGGGATGCTCTCCCTTCGATGAAGGCTTGTCGCTACCGCTACCTCCCCAGCCACGTGCCATACACTTGTCACTATGCATTCGCTTTCCCTAGGGGAGAGAGAGACGAGGCTATTGAGATGTTGGTTGAGTATCTCAAGGCTCTCGAGGCAGCTTTTGATAACCTCGTGGACGACTTTCTAGCTGCTCGTATGGACTTCGTACAGGGCTGTTCCGCCAACAGGAGGGAGCTTCTCCATACAGCACCACCACTGACTTACGTCTCGTCCGCAGCATCCTATGCACCTGCCATCTTCGCCATCGCCACCGCCTTGCCACCACCGTGGAGTTTGACCAGGTCATTGCTCCTACTCCACCAAGATCGCACCACCGCCGCGCCAAGCACCAGCTCCTCAACTCAAGACTTCACGCCGAGCCTATTAGTGAGGAGGAGGTTGAGTCTCCAAAGATCACTGGTCTTACCTCGGCAGCCGAGGAAATTCTCACCATCTCCGATCGAGTGCGCCTAGCAATGTAAGCGATGTACCAGCTTGTATGATATGTTTATATGTATATAGGTTGTGAGAAGTAGTTTGTGTGCGTCATGCAGAACTGGGAGAAGTGCACTAGCCTAATAACATGTCAGGAATGTGTACGCACATCCTGAGTGATGTATTGTATAATTACGGCTTGCGTGTAAGATATGTACTGAGCGGTCCTTCTCCATGCTCAATCAAGTATTTTCTTGAAAAATGTTGGAGTTCTTAAATTTCCGCCCTTGCCCAATTATTTATTTTTCCACTCAGTTTTTCTCATGAGTTTTACAAAAATTACCCCAGAGTGGAAAATGCCTCGTCCTTGGACTCGTTCCATGCCAAGTCCGCCGGAAGAAAATTATGGTATGCAGACTAGTAACAATTTCACACAGGCGCCAAGTCAAGAAGGCAAAGAAGCAAGATTTTCTCAAGTATGCCGCCTTCGAAAGCAAAGCCAAAGCAGATCATCAAGAAATGATGAACCATGTTATCAATATGGGAAATCACTGTGAAACATATCAGCAGCATTCCAAGTTGTCTGAACAACAAAAGACACGTCCCCCAACATTCTCTCACACTGATAGACCGCTTGAGGCCGATGATTGGCTTCGAGACATTGAAAGGAAATTAATTATTGCACAATGTTCAGACCGTGAGAAGGTACTATATGCACCTCACTACCTCACCGGAGCAGATGCATCATGGTGGGATAATTTCCTACACATGCACCCCGATGAAAATAACATCACCTGGGAAGAATTTAAAGAAGGTTTTTGTGGGGCGCACATTCCCAGAAGCATTATGAAGATCAGGAAAAGGGAATTTGATGACCTCAAGCAGAGAAGCATGACAGTGTCTGAGTACAATAGTCAAATTACTCTATTATCTCGTTATGCCAACGAAGAGCACATGACTGAAAATAAAAAGATGGAAAAAAATTTGGACGGTCTAGCACCATCACTTAAATGCCAGCTGGTCGTACACACCTTTCCGGATTTCAAAACACTTGTGGACAAAGCCATTACATTGGAAAATGAGTGCCGCAGCTTGGAAGATTTTCGCAAGCGCAAAAGGGACCAGACTACTCATGCTCGCAACAACCGGAGCAAGACTGATTTTCAGAAGAATGGAGCAAACAAGTCCACAACCAATGTTCCACGCCCAAACAAAAAATTTCATGCAAGGGACAAGGATTTTACATACCGCCCAGGTGTTACTTGCTACGCTTGTGGAGAAGAAGGGCACTATGCCAAACAGTGCCCAAAGCCAAGAAACTCAGCTCCCAAGCCGAACAACTGTGGAAATAATTCAACACCCAAGCGTAAAAACTTCAACCCCAATAACAATCACAAGAAGGATCACTTGAACCATGTGACCAAGGAGGAAGCACAGAATGCCCCGGATATCATACTCGGTACGTTCCCTGTCAACACAATACCTGCCATGGTTTTGTTTGATTCTGGAGCTTCTCACTTGTTCATTTCAAAGAAATTTGCTTTGCCAAATGATTTTTCGATACTCCCCTTGGAAAAATCCATGATCACCAAGTCCCCCGAGATTAAGCAAATTACTCAGAATTGCTGCCAAGGTGTGGTTATTGAGTTTGAGGGAGTAAAGTTTCAGGCATACCTCATTGTATTGGAAAATAAAGGACTGGATTTTATCCTAGGAGTGGACTGGTTAACCACCAACAAGGGATTTATCGACTGCTTCAATCGGACTGTAATTCTTACCCACCATCAAGGGAAGACAATAAAGATTGCAGCTCAAGAAAGACAAATATCACGGCAACTGTCGGTGTCAAAACCGGTGGATCTCGTGTAGGGGGTCCCGAACTATGCGTCTAGGCGGATGGTAACAGGAGACAAGGGACACGATGTTTTTACCCAGGTTCGGGCCCTCTCGGTGGAGGTAAAATCCTACTCCTGCTTGATTAATATTGATGATATGGGTAGTACAAGAGTAGATCTACCACGAGATCAAAGAGGCTAAACCCTAGAAGCTAGCCTATGGTATGATTGTTGTTCGTCCTACGGACTAAAACCCTCCGATTTATATAGACACCAAAGAGGGCTAGGGTTACACAGAGTCAGTTACAATGGTAGGAGATCTACATATCCGTATTGCCAAGCTTGCATTCCACGCCAAGGAAAGTCCCATCCGGACACGGGACGGAGCCTTCAATCTTGTATCTTCATAGTCTGGGACTCCGGCCAACGGTGATAGTTCGGCTATCCGGACACCCCCTAGTCCAGACTCCTCAAGAGTCTCTTTAACTAGGCTTCAATGACGACGAGTCTGGCGCGCATATTGTCTTCGGCATTGCAAGGCGGGTTCCTCCTCCGAATACTTCATAGAAGATTTTGAACACAAGGACGGTGCCCGGCTCTGCAAAATAAGTTCCACATACCACCATAGAGAGAATAACATTTCCACAAGTTCAATCTGCTGACGTATTCCGTGGCGTGACATCACACCACGGCCAAGCCTTTATTCGAATCGTTTTTACTGTTCCACCTCAGCGTGTTTAGCGAAGCGGTTTCCTTGGCACGTCTTGTCAAAGCAGAGATCGTGTCCCCTTATTCCGGGATTCTCATCAATACGGGCGTGGGTAACCCAACCGCGCCATTGATTACGGCGCCTGGGAGATAAGAAAGTTTTACCAGGCTGGTGGGGACGCATAGTTTCGTCCGTCCATATAAGGGGATAAGGATCCACTTTTTACCCACGCCTTCTTCCTCCTTTGCTTATCCATTTCGCAGACTCGGGCTCCAAATACCATGCCAAGACATCTCGCCTCAACCTTCCCCAACCATGTCCGGAGCGGGAGGCAAGTGGATGGCCTCCTCCGTCACGGTGGGGCACATCAAAAAAATGAGGAAAGCCGGATACCTGCACAACGACATTGCGCACCGGCTTCCAGACGAGGGGCAGCTCGTCCCCACCCCCAGGCCCCATGAGAGGGTAGTGTTCCTTCCCCATTTCCTCCGCGGACTGGGCTTCCCACTCCACCCATTTGTCCGGGGGCTCATGTTCTACTACGACCTGGATTTCATGATCTGGCCCCGAATTTCATCCTCAACATCTCAGCGTTTATCTTTGGGTGCGAGGCCTTCCTCCGCATCAAACCGCACTTCGGCTTATGGCTGAAGACCTTCAATGTCAAGCCGAAGGTAGTGGGCGGCCAGCAGGCGGAGTGCGGAGGTTCCATGGTAGGCAAGATGCCCAACGTCATATGGCTTGAGGGTGCCTTTGTGGAAACCATCAAAGGGGGGCAATCGGGGTGGTTCTACATCACCGAGCCGCGTGACCCTGAATGGGCGGCGGCCCCCGAATTCAGATTTGGCATCCCCACACAGCTCACCTCCTGGAAAGAGAAGGGCCTGACATGGGGTGATTTGGAAGAGCAGACCGGACTCCAAACCTGCGTCCAAAACCTTGTGAACAAGAAGATCAAGCTCGTCAACGCAGTCCAGGTCATGCTCATCCGCCGGATTCTCCCGTGCCAACAACGGGCTTTCAACTTGTGGGAGTTTGATCCGGCACAGCACCCGACCTTGAGCAGGCTCTTTGACACTACGTACGAAGACGCCTGCAAGGTGCTGTTCAAGGGCGCCGAGGCTCCCGCATCCGCTACTGAAGATCGCGGATTCAGCTCGCAGCGTCAAGACGGCTAGGTAAGCTATTTTACCCTTTACGGGACACTTGCTTTCATAGTTTGACTCTATGCGGGATCTAAACTCCCTTACCTTTGACAGGCCTGGCAGAAGAAGTCCGGGCAGGTTAACTGTCCGGCTCCCTCACCAGAAGACCCAGCGGACGCCCGATTGACAGGGCTGCTGGTTCCGGCACATTATGTGGTGCCGGACAAGAAGGCCAAGAAGAAGGCCACGGGAACCCGAAAGAATTCCCAGCATCAGGTGTGATCGGACTCATCGTCCGATGACTCCGAGGAGGACTCCTCCCGCGAAGACGAGGAGGAGAAAAAAGAGGCTTCTCCCCTAGCGGGGGGAGAGAAGAAAAGGAAGGCCTCCCCAACTGGGGAGGCCGGAGGGTCTAAGAAGGGAAGGACCCTTCCTCCGGACTTTTCCACCAACAACGACGACGGCGATGAGGATTGGCCCTCGAGGGCCAAGACCCTGGCGAGATCGTAAGTGTCCAGAATAACTCATGATTTTTCCTTTGTCGCGTAGTGTCTTCTAACGCCGAATACAACCATGTAGCCCGCCCAAGGACGAGCTCCCCGCTTCATCGAGCGGCTCCCTGGATTCGTTGGATGTGAATAGCACTTCACTTCCGACCGCCTCCTCCCCCCATGACGCAGATGACGCCGCGATGGAGTCCCAAAAGGGGCCCAACCAGGAGGAGGTGGTCTCGAGGCGCCAAAGGCGGCCTCCTGACTCGGGCGCAAAAGAGGGCAAAACCCGAGGGCTCTAAGTCCGCCTCAGGTCGGACTCCGCATCGAACCTATAGTGGTTCCGGCACGCAGGTAGGCCCTTTGTAAGAAGGGCAAGATCTGCGATGCCGGTGGCCTCCGGCCCAACCAGAGGCACCAGATAACTTGGCCGAGGCGCTTAACGGCGCCTCCATCGACGAGGAGCACCGCCTTTATTATGAGTGTGGTGATCCGTAATGTTCACCGCCAAGAGCGGGCTGATCAAGCTCTGCACCAGCCTTCTAACAAAGCTTTGAGGTATGTAATTAAGATATGTAAAAATAGTACCGCATAGACAAGAGTCCCCGATGCTCAGTTTGGTGTTCGGAAAGAAAAGCCGAACCGAGGATCTAGAAAGATATACGCAGGAGTCTAACATAAGCATGTCAATATGGGAATGCAGGCTCTTTTCTTGACCTCTGCCAGACCGATCGCGAAGGTCAATGTATTGAAGCAGAGCCTCGAGCGGTCCGAGAACGAGCTCGGCCGTGCCAAGAAGCAGCTCGAGGAAAAGGAAGGTAAGTAATACCTTATTAAAGTACTACCTTATAGAAAGGATTTGGTTGCAAAAAATGACAGGAATAACGTGAGTATTGCAGGGGCCACGAACGAGGTGACGACCCTGAAAGAAGCGGTGTCCAAGGCCGAAAGCAATGTGGCCGCGGAACGCACCGAGCGAGAGAAGCAGGAGGCGTGGGTGGCGGAGGTGCGGCAAGAGCTCTAGGCTCTCGTGGAAAAACATGAGAGTTTGGAGCGTGACTCGAAGACTCGAGAGTCCGAGCTCACCTCAGCTCTTGAGAGTGCCAAAGCCGCTAAGGCCGAAGCCCAGAAGGCCCTCCAGGAGATTGAGGCGATAAAAAAGATAGCGGCGGGTAAGGTATTCTTCATGCAAAGCAAGCATGTAAAAGTGAATTATCTGTTACTTACCCGAATTCGAAGCTCTCCAGGAGCATTCGCAGATCTGCCCTATAGTGTGTCTGATGCTGCCGCGTTCTACCGGGCCGAGGAGGGGAGCTCGACGGAAAAGGTGTTCTGGTCTCAATATGCTGAGGCCGGACATCCGGTGCCCCTGAGCGACCAGCTGAAGCAGCTGGCCGAGCTCCACAAGGTGGCTGAACAGGCCGTGAAGGGCCTCATAGCTTGACTTTGGCCTAAAGAAGCCATGCCTGGGAGCTACTTCGGTCTGGTGCGGTGGCTGGTGGACGCCTGTCCATGGGTTGAAGTCATCAAGCGTTTCGTCTGCATTGAAGGTGCCCGACGGGCCCTTGCCCGCGCTAAAGTGCACTGGGGCAAGATGGACGCCGAGAAGCTCGTGACGGACGCGCCACCACCGGGCAAGGAGTATCGCACGCCCAAGATGTACTATAAGGGTGTCCTGAAGGGTGCCCGCCTTATAGCGGGTGAGTGCTCCAAAGATGTAATTTTTGAGTAGACTCGCATTTGTTATCCTGTACGTTGAAAACTTTGTTCATATGCGCTAAGCAATGCTTGTTAATTTAAAATATTACCTTCTGTGCGGCCGTTTTATCAAATTTGAGAGATGGCAAGTCGTTAGCTTCAGCCCCCATGCCACGAGTGCTGGGGTGTTCGGGATAAACTTGAGCGCTCTTGTTCCCATTTTGGGTCCTTCGAGGGAGGCGCTCAACACAACGAACGAGGCAACCGGACTTATAATGCTTGAACACTCCCACTTAGCCATAGAATTCTATAATTTTAAATTTCGGCAAAGCCCCTAGTGTTCGGAAGACCGAATTCGGGGCGCTATCCACGCCTGGGCCAGACAAAGCCGACTCCTCGCTCTAAGCGGCATAAGTCTTTAGGGACTCGAAAAACCTCTCAAACAGCGACCGGCTCTCACCCTATCATGACGGTCAGTTTTAGCTTTCTCCACTGAGGTGCTCAACCCAGCTCAACCGGGGCACAATTGCAGTGGTTCTCCCAGCGCTACCTTAGCCGATGTAATGGAACGTAAGGTACCAAAACATGGGAGCCGGGCAGACCCAACTATTGACCCAAGACATGATTCGGAGCCGATGCATATAATGCTATAAGTTCGGGGTGCCGCACTTGTTAAAGTGTTCGGACTTATAACACCATATTTTGGGGTACTTAAGCCCCTGGTGTATTTGGCCGTACCAAAGCGTACGGATGCAACATGTCATAAGTGAACATATATGGATAGAAAAAGGAATGCAATAATAGGCAAAAAGCGATGCATTGTTTATCCAAAAAATACTGCAATGAAAGCAGAACGATACAAATAGTGTGATAAGCAAGGGATGGGACTATTTAACATGTCCCCCTCCTGGGGTAGGCTGCAGGATGGTATGTAAAATAGGTATACTGCTCGTAATAGAGACCACCTGGACACTCGACGTAGCTTTTCTGCTTCCCTGGCTGTTGCATCGTGAGTTCAACAATTCTACTGCCGGACAGGGCTTCTGGAAAACGGAGTCCTGAGAATAAGAAAAAACAAAGAATGACACAATTGGGAGCCCCTGGTGCGGTTGAGCCGCTCTCCGGGCATGCCGTGGTCGTGCCCCTACCCCCATGCCCATGGTATCTCTAGAGCGTAGTTATGTACGCGTGGTACTGGTCTCGCGATTTCGCGAGGGCTGGGGTTGGGGCCGCATTGCTACGCGATGCTTCGGGCGTGCTGTGGTCTTGTTGTAGGTTACTCGGGCGGCTTGGCGGTGTCCGCCGCTTAACACCGGACTCGAGAATTGCCTTAAGAGGCTGCTTTGTACTTCGCCATGAGAGTCAGATGCTCCTCCATTCGAGAGAGCTTTGTGTTCCGCTGACCGTAATGACTCGAGGGCCCGGCATCTTGAGCTTGAGGTATGCGTAGTGCAGCACCGCATTGAACTTTGCAATGCGGTTCGTCCAAGCAATGCATGATAGCCGCCATGAACGGGACTATGTGGAAGATTAACTCCTCGCCGGAAGTTATCCGGGATTCAAGACCACTACAAGTGTAATCGAGCCTGCATAGTTGGCCTCTACACCTGGTATGACGCCTTTGAAGGTCGTCTTTGTGGGTTTAATCCTTCAGTGGTCTATGCCCATCTTGCGCACTGTATCCTGATAAAGCAGGTTCAGGCTGCTACCGCCGTCCATCAGGACTCTAGTGAGGTGAAATCCGTCGAAGATTGGGTCTAGAACCAATGCGGCAAATCCGCCATGGCGGATGCTAGTGGGGTGGTCCCTTTGATCAAAAGTGATCGGGCAGGAGGACCACAGATTGAACTTTGGGGCGACTGGCTCCATTGCATATACGTCCCTAGCGCACGCTTCCGCTCCCTTTTGGGTATGTGGGTTGCGTATATCATGTTCACCGTCCGCACTTGTGGGGGGAAACCCTTCTGTCCTCTATTGTTTGGCGGCCGGGTCTCCTCCTCGTCATCGCTATGCAGCCCCTTGTCATTGTTTTCGGCAGTTAACTTGCCTGCCTGCTTGAACACCCAACAATCCCTGTTGGTGTGATTGGCTAGCTTTTCGGGGTGCCGTATCCGCCTGAGCGATCGAGTATTCGGTCCAAATTGGACAGGCCCGGAGTATTTCTTTTGAATGGCTTTTTCCACTGACCGGGTTTAGAGCCTCTGAATCCGGCATTGACTGTCGTATCCTCATTATTGTCGCCATTAATGCGGTGCTTGTGATTGTTGCGACGCGACCTGCCGTTGGTGTCCTTGGTATCCGAATTCCCAGGGCTCTTGGTCATGTTGTTACTACGAGCTAGCCAGCTATCCTCTCCCGCGCAGAAGCAGGTCATGAGTGTTGTGAGGGCTGACATGGATTTCGGCTTTTCTTGTCCTAGGTGTCGGGCAAGCCACTCGTCGCGGATGTTGTGTTTGAAGGCTGCGAGGGCCTCTACATCCGGACAGTCGATGATTTGATTTTTCTTGGTTAAGAACCGTGTCCAGAATTGTCTGGCCAATTCATGTGGCTGCTGAATTATGTGGCTTAGGTCATCAGCGTCTGGTGGTCGCACATAAGTGCCCAAGAAGTTGTCGAGGAATGCGGCTTCTAGGTCTTCCCAACAACTGATTGACTCTGCTGGCAAGTTGTTAAGCCAATGCCGCACTGGTCCTTTAAGCTTGAGTGGGAGGTATTTGATGGCGTGTAGATCATCACCGCGGGCCATGTGGATATGGAGGAGATAGTCCTCGATCCAGACCGCCGGATCTGTTGTGCCATCGTATGATTCAATGTTTACGGGTTTGAAACCCTCGGGGAGTTGATGATCCATCACTTCGCTCGCGGGCATAGTGGGTATCTTGGCGCCTCAGATAATATATCACGACGCAGCTCAAATGAGCTTTGTCTCTTCAGTTCGCCCGGCCGAATTGTCAGATCCGGCGTGATGGTTGTCATCACGTATCGTGGGGCGCCCACGCGATCCGTAGATCGATCTTGTTTGCCTTGCCTTGTCCTCGAGTATATCCCGCAGGTCTGGCGCATTTTCCCATGCCTTGGTATTTTTTTGAGCGGCGCCGGGGTGCGGCTTGAGTGTAGGGCCGAGAGGCCTTTCTGTTGCGGCCACGAGGTGGCCGGTCGGCCGCGTCATGCGCTAGTGATGTAGGTTTGGGTGCTTCCTCCTCTAATCGGGGTAGCAACCTGCGTTTTGGGTAGCTCTTGGAGGGGCCTTCGAGTTCATACTCTTCGGCCACAAGGACTTCAGTCCATCTGTCGGCTAGCAAGTCTTGGTTAGCTCTCAGCTGTTGCTGCTTTTTCTTGAGGCTGCTTGCCGTGGCCATAAGCCTGCGTTTGAAACGCTCTTGTTCGACGGGATCCTCAATCACGACAAATTCGTCGTCGTCGAGGCTTGCCTCATCTTCGGAGGGAGGCATATAATTATCGTCCTCTACCTCTCTGCTCTCGCGCTCTCTCATGAGGGCTGGCTTCTCCATCCTCCTGCACTGAATCTTGCTGGAGGGGGTTGTCTTCGGCACTGTCCGGGGTGTTATTGTCTCCGATGCCGGAATCTCCATTTTTGCTGTGGCGGGATTTAGAGCGGCGCCGCTGACGCCGGCGCTTAGGCTGTTTCTTGGAGGGGTCATCCTCCGTTGTTCCATCGCCATTCCCATCCTTTGGGATGTCCACCATGTATATGTCGTATGACGAGGTGGCCTTCCAGTGCCCTGTAGGCGCTGGTTCTTGGTTGTCTCCTGCATCGTCGTCCATATCGTCAATGTCTTCGGAGTCGAAGTCGAGCATGTCGGTTAAATCATCGACAGTGGCTACAAAGTGGGTGGTGGGTGGGCATTGAATTTCTTCGTCGTCCGCATCCCAACCTACCGACCATAGTCCGCCAGGGCTCTCCTGATAAAGAGAGAGACTTTAGTGAATTCAGGATGTCGCCAAAGGGCGAGTGCTGAAAGATGTCCGCAGCGGTAAACTCCATGATCGGCGCCCAATCGGATTCGATTGGCAAGGGCGCGGAAGGTTCGGAGTCCGGAGAGGAGTCCGGCACCTTGGAGTCACGAGCTTTACAGAGGACAGGGTTGGTATTTGGCCTTATCGCCGTAGAGGTAGCAGCCCCCGAGGCGGTGTCCAGCCACCCGTCCTCGATTGGCGCAGTCGGCTCCGAGCTAAGGGTCGGAGCGGACACTTGTACAGCCTCCAGGGCACTGTCCGGCAACAGAGCTAGATCATGCCCATTGTGACAGCGCAGCGCGCTTGGCTGTGGCTCGAACCCGTCGAAGATCAAGTCTCCGCAGACATCAGCCGTATAGTTCAAACTTCCAAATCTGACCTGATGGCCAGGGGCGTAGCTCTCGATCTGCTCCAGATGGCCAAGCGAGTTGGCCCACAGCGCAAAGCCACCGAATATAAAGATCTGTCTGGGGAGAAAAGTCTCACCCTGGACCATGTCGTTGTTGATGATCGAAGGAGCCATCGGGCCTAAAGGTGACGACACAGAGGAACTCTCAATGAAAGCACCAATGTCGGTGTCAAAACCGGCGGATCTCGGGTAGGGGGTCCCGAACTGTGCGTCTAGGCGGATGGTAACAGGAGACAAGGGACACGATGTTTTTACCCAGGTTCGGGCCCTCTCGGCTGAGGTAAAACCCTACTCCTGCTTGATTAATATTGATGATATGGGTAGTACAAGAGTAGATCTACCACGAGATCAGAGAGGCTAAACCCTAGAAGCTAGCCTATGGTATGATTGTTGTTCGTCCTACAGACTAAAACCCTCCGGTTTATATAGACACGGGAGAGGGCTAGGGTTACACAGAGTCGGTTACAATGGTAGGAGATCTACATATTGTATTGCCAAGCTTGCCTTCCACGCCAAGGAAAGTCCCATCCGGACACGGGACGGAGTCTTCAATCTTGTATCTTCATAGTCTAGGAGTCCGGCCAACGGTGATAGTTTGGCTATCCGGACACCCCCTAGTCCAGGACTCCCTCAGCAACCAAGGTTGAACAAGGTGGACATTTCAGAATCAAGCAAAGTTCCAGTGGTGTGTGAGTTCCCTGACGTATTTCCCATAGAACTACCAGGCATGCCACCAGACCGGGAAATAGAATTCATCATTGAACTAGCACCTGGAACCACCCCCATTTATAAGAAGCCCTATAGAATGGCACCCTCCGAGTTGGTAGAATTAAAGAAACAAATAAAAGAATTACTGGACAAAGGATTTATACGAGCCAGCTCCTCACCTTGGGGTTCACCAGTATTATTTGGCAAGAAAAAGGATGGGACACTAAGATTATCTTTAGACTATCGAGCACTCAACATGGATTCCACTGATAAATGATTTATTTGACCAGCTCGCACAAGCCAAGATTTTCTTAAAATTGATTTAAGGTCGGGGTATCATCAATTAAAAGTACGAACCGAAGATATCCCCAAGACAACATTCACCTCTAGATACGGACTATATGAATTTACAGTAATGACGTTTGGACTGACAAATGCCCCCGCATATTTTGTCCACCTCATGAACAAAGTATTTATGAAATTTATGGACAAATTTGTTGTGGTATTCATTGATGATATTCTGGTGTACTCCAAGACACCAGAAGAGCATGCTGAACATCTCAAGATTGTACTGGGAGAATTAAGGAAACATCAATTATACGCCAGTTCAGCAAATGTGAATTTTGGTTAAGACAGGTTAGTTTTCTTGGCCATGTATTGACCCAAGAAGGCGTTGCCGTGGACCCAGAAAAGGTCAAGGCCGTACTTGGCTGGAAACCACCAGCCAGCGTAACAGATGTACGAAGTTTCCTGGGAATGGCAGGATATTACCGAAGGTTTATTGAAGGGTTCCCCACCATAGCAAAACCAATGACTCAGTTACTCAAGAAGGATAAGAAATTTGTATGGACTGAAGCTTGCGAGAAAAGTTTCCAAGAACTCAAAAGGAAATTAACAACAGCACCAGTATTGGTTGTGCCAGACATACACAAAAGTTTTGAGGTGTATTGTGACGCATCCCAGAAGGGCCTCAGATGTGTATTACTGCAAGAAGGCAAAATAGTAGCATATGCTTCCAGGCAACTACGAAAGCATGACGAAAATTATCCTACTCATGACTTGGAGTTGGCAGCAGTCATTCATGCACTCAAAGAGTGGAGGCACTTTTTGCTTGGGAATCATTGTGAAATATATACGGACCATAAAAGCCTCAAATATATTTTCACACAACTAGAACTCAATTTACGACAACGACGCTGGTTGGAATTAGTGAAAGTATATGATGTTGGCATTCACTACCATCCAGGAAAGACGAATGTGGTGGCAGATGCTCTTAGTCAAAACCCCAGTTCAGGCAACAATGGTCTACCAAACTTGAGACCTGAATTTCAACAGGAGTTCGCCAAACTCAACTTGGTGATGGTCACAGAGGGCAATGTGTCAAATTTAGAAATACAGCCCACCCTAATAGAACGGATTAAGGAGGCTCAGCGTGGACACCCCAGCATCGAAGGCATAAAAAGAAAAGTGAGTTTGGGCAAGGCCTCAGAATTCGTCATAGACGATAAGGGAATATTATGGTACGGAGACAGACTTTGCGTACCAAATATAGAAGACCTCAAACAGCAAATCCTAGCCGAAGGCCACCCCGCTCCATATTCAATCCATCCTGGAGGGACCAAAATGTACAAGGACATTCAGGAAATTTTTTCGTGGCACGGTATGAAAAGGGATATAGCCACATTCATTGCATGTTGTGATTCATGTCAGCGCATTAAAGCCGAGCACCAAAAACTAGCAGGATTATTACAGCCAAACAAGATACCTGAGTGGAAATGGGACGAAATTGGAATGGATTTTATTGTCGGGCTACCTCGGCCACGATACGGAAATGATGCCATATGGGTCATCACAGATAGATTGACTAAGGTGGCACATTTCATCCTAGTAAAGACGACCCACACTACTGAGAAGCTTGCCAAACTTTATCTCTCCCGTATAGTTTGTCTGCATGGAATTCCAAAGACTATAATATCTGACAGAGGCACTCAATTCGTCTCTAGATTTTGGGATCAATTACAACAAGCTCTGGGATCTCAATTGGCACTCAGTACAGCATACCACCCCCAGACTGATGGACAAACTGAACGCATGAACAAAATTCTAGAGGACATGCTGAGAGCATGTGTTCTCACCTATGGAACCAGTTGGGAAGAAAGCTTGCCATATGCTGAGTTTGCATACAACAACAGTTACCAAGCCATCCTACAAATGGCACCTTTTGAAGCCTTGTACGGGCGGAGATGTCGTACTCCATTAAATTGGTCAGAAACAGGAGACAGTCGTATCTTCGGCCCAGACATGCTCAAGGAAGCTGAGGAGAAAGTTAGGCTAATCAGGGATCGGCTCAAGACAGCTCAAAGCCGACAAAAGAGTTATTACGATCGAAAACATCGGGGAGTTAGCTTTGTACCCGGTGAATATGCTGCTTCACCACCTCAAGTCACTCTAAGCTGTGGGTCTTTTTGGTGGTGCGACGTGTTGAAGTTATACGACAAATTTTGTAAGGTGGTTGTCCCTCACGTGCAATCGAGGGATACAGTAGTGTTTTGGTTGGATCGTTGGCGGCTGAATAACTCTGTGGTTATCATGCAACATCAATTCCCGAGGCTCCACTCTTTTGTAATTGATGACACACTTACCATCAAGGATGTGATGGCCTTGTCTGATCCAACGGACCACTTCCACCTGCCTTTATTAGTTGAGGCCTTCGAGGAATTCAATCAGCTTCAGGCTTTAATGCCCTTGATCAATCTGCATGAGTGGGAAAACGATGTCTGGAAATGGCCTTCAAAATCTAGTGCTTATCAATCAAGAACATATTATTTTTCTTGTTTTTCTGACATCGTGGTTGACCCCTATTAGGCAGGATCTGGAAATGTTCTTGCACCCTCAAAATCAAAGTGTTTGGTTGGCTCCTCTTGATGGACCGTCTAAACACTAGGGACATGATGCAGCGAAGGCATTGGATTATTCAGGATGACACGTGGGCCATGTGTCTATCAGCTTTGCATGAAGATAGAGCCCACCTTTTCTTTGTTTGTAACTTCAGCCAACGTGTCTGGAATTACTTGGGCATCTCATGGAGTGTTCACCCAAACCAGACTACTTTTGAGATGGCTTGCAATGCTAGGAAGGACTTTGGCTACCCTTTCTTTTCTGAGGTAGTCTTCATGGCTACTTGGAATATTTGGACACAAAGGAACGGGAAGATTTTCAGAAATGAGTTACCTACTTTCAGATCCTGGAGGAGGAATTTTATCCATGATATTTCTCTGTTAGCTCATAGAATCAAGTGTAAATATAGAAATAGCCTAACTTCTTGGATAGCTTCTTTACCTTAACCTCTCATTGTAGGTAGCCTTTACTCCCTAACCTTGCTTCTTTTGTTCTTTTGTAACTTTGTATTTCTTGTGCTACTTGGCTTTAATAAAGGACAATGAGGTTGTTGCCTTGCAGTATATAGTCAAAAAAATGTGTACCTACGAGTATCTCCTATGAGGGGCCTACAACGGTTCAAAGTTAAAGGAAAACTAGCACCAAGATTTATCGGACCCTTCTGTGTGGTTGCACGAAGAGGCACCGTAGCCTACCAGCGAGACCTACTCAAAGAGTTATCAGACGTCCACGACGTGTTCCACATCTCACAGTTGAGGAAATGTGTAAGCAACACAGAGAAGCATGTATCTCATGAGGACATTGGCGTGCAACCAGACCTCACTTACAGGGAACATCCAATGAAAATATTGGAGGAGTCTGAAAGGAGAACTCGTCAGAAAACAATTAAGTTTTTCAAAGTTTAGTGGAGCAATCACACTGAGGATGAAGCAACATGGGAAAGAGAGGATTTTCTTCGAACAGAACACCCACACCTATTTGAGGATCAGCTGAAATCTCGGGGACAAGATTTTTCCTAAGGGGGTAGGTGTTGTAACACTCCTAAAAAATTTATTTGGTTTTCATTAAAATCTTTATTTGAATTAAAGGAGGGTATTTGAAATTTTTTTAAGACGGACTCTTCTTCTCAAATCTTTTCTTTTTATGACAAATATTTTTTTCTAAGAAAGGTCCTTCTCAATCTTGATCTTTAGTCTTAAGGGTTTTTCAAAACTGTGCTGGCTCAACACAAATAATATTGGAGGGTTTTGCAATTATTTCTATTAAAAAGAAATCCTATGGACTTTTGGTTTTTCATTCTTTTACCTTTTAAAGGTTTCTCTTTTGCACTATCACATGTTGAAATTTTCTTCCAAAACCCCTCCCTCCACTTTGGGTCAAGTCAAATATCCAATCCCAGCAAGTTCAACCCATTTTTGATTTTTATTCTATATATTTTATCCTCAAAACAATTTCTGTCATTTATTTTGGACCTAGGTGATTTACAAAGGAACCACCAGATCCCTTTTGAGTTTTGGTCCCAAATAAACTACCCTGGCTAGTCCTTAGTACCCTCCACCGAGATCCATCAAGATCCACTTGTCCACAATTCAAGTTTTTAAAATTTTGCTTGCTGCAGGTTTGGACCAGATTTGCCACTTTTGGTGAAATACATTATTTTTCTTCTCTAAAAATTCTGAGATAAATCAGGCAGCCCCCAGGTGCATTGAGAGGTCACCTCACCAAAGATCAACTCCAGAAAGCTTTTCCACATGCCAAAAACATTTCATCAAACACCTGGCATGCACTATTTATGTCAAAATTCAGAAAAGTTTAGGTTTCAGTGATTCAGTTCAGTCGACAGTGTCGTTTCTTCAGAGCATGGCGTCAATCTCGCCAGTGCCCGCGTTTGCACGATGCTCACTACTCCCCCCCTTCTTATCCAGTGCACCGCACGATCGTTTGGACTGGCGCAAGTGTCGGTGGCGACGTGGCACCTCAACGCCGGCGTCTTCTACGGTGGCAGAGCCACCCGTGGCGGCCAGCAGGCGCCGGCCCTGCCTTTCGGCGCCGCCCAGCACCGCCCAAGACACCAGCATCGTCTGCGTGGCCATCCCCTCCCCTGTGCACGCTGCAGCACAGTCACCGTGACCAGAGAGGCACAGAGCATGCTCTCTGCCGCCAACGAGTCCCGTGAGGCCGTTCCATCGAGAGCGTGGAGTAGCGCCCAAGTTTTGCCAAGCTTAGCCCGGGGATGGAACCAGTGAACCTATCCGCAGCTGCCCCGACCCCTAAACCCCACGTTTAACCACTGCCTCGCCGTAATCACCGCCGGAGAAATCCCGATCGCGGCAACCGCCTCGGGCCGGCTATAAAAGGGGGCCTTGAGCTCGATCTCGACCAGGCATCACCCCTCTACCCCACCAGAGCCATGCCTAAATACTAGGGAGACCTCGGGGAGGCCTTCTTCCCCGACTCCAGCCGTCCCGATCCACTTCGGGCTCCGGCAAGATCCGCTCCGGTGAGAACAACCCCGCCTCCCATACCTTGTTAGCAACCTCCTAGTATCCCCACACTTCTAACCCAGGCTTCAATTTGAAGGTTGCAGCCCTCCTCGACGACACCCATCACCACCCGAACCGCCGTCCGCCGGAGTAGAGGCTGCCGTCGACGTGGTGCTGGCCGACGACCAACTCCACCACCCACAGGTGCGGAACGACTCAGTGAACCCGTAGGTACCCTCCTTTCCCCCTACCTCGCCGTGGATCGCCGCCGGCGACCACCGCGGCCCTCGGGCGCCGGTGTTCTCTGTTTGAAGATTCAAACCTGATGGGTGGGACCCCCTCGTCAGCCTTTTCTCTTTTTCAAACCGTTTTATGAAAACGCCTTCGGGCAAAATACGCTTTCTAACTGAAACATTTTTCTGTCTTTTTATAAACTACACCTGGAAACTTTCTGTTTCATTACAGATGAGTCCCTGGGCTAAAACCTTAATAAATTTTAAATAGAAGACGATTTTGAATTGATTCTTTTTCTATCATCCTTATTTTTTGGTCTAGTTTTTTATCATATTTATTCGAAAAATATTTGGAACAAGTTTTATGCACACACGGTATTTATGTTAGTATACGATTTCTTTATACCGTAGATACCGACGGAGGTGACGGAACCGCAAACTTCACCGAGCTAGACTCCGACTACTCCGAACCAGGCAAGCATGTTTGAACCTTTGATATGATGAATGTTTTGCATGTTTGCTCGAGTAGTTATTTCATGGCATGTTTATATAAGCATCAGTAAGTGTTATATTGCATGCAAGGCAACTACAAGTGAGCTTCGAAACTTGATGTATCATTTGATGGGAGATAACATGATCATGTGGTGACATGAAAGGTGGTAAGATGGTAATGTTGAAGCATGCCAGTCTTATGTCAACCGTTTAACTCCAATATTAACTTGGATCAAGTCACGTTACCGTCCATCCACTTTTTGTGCTACCACATGTTTTCTGCAAAGAATACAGTTTAGTAAGTTGCCAACCTCTTTGCACGTACACACCAAACAGAGGGGCCGTGATGAGGGTTCCATGGCCCTGGATTAAAGCCCGTCATCTGGTCAGGGGGCATGGGTGTTTCCAGTTGGGACCGAGAGGGGGTCACCCCTTAGAGCGCGCAATATAAATTTGATCCCATGCCATTCGAGGTTGTGGCCTCCCCGTCTTAAATTTTTTCTTGAACGTTGCCTAGGGTGACCCCTGGCAACGGGATGTGGAATGGGTGTGTACTGGTTAGACGTGTTTCTTCTAAAATACCATAGACGGAACTAGTCCTTCGTGACTACTGAAATCCGTTGGCTGTGGTTAAAGAGTACAAACTCTGCAGGGTCAAACCTTTTGAGTAACCGTATCTATGGTCAAGGACTGTGATCAACTTATCTATGTTGGTGTCAGTGTCAGTCCCAACGTCCATTTCAGTATCAGTCTTAGTGACAAACTCCGATGAATAAACATGAGTGTTAAACCCGGCTGAATGTTATTCCTGTGGATTGACTAACCTGTTTATTATTATGTACTGAGTATTTCCTTGGAGTGATTTAAATTCATGAATTTATTGAATACGAATGATGAAATATAAGCCCTTTATGTGATGTCGCTCAGACGTCAGACTGTGGCACTCTTGTTATTTACTTTTGATATAAGCCCTTTTGTGATGTCGCTCAGACGTCAGACTGTGGCACTCTTGCTATTTAGTTTCGATATAAGCCCTTTATGTGATGTCGCTCAGACGTCCGACTGTGGCATCCTTGCTATTTACTTTCATTATAAGCCCTTTCCGAGATGTCGCTTAGACGTCTGACCGAGGCATGTTCTGTCATTACTTTCAATATAAGCCCTTTATGTAGTGTCGCTCTGACGCCCGACTGCGGCATGTTAATTTATTTTTACCTTTCGAGGCGTCGCTTCAGACACGCGATCGGTCTTTAGTTATTTTATTAAGATTTCGGGAGGACTACCACCTGACTTCCTTTTATTTAACATGCTGTGCAAATTTATTATCTGAGTATGCATCGCTAAATTGTTCATGTGCATCGTGTTTGCATTTGCTATATCTTATGTCCGAACTATCTTGCGAGTACATTCAAAGTACTCACCTGGCTTGTTGATTTGGCCAGATATTGACGACGGCGATCTTATGGATGAAGAGTTTGATAGCGAGTCCGACGCCTAGAGGAGTCCCAGTCAGTCATGTGCGATCCTGGATTTGGTCACTTGTATCATATACGCTTCCGCTACCTGAATAAAATCATCGAGCCTCACTCTGACGCTCGATGAGCTGTAAGATTAGGAGTCATGTCACCCACTTCACTGTGACATATCCACCACCACTTTTGTTACAAGTCAGTAGTTATGCCACCATACCCTTGTGTCATATCCGCCTTTACGTATAATATCGGCGTGCTTGTAATAAATTGTTGAGCAGCCTCAGCTCAACCTTGTATAATATTTAGTACTTATGGATTTCTGTATCAAGGATTTGTCTACTAGTAAGGAAGATTTTTCCTACACTGGTCTATAAAAGGGTCGGTTTCTCAATAAATATTTTATTGGAAAACTAGTCGTGACATGTAGAAACAATGGGCCTTCTACGTGCCGTATGAGTGATTGGCCAAACCTGGGCCAATAACATACCGCATTATGGGCTATAAATGGGCTAGAGTTGGAAATTTCCGTTCATGGGCCGACCATAATGGGCCGTCATTAATCAGCCGTATTTGATGACGCTATGAAAATGGCCCAATGGATTAACGGACCGACTGTAACCACAGGCTAAATTTGGCCCACAAAGCAGAAGAGGCCATTAACGGGCCGTAAGTAACCGAATGCTGCAAATGAGACCAAGAATAAATGGGCCCTATGAAGGCCGAAAGATAACACGGGCTAGAAACGGCCCAATAGAATAATGGGCCGTTAATGGGTATAAAGTGATACAATGTTCATTACGGGCCAGTTTCAGCACGGGTTGTTAATGGGCCAAGAGTTACAAAGGGCCTCATATGTGTCGAAAGACGTCATGGACCCTACATGGGCCGAAAGTTACAATGGGCTAGAATCATATTGGACGGCCCAGATGACGCTATTGGGCCTAATTCGGATAGGCCATAACGGGCCGTGACTTCGCGGGCTGTAAATGGGCTATATGCGAACAAGCCATTAACATGCTTTCCATGGGCTGGCCCACTACCTTTTGACCAAGTCAAATGGGCCGGCCTTTTCACCGGAATGGGCGTTTGTTGGGCCGTGCCATGTGTCGACGTATCATAGGCGCCTTTTGTCCAATGAGTGGATGCCATCTGTCCCAACGGTGAGCCGACATGTGGTTCCTCTGGCCAATGAGAAATTTACACGTGGAAAATCCCCATTGGTCGTGGCTGTTAGCGGGTTATCGGATCCAAAACCCGACCCGATAGCTTAACGGCGACCCGTTACGGTGGATGCCACGTGTTAGTCACCCTTGATGAAAGCACTTCCATGACGCGTGATTTATCGTCATGGAAGTGGACAATTCCGTGATGATAATTTTGGTAATGTCATGGAACACTTCTACGACAACACGGGTATGACTATCTTGATTCTGTCATAAAATCATCATGGATGTACATGCATGACAGAAAACGTGACCTACTGTGACAAACACATATCATCACGGAAGTGTAATTTTTTTGTAGAGTACCTTGCTGAAAACCGTTTGTCATTTCCTTCTGCTCCTCGTTGAGTTCGACACTCTTACTTATCAAAAGGACTACGATAGATCCCTATACTTGTGGGTCATCAGCAGCATGCATCAGAGCAAATGAAAGATATAAGAGCATACATGAGTATATTGTTCCTACTTGTAAACAAGTATTTACCACAAGATGGAGCCATGATACCACTGAATGAGATGCACACACTTACCTTGAGGTGCTAGGCATCAAACCTAAAGATACAATTGATGACCTTATATCCCACCGGGAGCAGTATTGCACAGGTAACTACTATCCCATAGCTACATCATCACTTACGTGGCTACGTTCATAGCATTATCTGGAAATAGTCTATTCGCCGGTTGCTAACCAAGCGGTAATAAGGGTGGTTTTAACTAAAAAACTATGCCGAGATAAAATGATAAATAAAAGCACAAGTAGAATAAAGGGGCAATGCTTGAGTACTAAGGGCGTTCTTGAGGTATTTGGAATCATCACTACCCATACGTTCTATGCATACTAAGCCACTTTACATGTTTCTCTTTGTGAGCGGAGCCGGTACATATACATGCATACACGTGGCAGCCCACGTCACATACGCAACCATCAGTCTTCCCCACTCCGGTTATTAAATGGTGATTAAGGGGAAAAAGGTCCCCGTGGATGGAGCAAAGTGGTCTCCGTTTTACCTCCTGCTGTAGGATCGTTGAAGGTAAGAGTGTCTAGAGGGGGGTGATTAGACTACTCGACAAGATAAAAATTATGCCTTTTAGCAAAGACAAGTTTTGGCAGATTTTGCATATCACACAAGTCAAGTAGCTTACTACACATGCAATTCTAGAGTATGGGCAGCGGAAAGTAAATTGCACAAGTAGTAAAGAGGAGTGGAGAAGATCAAACACAGTTTGGAGACACGGAGATTTTTCTCGTGGTTCCGATAGGTGGTGCTATCGTCAATCCACGTTGATGGAGACTTCAACCCACGGAGGGTAACGGCTGCGAGAGTCCACGGAGGGCTCCACCCACGAAGGGTCCACGAAGAAGCAACCTTGTCTATGCCATCATGGCATACGCCCACGGAGGACTAGCCTTACTCGGGTAGATCTTCACAGTAGGCGATCTCCTTGCCCTTACAAACTTCTTGGTTCAACTCCACATCTTGACGGAGGCTCCCAAGCGACACCTAACCAATCTAGGAGGCACCACCCTCCAAAAGGTAATAGATGGTGTTGGTGATGATGAACTCCTTGCTCTTGTGCTTCAAATGATAATCTCCCCAACACTCAACTCTCCTCACCGATTTGGCTGTGGTGGAAGAAGGGATTGAGTGGAAAGCAACTTGGGAAGGCTAGAAATCAAGTTTCATATGGTGGGAGTGGAGCAACTTGATCTCAACACAAGGGTAGGTAGTTTTCTTCTCGAAATGTAAGGTAGGAGTGGTAGTTCTTTCGATGGCTCTCTCTTGAATGAAGAGGAGGTGGAGGGTATTTATAGCCTCCACACAAAATCCAACATTACACACATTTGACCAATCTCGGTCGGACCGAAGTTGACAACTCGGTGAGACCGAAAGTTCAAATCTTGTGAGCGTTGGGATTTTCGTGGGACCGAAAATACAATCTCGGTGAGTCCGATTCTTCCAAAGACTAGGGTTTGCCAATCTCGGTGGGACCGACTTTATCATCTCGGTGACACCGATTTGATTCTGAAGGTTCTGAAGGTTGGCAACACTAGTTTCGTGAGACCGAGTTTGGAATCGGAAAATCCGAAATTTCTAGGGTTTGGCTATATGGTGAGGTGGTTCATCTCGGTATGGTGAGTTTATGGAATCGGTGGGACCGAGATTACTTATGAGTATATGTTGGAATGAAAGATTGCGATAGTTTGGGAGATAGATCATTAAGCACTTTGAGCAACCAGATCATTATCATAACCTCATCCCTTTAATAGTATTGGCTTTCCTATAGACTCAATGTGATCTTGGATCACTAAACCAAAAATGGAGTCTTGAGCTTTTGCCAATGTTTGCCTTAGCATCTTAGGGGTCCACCTTTTCAGTCCTTTTGCCATGCCAGAGTGATTGACTTTCCTGAAACATACTTGATAAAAGCATTAGTCCAACCACAAAGTATGTTGTCATTAATTACCAAAACCACCCAGGGAGCAAATGTGCTTTCAATCTCCCCCTTTTTGGTAATTGATGGAAACACACAAAAGAAGATATCAAAGCTTACTGAAAGGAAGACAGAATTAGCATTAAAGCTTTGACAAACATGTAGTACACAGACTCCCCCTACAAGTGTGCAAGATTTTCATAGATTGTGGTTTTGGACTACCACAAGCACACAAGAGAGAAGAACAAGATGTGCTACATGTAGCTTGGCTATATGCATCAGAGCAGATGAGGATAAGCGAGAGATGATGCATATGTGCATGGTGATTTCTTGCAAACAAGTATTCACAAGCAAGTCACCATCATGCACATTCTGCAAGATGCATACACTTACCTTGAAGTTCCTTGGCATTGTACCTGAAGAAATAGACTTGGAAAAATAGGGTTAGATAACACAAGATTATTTCTTCAAACAACTGCAAGAACATCAAGAGTACCAAGCCAGGGATGACATGTATAAAGAGTGTCTCATGTTGAGCACTAGCTTGAATCAGCAAACATGTCTCCCAAGACTAAAAGATTTTCAATGAGCTCTGAGAGATTTTGCTTTCCATAAGATATCAATTGTGTGAGCGAAGGAAGCAAAATCTAAAGAATGATGCCAAATGTAATATCCAATGTGAAACACGGCAGAGCTTTGATGTGATCCTCTCCCCCTTAAGATAAGATTGTTCTTCTTCTCCCTTTAAATCTTCTCTTCTCCCCTTATCTTCCAATCTCCCCCTAAGCTCCCCCTAAATCTTCTCCCCCTTTGACATCAAGTGCCGAAAAGGACAGTAAACTAGGAAGGTCAGGAAAGATGGAAGGAAAGAAATGGGATCCTTGAGAATCACAACTGAGCAAACTAAATATGCAAAATTAATCATTTAGTTGAGCTGCAGAAGATGCTATCCTGAAAGGAAAATCGGTGACACCGAAGTGAGTTGGATAGGTGGGTCCGAAAGTCTGGGACTTAGGGCAGATCCTTTTTCGGTCAGACCGAAAGTTTGAAGTCGGTGACGCCGAGTTTAATTCCAAGGAAATTCAGAAATAATTCAGCTCACTTTGCAAGGAATGTTTCAAAAGATTTGCAATGAATTTGTAAAATGATTTTCAGGGAATTGATCAGAGCCAAAGAGATATTCACAAAAACAAAAGAGTAGAAATAAAAAGATTGCTAGATGAAGTTGTTTTTTTTTTGATTAAAACGAAAACTCAATGAGAGAATCATAAGAGAAGATAGCAAAACTCCAAAACATATGTACTTCATCTAGACAGGGGTCGGCGACAAAGTCACCTATGTTTGAGTATATTGACTTAGGAGTCAAATGAGAACATTTGATCATAGGTCATACTCATCGTTTAAGCTCAAAATGGGGTTGCCATTTTTCGATTAAGCATTTGATGTGATCACATCTTATGAAGCTGCTTGTACTCATGACTTTGAGCAAAAGCTCCTTCAAGATGTGAGGAACATACCTTGGGCTTGTTGTGCTTTACTCATGTAGGTGAACTTGATGTAGATGCTCATAGAATGTGAAGTTGGAGCACCATTTCCAATTGTGTAGTTCATCTTCCTACATGGGTTAGGCAAGCAAGGAAATACTCAAAAATATCCAAGATGACAAGAGTGAAATACTAGATGTATAAAGTGTCAAAAAGGATATGTGGAATTTTGTTCCTTGAACTCAACATCCCAAAGGGCTAGATACTTGGTCAATGACAAGATTACTCAGGATGTGAGTGAGTGATAATCTTGTGGAATGTAGACCATCCAAGTACCTACAAGGAGTTAGATGCAATACAAGGGGGCAAATGTGTCCAAGACATATGCTCATTATCATAAGAGAAATATCAAGGATTAGTCAATTAGGCTCATGCCTTGCATGCATCAATGGAGTTTTCACTCCAAGTTTGAAGCATCAATGATGTTCAACTCACTCCTTAAGCGACAAAACACTTTCTCATCAAGTGGTTTTGTAAAGATATCAGCAAGCTGTTTGTCAGTACGAACATGTTTAAGATCGATGTCACCCTTGGCAATGTGATCACGAATAAAATGGTGATTTAACTTCAATGTGTTTCGTGCGAGAGTGTTGACTGGGATTGTGTCCAATCTTGACCGCACTCTCATTGTCACAAAGCAAAGGAACATGTCTCGCATGTATCCCATAATCCTTAAGCGTTTGTGTCATCCATAGCAACCGAGCACAACATGAACCAGCAGCAATATATTCTCGCTTGGTAGTAGATAATGATATCAATTTTGTTTCTTGGAGGACCAAGATACAAGGGATCGACCAAGAAATTGACACGCACGAAGTTGACTTTCTATCAACCTGCCTCCGGCATAATCCGAGTCGGAATAGCCAACAAGATCGAAAGAGGCCCTCTTAGGATACCAAATGCCAAAGTTAGGTGTGTGTATCAAATATCTCACAATTCTTTTAACAGCTTTAAGATGACATTCTTTAGGGGCTGCTTGATATCGAGCACACATGCATACACTCAACATTATGTCGGGACGAGAAGCACGAGAGATATAGTAGAGAACCAATCATGGATCGGCAAACCTTTTGATCAACAAAGTTCTCCATCTTTTGTCAAGTCATTATGTCCACTAGTAGGCATGGGGTTTTCATACCTTTGCTTTCTTGCATGTTGAACTTCTTGAAGAGATCCTTGGTGTACTTTGTTTGTGAGACAAAAGTACCCTCCTTAGATTGCTTGATTTGCAACCCAAGGAAGAATTTGAGTTCACTCATCATGGACATCTCATACTTCTCCCACATAAGCTTTCCAAACTTCTCACTAAAATGGGGTTAGTTGAACCAAAGATAATATCATCAACATATATTTGGCACACAAAAGTTCACCATCAACCCTTTTCGTGAATAGCGTTGAGTCTATTTTGCCAATCTCAAATCCTTTTTCAAGAAGAAAGCTAGTCAAGCATTTGTACCAAGCTCTAGGGGCTTGTTTAAGACCATAAAGAGCTTTGTGCAACTTGTAAACATGATTAGGCTTTTAGGATTCACAAATCCGGAGGTTGTTTCACAAATACTTCCTCCTCAATTTCACAATTTAGGAAAGCACTTTTAATGTCCATTTGATAGAGAGTAATATCATGGTGGTTGGCATAAGCAAGAAGAATGCGAATGGACTCAAGTCTAGCAACGGGGGCATAGGTCTCACCATAGTCCATACCTTCGACTTGTGTGTAACCTTGAGCTACGAGACGAGCCTTGTTGCGGATGACTTGTCCATCCTCATCTTGCTTGTTCCGAAACACCCATTTGGTTCCAATGACGTTTTGGTCATCATTGGGCTTCTCTAGCAAAGTCCAAACGTTGTTCCTCTCGAAGTTGTGTAGCTCTTCATGCATAGCGTTCACCCAATCCGGGTCTTCAAGTGCTTCTTCTACCTTCATAGGTTCAAGACTAGAAATAAATGAGTAATGCTCACAAAAGTTAGCTAAACGAGTTTTAGAGCGAGTAATTCTCCCAGAGTCGATGTCATTCATCATTTGTTCCACGGGATGATTCTTCTTGACTCTTGCTCGAACTCGAGATAGCTTTCGTTGTGGTTGAGGTTGAGCTTCCTCATCATCCTCATCTTCCTCATCTTCTTCATTGTTGTTGGTGTTGTCTTGAGGTGGTGGAGAAGGAGGTTGTGGTGGATCTTCTTGTCGCACTTCCTCATCTTGGTGAGTTCCACTTGTGGAGGCCTCCATGTTGCCTTGAGGTTCATCTCTCCGTGAGGTAGGGGGCTCCACATATGTAGATGAGGTACTCTCCTTCACTTCCATGGGACGAATCTTTCCAATAGATAAATCTTGAATGGCTTCGATGGGTCTTTGTCTCCTACATCAATAGGCATTTGCTCTACTTGCGAGCCATTAGATTCATCAAACTTCACATCTACCGCTTTCTTCAACCTTTCGGGTGAAATTATTGTAGACACGGTAGGTGTGGGAGTTTGATCCATAACCGAGGAAAAAGCCTTCATGAGTTTTAGGAGCAAACTTAGACCGACGATGCTTATCAAGGATATAGCATTTTGAACCAAAGACACGAAAGTATCCCACTTGGGGTTTGTTACGGTGAGGAGCTCAGATGAAGTCTTGCCGAGGAGCTTGTGAAGATAAAGCCTGTTGATAGCATGACAAGCTGTCTCGACGGCTTCACCCCAAAAGTGCTTCGGTGTCTTGTATTCATCAAGCATCGTTCTCGCCATCTCAATGAGCGTTCGGTTCTTCCTCTCAACAACTCCATTTTGTTGAGGAGTGTACGTAGCCAAGAACTCATGCAGAATTCCTTCCTCATCGAGAAAAGAGTCCACATGGGCGTTCTTGAACTCCGTTCCGTTGTCACTCCGAACTTTTTTATCTTCACCTCGAATTGATTTTGGGCCTTTCTAGCAAAGGTTTTGAAGATTCTCTGAACCTGCGATTTGTCATCAAGGAAAAATACCCACGTAAATCTGGAATAATCATCAACAATAACTAGACCAAAGGAGTTACCACCAAGGCTTTTGTAAGCATTGGGACCGAAGAGATCCATATGAAGAAGCTCAAGCGGTCTCCTTGTAGTCATGATGTTCTTCACGGGATGACTTCCACCTACTTGTTTTCCTGCTTGACAAGCACTACAGAGTCTATCTTTGTCAAAGAAAACATCTTTAACACCAAGAATATGATCACCTTTGATTAGCTTATCTAGATTACACATACCAACATGTCCAAGCCTTCTATGCCAAAGCCAACCTTTAGCGGATTTAGCAATGAAGCAAGTTCTAGGTTGAGCTTTCTTAGTGAAATCAACGATATATAGGTCACCTCTACGGATACCGGTAAATACCATGTTATGATTGTCACGACGAAAAACTTGGCAATCTACTTCGGTGAATAGCACATTGAATCCAAAGTCAGCTAATCTAGACACGGAAAGTAAATTGTATCCAAGTGATTCAACAAGCATGACATTTTGAATAGAGCTATCATGAGATATGGCCACCTTACCAAGGCCAAGTACCTTACCCTTGGAGTTGTCTCCAAAAGTCACATACTTGCGTGGACCATCGTTCTTTGCAAGCTCTCGAAAATGTCTTCGTCTCCGGTCATGTGATCGGTGCATCCACTATCAAGAATCCACTCTTTTCCACCGGATATGTAGTCTCTCAGATTGGCCATAAGATTGAGACTCTTCATGATCTTGTCTAGCTCGGTGTCCGAATCGGAGTAATCGTCATCGTGCTCATGCTCATCATCATATTGACCCATAGATAATTCATCATCAATACCTAGGTCAATTTGACAATGACTTGCATTAGTTTTGTCAATGTGACAATAATCATCGGAATGCAATACAAGAGCATTTCTTATTAGAATATTGATGAGTCCGGGATCACCCTTCTTTTTCATAAGATCACGAAGCTCAAAGAAGCATTTATCAAAGTTGGGATCATTGGGGCGCATCATATCAAATTCAATAGTCTTGTATAGAATTTCATCAAGACCTCTCAAAGAGTAGTCCGGATAAAGTTCTTCCAAGAACTTCCACATAGCATAGGCGCACTCAAAGTTTGTGACAAGCTCAAGCAAGTTATCGGGCAAACCTCTAATGATAAGATTTACAGTTCTAAGGTTACGAAGCAAATCAAGCTCTTCATCCATAGTAGGGTGCAAGGGGTCAAATGGAGGTACATATGGGGTTTCAACATATTTGCGCAAGTTGTACATCTTAAAGATAGCAAGCATTTCAATCCTCCACGAGTTATAGGACACTCCATCAAGAATGGGCACTCTATGACTAACACTCCCAAACGTAGACACGTCCATCTTCCTCCAATGGTGTGCAAACCAAAGCAATGGAGACCAATGCTCTGATACCAATTGTAGGATCGTTGAAGGTAAGAGTGTCTAGAGGGGGGGTGATTAGACTACTCGACAAGATAAAAATTATGCCTTTTGGCAAAGACAAGTTTTGGCAGATTTTGCATATCACACAAGTCAAGTAGCTTACTACACATGCAATTCTAGAGTATGGGCAGCGGAAAGTAAATTGCACAAGTAGTAAAGAGGAGTGGAGAAGATCAAACGCAGTTTGGAGACACGGAGATTTTTCTCGTGGTTCCGATAGGTGGTGCTATCGTCAATACACGCTGATGGAGACTTCAACCCACTGAGGGTAACGGCCAGAGAGTCCACGGAGGGCTCCACCCACGAAGGGTCCACGAAGAAGCAACCTTGTCTATGCCATCATGGCATACGCCCACGGAGGACTAGCCTTACTCGGGTAGATCTTCACGATGTAGGCGATCTCCTTGCCCTTACAAACTTCTTGGTTCAACTCCACATCTTGACGGAGGCTCCCAAGCGACACCTAACCAATCTAGGAGGCACCACCTCCAAAAGGTAATAGATGGTGTTGGTGATGATGAACTCCTTGCTCTTGTGCTTCAAATGATAATCTCCCCAACACTCAACTCTCCTCACCGATTTGGCTGTGGTGGAAGAAGGGATTGAGTGGAAAGCAACTTGGGAAGGCTAGAAATCAAGTTTCATATGGTGGGAGTGGAGCAACTTGATCTCAACACAAGGGTAGGTAGTTTTCTTCTCGTAAATGTAAGGTAGGAGTGGTAGTTCTTTCGATGGCTCTCTTCTTGAATGAAGAGGAGGTGGAGGGGTATTTATAGCCTCCACACAAAATCCAACCGTTACACACATTTGACCAATCTCGGTCAGACCGAAGTTGACAACTCGGTGAGACCGAAAGTTCAAATCTTGTGAACGTTGGGATTTTCGGTGGGACCGAAAATACAATCTCGGTGAGTCCGATTCTTCCAAAGACTAGGGTTTGCCAATCTCGGTGGGACCGACTTTATCATCTCGGTGACACCGATTTGATTACAGAAGGTTACAGAAGGTTGGCAACACTAGTTTCGGTGAGACCGAGTTTGGAATCGGAAAATCCGAAATTTCTAGGGTTTGGCTATATGGTTGAGTGGTTTCATCTCGGTATGACTGAGTTTATGGAATCGGTGGGACCGAGATTACTTATGAGTATATGTTGGAATGAAAGATTGCTGATAGTTTGGGAGATAGATCACTAAGCACTTTGAGCAACCAGATCATTATCATAACCTCATCCCCTTTTAATAGTATTGGCTTTCCTATAGACTCAATGTGATCTTGGATCACTAAACCAAAAATGGAGTCTTGAGCTTTTGCCAATGTTTGCCTTAGCATCTTAGGGGTCCACCTTTTCAGTCCTTTTGCCATGCCAGAGTGATTGACTTTCCTGAAACATACTTGATAAAAGCATTAGTCCAACCACAAAGTATGTTGTCATTAATTACCAAAACCACCCAGGGAGCAAATGTGCTTTCACCTGCCACAGTGATCCGGTATGAAGGGAGATAGGGCCTGTCACGTCACCCACCTCCGCAACTAGCCAGTTCGCCAATGGTAGTAACCTTCCGTCCAAAGTTGGCCTATATTGGATGGCCGACTTCACCCAACGTGAAGAATACTACTAACATAAACACGTAAAGAGGATATCATATCATGCAAGACAATTGGTACTAGTACATACTAGAGTTCATCTTATTCCCCCAAGAACTAATGATATTACTCAAACATGGTGATGGAGTACATAGAGTTTTGGGACAAGTTACAACCCAAGTTGAAGTTGGAGATGGAGAGAGACATGGCGCGGTGATGAAGCAAGCGCCGACAGGAGGGCCGGCGCTAGCGTGGAGGCACCTCCTCCCTTCCTTCTTCCTTGGCTTAGCCCTTCTCACTATGGTGGAGTTGCTGTAATGGAGGTGTGGTTGCTGTCAATGCCACTTGTGGAGGATGGAGATGGAATGAGGCAGCGGCTAGAGTTGGATGTCTTCATATAGGAGGCCTCCTCGGGCCTCCTTGGTTCGTGTAGCCTCCTCCCCTTCATGCAAGGGCTCTAGGGGAGCAAAATCCACGTCCAGTACATGCCTTGGTCGTCAAGGATCTTGCAGGGATAAAAGGGGACGAAATTGGACCAAAATCTGGAAAGTCTTCTCCAATTTTCATGGTTGACTGGAGCTCATACGACTAGCCATATGAGCGGCCCCGCTCGTACGGAAGGTCTTTTCTCTCTGGACTTTGGGAGCTGTTTTGTACTTTAGTCACCATTTCTTCATACGAACTCTAATTTTGACATTCTTGGGCTCATTGGACTACTAGCGAAAAGCTCAATGCATTACAGGCCTTGGGTCTTCATTTTGGATAATTCGATAAATGTAAAACCATCAAACTTTCCAAAGGCCCTTGATCTGGTGCATGGAGCTTCTCCGGTTTGACCAAACTTGGTTCTTTTGATGTCCCAAGTCCATGAACATGTCAACACACCTACAAAGACCACAAAACAAAGAAAAACTAAATAAAAACAAAAACTATGCAACAAACTTGGAAAAAACAATTAAATATAAAAAACTATGCATTGGGGACATGAATAAGTGCTAGGTGGAGATGATATGAGGGATTTTAGCACTAGAATATACTATAAAAAGTATGCATAAAATTCACTCATCAACAATCTTGTGAAAACAAGGTTAGATAACACAAAAATTTCTCTTCAAGGAGATGCAAGAACTCCAAGAACACCAAGTTTGGAATTACAAGCCTAAAGATGTTACTTAAAAAGTTGCATGTTCCCAAAGCAAGAATTAATAAGGATTTGCAATAAGAACTAAGTTTTGTCTCCCCCTGAATTTTAACTTCCTCCCCCCTATAAAACTATTGAAGTGGAGTAGGTGGGGCTTAGAGACAAATCAGAAGAAACATGATCAGAAAATAGATCAACATAAAATTTCCAAACATATATTTCAACCCCACTGGAAAAATATATCTCTTTCCTTATCTTCCTCTATTGATGTTTTGAAGCATTAAGATCTATGATTGCATTTCTCTCTTCCTTTAAATAAGCTTTGATGTCCATTTCTCTCCCCCTTTGATATCAATTTCCTAGAAGGGTTTATTCCAGTTTTTTGTATAGGTCAATAGGAAGGGTATTGGATAAGCACATTAAAGAAAATGATAATTGAGAATGCTTTAAAGGAAT
This sequence comes from Aegilops speltoides, assembly GCA_021437245.1. Classification (NCBI taxonomy): domain Eukaryota; kingdom Viridiplantae; phylum Streptophyta; class Magnoliopsida; order Poales; family Poaceae; genus Aegilops; species Aegilops speltoides. Next base: position 331,971,095 of record CM038147.1, on the reverse strand, counting down.
GATCATTGAGTGGAGCTGGAAAGAGTAGAGGAAATGACCTTGACAAAATATTCTTTTTCTAGTTCACTTCAATGTCTCAAAAAATTTCAACTGGCAATCCCGAGACTAGAAAGAGACATGGAACTGTAGTTGATCACTCCGATGTCACCGAGCCAGTTCTATTTTGGTCAGACTAAAGAACTACTATGCATTATAATTTGAAATGGTGTCACCAAAATATTTTGACCAGAGAGACTGATTAAACAACAGAAATAGAGTTTTTTCAAGGCTCAGCTCACATGTCGTCAGTCAACTGAAAGGTTTGCAAGGAATTTAGATATGATTTGCAATGAAATAACAAAATAAATAAAGGATAAATTGGAAAAAGTTTTTTAAGGAGTTTTCAAAAAAAGATTGTAAGAAACATAAGGATAAATATGAACAAACAAATCATAAAGCAAAAACAGCAAATTCAAAACTTCAACTAAGATAGGGTCGGTGACTAGGTCACCTATATTTGACTACATTGACTTGGGAGTCAAGTGCCAACACATGGTCATAGGTCATATGTACTCATTGCTAAACTCAAAATGTTGTTGCCATTTTTTTTAAGCATTTCAATGTATTCACATCTTCTAGAGTTTCTTTGTCTCATGACTTGGAGTAAAGCTTCTCTAAGATGTGGGAACTTACATTGGGTTTGTTGTTGATGAGATCATGTAGTTGAACTTGTTGTGGATGCTCAAGGATGATGATGTCCATCATGAGTTGAGAGCAATCCATTGGATTTTGAAGTTCATCTTCCTACATGGGTTACGCAAGGAACACATGTATATACAAGTTGACAAGGGTGAAGGATTTAAGCAAATATTGTCAAAGTATGTTTTGATGTCTTGTTCCTTGAACACAAGAAATGAGGTCTTCGATACTTGGTTCATGTCACATTGCTCAATGGGTGTTTGGAGCGATCTTGTGAAGCATAGCTTATCCAAGTACCTAGATGGGGTTAGATGCAATACAAGGAAGCCATGTATCCAAGATATGAAATAGTCAGCATAAGAGAAATATCAAGGATTAGTCATGTGAGATCATATCCTTGGATGTATCCAAGTGAGTTTCTAGTTCACATGGGAAACATCAAGTATGTTCAACTCACTTTTCAAGTGACAAAAGGTCTTCTCATCAAGAGGTTTTGTCAAGATATCTGCCACACGTTTGTCGGTACGAACATGCTTAAGGTCAATGCCACCATTAGCCACATGGTCACATATAAAGTGGTGACGAACATCAATATGCTTAGTTCGAGAATGTTTAACGACATTTTGTGCAACTTAATAGCACTCTTATTGTCACATAGCAATGGGACATGTCTCACACTCATCATCTAACCTTTGAGAGTTTTTGTCATCCATAGTTATTAAGCACAACATGATCTGATGGCAATGTATTCTGCTTCAGCGGTAGATAGAGATACCGAATTTTGTTTCTTGGAAGACCAACACACAAGAGATCTCCCAAGGAATTGGCACGTTCTCGAGGTATATTTCCTATCAATCTTGTGACGGTTCTAATCTGAAATAGAGTAGCCAACAAGATCAAATGAAGAACATTTAGGATAGCAGATCCGAAGTTCGATGTGTGAATCAATTATCTCATAATTCTTTTCACAGCCGATAATTGACATTATTTTGGTGCTGCTTGGTATCATGTACACATGGACACGCTTAGCATAGTGTTGGGATGCGAGGCACAAAAATACAGTAATGAACTGACCATTGATCATTAAACTTTTTGATCAACCGGTTTTGTCCTCGTTAGTGATGTCAAGATGTCCACTAGTAGGCATAGGTATTTTCATGCATTGCTATTTTGCATGTTTAAATTTTTGAACAAGTCCTTGGTATACTTTGTTTGAGAAACAAAGTCACCTCACTTGTTTGTTTCATTTGCAAACTAAGGAACAATTTGATTCACACATCATAGACATCTCATACTTCTCTAACATCATCCTTCCAAACTTTTCACCAAAATGAGGGTTAGTGGATCAAAATATGATATCATCAATATAAATTTGGCACACAAATAATTCACCATTAGCTCTCTTAGTGAATAAAGTTGGATCAATTTTACCAATCTCAAAACCCTTTTTAATGAGAAACTTCATCAAACATTTATACCAAGCTCTAGGAGCTTGTGTAAGACAAAGAGCTTTATGAAGTTTGTAAAAATGATTAGGTTTCTTAGGGTTCACAAAGCTAACTGGTTGTTTAATTTAAACTTCCCCCTCAATTTCACTATTCGAGAAAAAACTTTTAATATTCATTTGATAAAGGGTGATGTTATGGTGATTGGTATAAATAAGAAGAATGTGAATGGACTTAAGTCAAGCAACGGGAGCATATGTGTCAACATAGTCCATACCTTCTACTTGAGTGTAGCCTTGAGCCACTAGGAGAGCCTTGCTGCGAACAACTTGTGATGTATAGCATCCTACGATCATCCCCATGTACACTACAACTACTCCGCAAGCCCCAAGTGGACATACGATGAGACCTTGAGCATACGCCATTGGACACAAGGTGAACCCGCTCCTAAATGCTTCCCCTTTCCATTCATGCGGTACATGGTTGTGACCTAATTCAAAGACACTACATGTGCTTAGGAACCAAGGAGACGACCACAGAGATGCTCGAAGCATATGTCGCATAGCTATCATAGAGTGCATATATCATCGTATCATCTCTTGTGTCATCATTTGTTCCCGCATATACATAATTGCTATCTTCGTTGGAGCATTTCGCATAGTGGCATATAAAAACATCTTTTAAGAAAAGAGCAAAACAAAGAGCTTATAAGAAATAGCCATAACATCGCCACATTGCATATCAAATTGCCATACTTGATCATCGTGAGTGAATCACCGGGAACCATACATACATAGCATACTTGGGATAGAAAGTCAGTACGTTTGGTCCCTGAAAGTGCTAGTA